>CM054057.1:216804301-217192320 GCA_028641055.1 Alopecurus myosuroides | reverse complement strand
GAGAACAGCAGCCTTGCCCAAATCAAGTTCAAGAGCTACTGGAGCAATTTGAATCACTGTTCTCTGAACCTCAAGGTTTACCACCGCGTCGAGAGTTTGACCACAAGATCACCTTATTGCCTGGCGCACGTCCAGTGAATCTGCGCCCCTACCGTTACAATCCACAACAAAAAGATGAGATAGAACGGCAAATTAAGGAAATGCTTAAGCAAGGATTCATCCGCTTCAGCACAAGTCCTTTTGCGTCACCCGTGCTGCTGGTGCAGAAGAAGGATGGTACTTGGCGCTTCTGTATTGATTTTCGTTACCTGAACGCTCTCACTCTGAAGAACAGGTACCCTCTTCCCATCATCGATGAGTTACTGGATGAATTGGCGGGCGCGTCTTGGTTTACAAGTTTGGACCTGAGAGCTGGGTACCATCAGATCAGGATGGCCGAGGGTGAGGAGCATAAAACTGCCTTCCAGACGCATCAAGGGCACTATGAGTTCATGGTAATGCCGTATGGGCTTACTGGCGCACCGGCCACGTTCCAGAATGCAATGAACAAGATATTTGCACCCTTGCTGAGAAAATGTGTACTCGTATTCATCGATGATATCCTCATCTATAGTGCTACACTGGAGGAACATGTAGAACACTTGAAGGCAGTCTTTCAGCTTCTGGAAGAACACCAGCTCAAGGTAAAAAGGTCCAAATGCACGTTTGCTCAGCCCAGCCTGCGTTATTTGGGGCATGTTATCTCAGAAAAGGGGGTATCTACTGACCCCAAAAACATAGACACAGTGAGAAAATGGCCTACACCGGAGAATGCAAAGGATGTGAGGAAATTCTTGGGGCTGGCAGGGTATTACAGAAAGTTTGTGAGGAATTTTGGACTGATCAGTCGCTGTTTGACAGATCTACTTAAAAAGAATGAGCTCTTTGTGTGGACCAAGGATCATCAATCAGCATTTGAGACACTGAAACAGGCTCTCCTAACAGCACCAGTCTTAGCACTGCCAAATTTCGAACGGCCCTTCGTTGTGGAAACTGACGCCAGCGACAAGGGGATTGGTGCCGTTTTGATGCAGGACCAGCACCCACTGGCGTATCTCAGTCGAGCATTGGGCCCAAAATTGAGGGGTTTATCTACTTACGAAAAGGAAAGTCTTGCCATCCTGTTGGCAGTGGATAGGTGGCGGCCATACCTGCGTCAATCCCCTTTCGTGATTCGAATTGATCAAAGAGCCCTGTCTCACTTGGATGAACAAAGGCTAACCACGACATGGCAACAGAAAGCATTGACGAAGTTGCTGGGCCTACAGTACCAAATCGAGTACAAGAAGGGGAGCACCAACCAGGCAGCAGATGCACTTTCTCGACATCCAGCTATTTCTCTCGGGGAGATCGTGTCAATCACCATGGGAACGCCATAATGGCTGAAGGAAATTGAAGAAGGGTATAACCAGGACACCATAACCCAGAAAATGTTGGCCAAAATGGATTCAACTGATGTCGCAAAACAGCATCTCGAGTGGGATGGAAAAATTCTACGATACAAAAAGCGCATTTGAGTAGGGGGCAACGGAGACATGCAACAGAAGATTTTACGGTCGCTGCATGCTGGAGCGATTGGGGGACACTTAGGGGTTCAGGCTACTTTGCAAAGGATCAAGCAGTTGTTTGCATGGCCCAAAATGAAAAGTTCAGTTCAGCAGTTCGTAGAGACATGTGCAATCTGCAAGCAGGCCAAGCGAGAGCACACTCGTTATCCAGGATTACTCAGACCTCTGTCAGTACCAGACCAGGCGTGGCAAGTGGTATCGCTTGACTTTGTGGAAGGCTTGCCTCGATCGTCAGGTTTTAACTCAGTCCTAGTCGTGGTGGATAAACTGACGAAGTACAATCATTTCATCCCATTAGCGCACCCCTACACTGCAGCGCAGGTCGCGGAGGCATACTTTGCAAATGTTTTCAAATTACACAGCATGCCTGAAGCACTGATTTCAGACCGTGACCGTATCTTCACCAGCCACTTTTGGCAAGCTCTGTTTCGATTGACAAGAAGGGAGATGAGGATGAGCACTGCTTATCATCCGCAAACGGACGGGCAGACGGAACGGGTTAACCAATGCCTAGAGACCTACCTTCGATGCTTCATCAGCTCATGTCCCTCGCGGTGGAGTAAGTGGTTACCTCTGGCGGAATTTTGGTACAACACGGCTCATCACACCGCAATCAAGACCTCCCCATTCATGGCGTTATATGGGCATCCTCCCAGGATGCTTGGCATTACTGATGCTTCTGTTCCAGTGGTTCGTGATTTGCAGGCTTGGGTCGAGGAGCGTCAGTTGATGACAGCACTGCTTCGTCAACACCTGCATCGCGCCAACAACCGTATGAAGATGTTCGCGGACCGCAAACGCTCAGAACGTTCCTTTCTGGTGGGAGATTGGGTTTACTTACGCCTGCAACCCTACGTCCAGACTTCGTTGGCACTGCGGGCGAACGCCAAGCTCGCCTTTCGCTTCTTCGGGCCGTTCCAGGTGCTCCAGAAAGTGGGGGAGCTCGCTTATCGCCTCAAGCTGCCGGAGAAATCCAAGCTTCATCCGGTGTTCCACGTCTCTTAGCTTCGCCGGGGCGCGCCACCGACGGACATCCACGAAGAGCTGCCAACCGTGGATGATGCCACGCCTCATCACCAAGTGCCCGAACGAGTTCTTCAAACGCGTCAAGTTCGTCATCGGCGTCATGAGCGAGAAGAAGCACTGGTCCAATGGACGGGGTTTCCCCCCTCCCTGGCGACTTGGGAGAACGTCGCCGAACTCAAGAGCCGTTTTCCGTGCGCACCGGCTTGGGGTCAAGCCGATTCTGAAGGAAGGGGGAATGTCATGGGCCCAAGAACACAGGACCTGGGTGGAGAAGCAGCCCAGCGGCCCACTCGCCAGAGACGGGAGAACTCACGCTACCCTGCACGCTCGTGGACCCGCTGAGGTACAAAAGGGGTTGGTAGCGGACAGGATCGGCATCGATCAACGACATTCAGAAGAGACCTTCTCCTACCTCTATTTCCTCCTGTATCTCCTCCTCCTCTCTATCTCTCCCTCACCAACCCTGCCCTGTAATCTGAACTTCCTTCCCCTGATCCCCTCCAATTCCGCTGTGAACCTTGTCGTGAACTGAGAGTGGAGTGAAATCGTGTTTTCCCGAACTGGTGCCTGACACAATCTAACTCAATTATTTTGAGACGGGGTGAGTACGTGGACAACAGAACGTGAGGATGAACTGACTTTTTAGTTCAAAGATAATAAGTATCAAATTTATCTCCACTACTTATAAAAGTAAGAACTTGAGGGAAAAAACAGGTCTCAACCGCCCATACATATCTATCGAACGGTCTACATCCATTCGTTCTCCCCACCCAAAATTTACGCATGTAACCAGAAAAACGAAAACTGTTATAAACCACGACCGCTCCATAATTTTTCAAACGATTATCTATCTTTGCCGACTCCTCAGCACCGAAGGCACGCTTCTCCGATGTTCCAAACGCCGCAGCCTAACTCGCGATTCTACCTTCCTTTTTTGCCGCCGCTGTTTCATGCCATGGAGCTCGACATACGCCCATGCCGCCTTGCAACGTGCCTCCTTGAGAACTTATGCGCTCTTCATATGGTCCTCCACAAAGGAAGCCTCGGTGTCCCAGACTTCCGCAACGGTAGCCTCGCCCCGTGATGCTTGCATCCCCCCGTGGCTTTCTTGTGCCCTTCTCCCATGGGAAAAGTTGGGAACGAAAAGAATTTTGTGTTTTGTGTGTAGATCCACGCTCGTTAAAGCGTCACTTGACGAGCACCTCGTTGAAGTGATGGTAGTCCTACTGGTCGGTAAAATTTGGTCTTATCACCCAGAGAAATTCACCGCTATACTTCGTCTACCTTCATCTTAGGATATCCGAACCGGTGGAGTGTGTTGAAGTAACTACGCCATCAATAGTGATTCTCATAAAGGACAGATGGAATGGCCTTGGATGAGTGGCTGCTTGGTTGTGAAAACCTCGAATCTAGACGCGCGCAGGCGCCCCCGAATGAGAAGTTTTTAAAAGCTCAAAAGGATAGTGGTTATGCATGGACAATCATTCGAAAAAAAGACATATGAAATGGATAGAGAAGTGTCCCTCGAAAATCTTGAATCCGTACGTGCACATGGGAGTAGGCCTACTTGCTGGTCTACGCTGCATAATTCAAAAAAATTGTCATAACTATGGAGATAACGGTGCATGCACATACATGGAAAGGTCTAGATCACGACTTACTAGGGAGCGGATTCAATGTAGTCGTAGAAAAGATATGAACAATCATAGATCCTCACAACTAGGTCTAGTTGTAAGGATGTCGCTAAGCTGCACTCGTCAAGGATCACACTTGTAATCCCTCTTATGGTGTACATGTGTACGCTCGTGTCAATCCGTCAGCGCTTCGTCGTTCAGGACTTGACACTGATGAAGAGAGACAACCTTTTGACGTTGCTAACTGGTAGCACTAATCGACTCGATTAGAGCTATATGATTCTCCAAATTTTTCAATACATGAGAGAACTAATAATTAGAGCTAGATCTAATCGGGGAAGAACAACTCAAAATCGAATTAGAGGATCCTCTAATTCAATTAGAGGGGCTCTAATTAGAAGGTATAGTTAGACTCTCTAATTCTACTAGGGAGAGTCTTGAGAGACAATGCTCACAAAATTATATGTTTTAGCTCAAGCCTTGGGGTCCTTTTATAGTTAGAGGGAATGGGGACTTATCAAAGGGGAGGAGGAGTCCTAGTTATGCTAAGAGGGGGGCTAGCCGCACCAAAGGAGGTGGCCGCACCCCCCTCTCCTAGTCCAACTTAGATCGGGGTCCCTTTGGGGAGTCCAACTCCACATCCTCTCACTATTCCTTTATCTCTTTTATTTTATTTTTTCCCTTCAAATAAATAGAGGAAAAATATTGTAATATTCCTAGTGCCATGTTTGGAGGCAAGGACCCACCTTCCAGGCCCACCACGTGGTGCGGCCATGGGGGCAATTATGCCCCCTCCAGCACTCCCCGGCCCACACATCTCTGTTTTTGCCTGAAACTCTTCCGAAACCCTATGAACCCTTTAGATAAACTCATCAATTTTATCTATTGATGTTAGAAACACATTTCTAAATCTCGGGACATCTCATGTGTGTCGTTACCTATCATATAAATTCTTCCTATCACGGGCATAATTTCTCCCTTATAGTAACTTCCCCGAAACCTCTCTTATTGACACCGGACTTGTTTCTGTGACCCCGTATCGACGTTAAACATTCATAAAACCAAAAACAACATATTTATTCTCCCAATTAAATTTTGGCAGGGCTTAAGCGTATGATCTGTAAAGACTGAATAACACACATACATGTTCGGGAACTTACCGAACAATAACCAACAACGGGACCATGGACGCCCATGATGGCTCCTATGTGTTCACGAAGAACGATGAAACCTGATAAGTTACTCACTACACGTATTATCTTAACTTCACGATACCAACGATATCACGAGGTGAGAATATTTGGTCTGATCATATCAAGCTCTTTGATCATAACAAACATAAAACTCGTTACCGATATCTTCCTCTTTTCTCACCAATATCCCCGATGTACTTGTGATAAATCACACTTTGTCTGGTTAGACGGTTGGTTGACATTAGTGATACTGAGAGGGCCTATAGCACGTATCTCCATATCGTCTAGAGGAGTTAAGTAGTATTCTTGAACGATCTCGGTTGCATTACACTTTCTAGATTATACCCAGACAACACCGTTATGATCCCCAGTTACGGCAAGACGGTTGATGACATCCAAAGTATAACTTTTGATCATGCAGTCACTATATAGTATCATAGTATAGGAATTATAGTCATTGACAACTTCATATGTATTTTTCTAAATACATTACAATTGTTAAGTCTCTTTTAGCAAGATCATATACTTGGGTCGGTTCGGTACTATTGTTACCCTAAAAATGAACTATTATGTTTTGCTAGACTTTTAATCAAGTCCATGATCAGTAAAATGTGATCATGTAAAAAAAACCATAAGCTAATCTTAGAGACAATATTATGAACTCTAGTTTGTTTATGCCTTCACACCCGCTCAATTTTTTTCCTTTGAAAACTCAATTTTCAAGTGATATAGCGGTTGCAGCATGATGACATAAACTTAATTATGAACTTGGAGATAGAATAATAAATGCATGTTATTTTCTGTAGGGCATATCTCCAACAGTATCCCACTTACACTAGAGCCAATAATACTCTAGTTAGTACAATACCATAACACCTATGGAAATCCGGTGTTACTCACACTATGCATGTGGTTCATTAGAGCATTGTCTTTCACCCTTGATATCATCAACTTGTGATAAAATTTTGTTAGATTTTATTAGGAATTTAAATTATGTGAACCTGGTTCCGTAGTAGCATTAATAATTCAAGCGTCTCCAAATGAATTATCATACCGACTTTTGAAACCTTACTAAGTCGAAGGACTTTTATCCAATAACTTGCAATCACAATGTCTCACATTGTGCTGCAACTATTCATAGTAATATACTGTAGAGTCCACTCATAATACTCTAATGTTGATAATTATACAACATACGGTATTACCAATTGAAGAATCATAATCTGAATTAAAATCAATAAAAATTGATTTTGTAATTCCACTCTAAATAGACATGTGAATAAATATCATGATATTATTTGTAGCTATACACAATCCCACTAGGTCGTTTTATACTTTGTAATACCACCGTGAAATGTCTATGTGAGAATTATCACCATAATAATTTTAGGTTTAATTACAAACAATTAATAGTTTGAGAAAATCTTTTACATGAGTATTTCTCTTTTATACCGGTTTGACTAAACAGTGTAGCCAACGGAAATCTACCTGTTCTTGTGTGCTTTTGTCATGACAACGATATTGGCAAAATCACAGATTATTATGATTTGGTATCAATCCATTATATTTCTCTCACCAATGACTATGAATGTCAAGTCTCTTGCGAAATCTCTTTCAGAATTACACTTACCACACCCATCATATTCAGGTTTATTAAACTTCTTAATCTATCTCATAGATCTTGAATTTAATAAGAAACTTTCTGACATGTCACTTGAAACCTCTTTAAATTATTTCATAAGGCAATTTTATTTCAATTTAGGCTTAGCCAAATTAAAAGATCATATTCAGATCCCACTTACTTTTAAGTCCCGTCGATTTTTATAACGAAAATGAAAATCATCTTATTTTATTAACACGAATGACTTGATACTCATACTTGTAATATTTTAGATTACTTTATCAATCCAAAATTAATTGCATTTAACAAATTATTTTGCTAATTGATCAAATAACAACTCCGAGCAATTGATATGATAAGTTATCCACTCGTCATTATCATTTATTCGTTCTTGATAAAAAAAAATTAATCAAGACTAGCTTTATGAATATAAAATATTCATTTGGCCTCTGATTTAATATCACTCAGCTACTCTCGAGATAAAATCTTGGATTCAACATGAATATCTTCCTTATTCTCGATCTCCGTGACAATTCAATGTCATATATGAGTACAATTATTGAAAGGACAAACGATGTCGCCTAGATGGGTGGTGAATAGGCGATTAAAACCTTTTCGGTTAAGGCTTCCTAAATGCGTAAATAAACTAGTGTTTAAATTAACAAGCACACAACCTAAATAAACTAGGCTCTAATAAGTGCACATAACTTATGCTAAGCAAGACAAGTATAGCCAAATAGATGACTTCAAGCACGAAGGCTATCACAATGTAAAGTGCATAAGTAAATAGCACGGGTATATAAATAATCAAGGCCCATGGAGACTATGATGTATTCTCGAGTTACTCCTTTTGAGGGGAGTACGTCTGGTTGGAGGGGCGCGAGCTCTCCACAACAGACCTATTCAACGCCACATCCTATTCTCCGATGAACCTCACCAGAAAGGCCTAGTTCACCTTCCACTATCGGTAACCTTCAATCTCGAGGCACACATCCACAACTTAGTTGGAGGCTTCCAAGGTCACCACAAACTTGGGGCACGCATCCACAACTAAATTGGAGGCTCCCAAGAACACCACTATGGAGAGAGCAAAACCAATGGAACCAATGCAAATGGGAAGAGAATAAGTGCTCAAATACTTCACTCTCAAATACCAACAAAGGAACAAATGATTATGGGGGAATAAGAGAGGAAGAACAAAGGAGTAGAAACAACAAGAACTCCAAGATCAAGATCCACTAGGTTCCCTTCACTCGGAGGAGGGGTGGATTGGTGGAAATGTAGGTCTAGATTATGTAAGAATCATGGGAGGTATTGAGAGGGGAAAGCTTTCTCAAGGTCAACAATGGTGGTAGAGAGAGAAAACGTGTTTGAGAGGTAGGGGCACCTTTAGGGAAGAAGCTCCCTTAAATAGGTGCCAGAAATCTGCTTGTTGAGGCCTTTTCGTGCATTCCCAGTAATCTGGAGGCATCCGGTAGTACTAGGAAAATATGCGTCCCAAACCAATAGAGTTTTTGGAAAATGCGGTAGTACCAGTCTATACCGGTACTTTAGGTCGGTACTACCGACTCACCCGGTTGTACCGGAAGCGGCAGAAACACCAATATTAAAATGCCTAGAACTTTTGAGTCTGGACTCTTTTTTTTTGATGATCTTTGGCTCATTTGATTCGCAACGACGAGCTCTACAAGACCACACAGAGAAGAATCGTTGTAAAACAATGCAACTTGAACCCAAATGGGGAAAGGTTTAACCTATCTATAAAGAACAACCGGTAAAACCTCCAACACCAAAAATGCAACAAGTTTTTCTTACATAATTCATTTTCGGTAAACCTTGGCTTGTCATGAAGATCACGACAAGAACCAAAACCCCACCAATTAAAAAGCCAAATAATAACCAAGAAAGATTATATTCTAAGTATGCAAAGTTTTGAGCTCTCCACAAGGATGTGATCAAGTTACTCACTCGAGATCCCCTCTTGGTAGTACGACTATCAATCTATAACCCGGTCTCCCAAAAGAATGAGACGGGTAAAATATAAAATCTATCAAGATCATACCTTTGCCTTGAGCATTTCACTTGAGCTAGATGATGACAATCTTGAATCTCTTAAGTTGGATCTCCTTTCTTTATCGTGCTTGCTAGCACATGCCCTGGTTGATGAAGACTTGAAAATTGTCCCCCCCCCCATACACCACTATGGGAGAGAGCCTCTTTGGAAAATCTTCATATGGACAAAATCTTAAAATGAGTGACAGGAATCAAGCATAGTATTTATTTGATGCTTTTCTATTGAGCTTCCACTTCAAGATTGATGACGAACACCACTTGACGACATCTACCATTGGCTATATGATATATTCCTTTTGATGCATGCCAATGGAAACATATCTAAACACACATAGAAATTTCACACAGACACTTATCATGGGTTAGTTCACAAAGCTACATGCACAATTTCTTACCATACCCCGAGATACATAAGATCACTTAGTACATCGTGTAGCTTTGTGTGTTGATCACAATATTGATCAACCTTGTATCATCCTTCTTTCTTCATTTGATGATGTCTTGAATACAATCATGGAAGACCACCTAATACTTTTCTTCAAGACATACTTGCAATATGCTCGACTCTATACATGACCATTGTTCATATAAATCCTTGAATATAACAATGGTCATCATGTAGGCTTCTAGAGTCAAACACATGAACTCCAATATTTTCCCATGGAAAAGATCCATAAGGATATCTCAATGGAAACATTAGTACGTAGGTATTGTCATTAATTACCAAAAACACACATGGGGGCACCATCCACTTTAAGTATCCCCCATTTTGGTAAATGATGACAATCCCTTTTATGAGGGTTTATATAATGAATTAAGCAACCATGCAAAGCAATGATCAAGGATGCAAGAGTGTCGGGGGGGCTACCCCCGAGTAGGGGCAAGGTTGTTAAGAAATGGTGCCTGAGGTACTGTTTACCGAGATACAGACCACCGAGATACCCTTGTCCGAGATCCAGCTGGGTATCGAGTTGGGGGTACCGAGATGGATCTATCTCGAACCAGAGTGAAGAGCAACAATGAAGATTTGAGTGTTCCCCGGGTTATCTGAGTTGCATTGGGAGGATCCGGGCAGACAAAGATCTACTCTTCTTAGCGGGACGTCAACAGAGCTGGTGAGATCCCGTAGACCAAGGGAGAGTACGCGCGTGCGGTTCAACTTACTAGGCGTGATTATGTGTATACATACACTGGAGCAGTGCATAGCAAGGGTGATGCCACGTCCTGTCTCTGACAAGGGGGGCAGGACATGGCAGCGGAGACGACTTTCGGCGCCTGTCAGCGAGTGTACGCGGGCGTGCGCTACGACACAGTGTATAGCCACCTAATCCTGTATGCCTGGTTGGTGGCCACTAGTATATAAGGTGGTCACACCCTCCTGCGCGAGGGTGGACACACGAGAGAGAGAATTGCTACTAGTTTCCTTAGTGAGTGAGCAGTAGAGAGCTTCTTATTCCTCTAGCTCCTTGAGCTTGAGGAACACTATGTGCTTGGATACACACTGATATAGAGGCAGACAGACAGGAGTAGAGGTGTTACCTCCACACGAGGACCCTGAACCTAGGTAGATCTTGTTGTTTGCAGTGTAGTGAGCGCGCCAGCTAGGCGTGTGATACGTCCAAAACGTATCTCCTTTTCCGAACACTTTTCTTATGTTTTCTTCTAAACTTATGAGTTTTGGATACCACTAACACGGACTAACGCTATTTTTAGCAGAATTACTCTCGTGTCTTGTTTTTGTGCAGAAAAACCAACTTTTGGGAAATTGCCCAGAAAAGACCCCATTGGTCTTAAAACACGAGAAGACCCCGGGAGCCAGAAGAAGGCCAGGAGAGGGGCCAAGAGGGGGCCACACCACCCCTGGCGCCCCCCTTGGTGACGCCGCCTGGTGGTGTGGGCCACCCAGGCACCCCCTCGGGCTCCCATTTCGACTAAATATTGCCCGTAACCCAAAAACATCAGGGGGTTCGTCATATTCCACAGAAACACAACAGAGCGCCGCCGCCACCCCGAAACTCAATTCGGGGATCAAAAGTTCCTATTCTGGCACCCTGTCGGGACGGGGATTCGAAGGAGATCATCGCCATCGACACCGACACTCCTTCTCAATCAACCATCCATGTTTCCCCCGTCCATGTGTGAGTAAACCCTGCTGTAGGCTGAGAGGGATGGAAGGGATTGGATGAGATTGATCATGTAATAATGCCGTATTGTTAGGGCATAGTGCCTAGTATCCATTTTAGTGTTTTCTACCGTTGTTGCAACTTATTATGCTTAATGCTTGTCACTAGGGCCCGAGTGCCATGATTTCATATATGAACATGTTATTGTTTCATGAGTATAATTATGTTTCTTGATCATATCTGCAAGTTGTTTACACATGTCATTGTCTGGAACCCGAGGCCCCAAAGTGACAGAAATTGGGATAACCGGAGGGGATGGTTGTGATGTGAGGGTCACATGTGTTCACAGAGTGTTAATGCTTTTCTTCGGTGCTTTATTAAAAGGAGCACCTTAATTACCAGTAGTTTCCCTAGAGGCCCCGCTGCCATGGGCTGGTAGGACAAAAGATGTTGTGCAAGTTTCTCATTGCAAGCACGTATGACTAAATTGGAACACATGTCTATGGTTTGCCTACATGCTTGATGCTTTATTATTATTATCTGCAATGCCCACGCTATTATTATTACATGACCATTGTTATCCCTGCAATGCCCGTTCATCCATTCCCTCTATGCCTACGGTACTCCCATCATGTTGTTACTATTTTACTACTACTGTTATTTTATTTCCATTGCTGCTATAAAACTGCTACCACTCATAAATTGTTGCGAGAAAGTTTACTTTCAGGTGCATCTGAATTGACAGCTTAGTTGTTAAGGCATATAAATATTCTTTGGCTCCCCTTGTGTCAAATCAATAAATTTGGGTTTTACTTCCCTCGAAGACTGTGGCGATCCCCTATACTTGTGGGGCATCAAGACTATTTTCTGGCGCCGTTGCGGGGGAGCATAGCTTTATTTATTTGCTCACTTGAATATGATATTGTTTGCTGCAAGTCATTCATCATGGGAAAGACTCGTGATGGAAAATTTCCTATATTACCATCCACTAGAAGAAGAGGTACAACTCTGAACACCTCTGTTGCTCTTGATTCACCGTCTGTTATGAGTAAGCTTCTTACTCCACCACATGCTAATGTTACTTATGATGAGTCTGAAAATGCTTCTGATACTTTTGATGATGCTTCTACTGTGCTTGAGGATACTGGTTCTCTAGGTCCTTTCCTAGATGCTACTATCCCTAAATCCAAACAAATTAAAAATGCTGAAATTTCTATTGAAAATATTGGTACACTTGTTAATTCACCTAGGTTTATTGATGATCTTGATGAAACCTATATTGAACGTAATTATGATTTTATTGAAGAAGCTCGTGCTACTACGTGTGCAAGTGCTCTTAAGAGTCTTCGTGCAGGACATGTTGTGAAATATAAATTTTCTCTTGATGCTAAGTTTGCCACATCTCCCATACACATTATAGACAAGGATTATAATTTCTCTTTAGAGTTATCTTATATATTTATTGTTGAGAAGTAACCCTTTTGTGAACTTGAAAGTAAAAGTGCTATGGAACACATAAATGAGCTTTCATCTATGAGTAGTTTATTTTCTGATGATACTAAGATGCGTACTTATTTTATAACCAAGATTTTTTCTTTTTCATTAAAAGATGAAGCTAAAAGTTGGTTTAACAATCTGCCACTGTATCTATTACTTGTCCTATGGATTTGATTAATGCTTTCAATCAAAAATATTTCCCTACTAGTGCTTGATACGTCTCCAACGTATCTATAATTTCTGATGTTCCATGTTGATATTATGCCAATTCCTACATGTTTTATCCCTTCTTTATATCACTTTTACATGTTTTTCGGGACTAGCCTATTAACAAGATGCCAAGTGGAAGTTCCCTGTTTTCTGTTGTTTTCTATTTGAGAAAAGTTGTTTTGGAAATATTCTCGGAATTGGACCCCACGAATCCCGAAGTTCCTATTTTCCTCGGAAGCATCTAGAAGTCCGAAGAGGAGTCAAAGACGGGCACTAGGGGGCCCTCACCATAGCCAGGCATGGCCCCCCATTGGTCGCGCCTGGGGGTGGTGAGACCACCCTGGTGGCCCACCGGTGTTGCTCTTCCGTCTATTTAAGGCCTTCCTCCCGAAAACCCTAACCTAATCGGCGAAATTCCACGAAACCTTCCGCAGCTGCCGTCATCGTCAACCCAAGTTTCGGGGGACAGATCTCTGTTCTGGAACCCTGCCGGACGGGGAAGTGCCCCCGGAAGCCATCTCCATCGACTCCACTGATACGTCGAAAACGTATCTCCTTTTCCGAACATGTTTCTTATTGTTTTCCTATAAACTTGTATGTTTTGGATACAACTAACACGGACTAACGCTGTTTTCACCAGAATTACCTTGGTGTCTTGTTTTTGTGCAGAAAAATCAACTTTCGGCAAATTGCCCAGAAAAGACCCCATTGATGTTTTCATCCCGAAAGACCCCGGGAGCCAAAAGGGGGCGAGGAGAAGAACCACAAGGTGGCCACACCGCCCCCTGGCGCCCCCCCTTGGCCACGCCAGCCTATGGTGTGGGCCACCCACAGCCCCCCTCGGACTCCCTGTTCGACTACAAATAGCCTTCAACCCTAAAACACGAGGGGGTTTGATAGTTTTCCAGATAGAAGTCCATAGCTCCGCCGCCACCGCGAATCCTTTTTCGGGGTTCAGAAACTCCGTTCTGGCACCCTGCCGGGACGGGGAATTGGAGGAGATCATCGCCACCGTCATCACCAACGCCTCTCCATCGACCATCCATGTTTCTCCCATCCATGTGTGAGTAATTCCCCTGTTGTAGGCTGAAGGGGATGGTAGGTATTGGATGAGTTCGTTCATGTAATAATGTCGTGATTGTTAGCACATAGTGCCTAGTATCCTCTATTAGTGCTATTGACATTGTTGCAACTTGTTATGCTTAATGCTTGACACTTTGGGCCCGAGTGCCATGATCTCAGATCTGAACATGTTATTGAATCATGATGATAATTATTGTTTCTTGATCATACCTACAAGTTGTTTACATATATCGTTGTCCGGAACCCGAGGCCCCGAAGTGACAGAAATTGGGACAGCTGGAGGGGATGGCTGTGATGTGAGGATCACATGTGTTCACGGAGTGTTAATGCTTTGCTCCGGTGTTCTATTAAAAGGAACACCTTAATTACCAGTAGTTCCCTTGAGTCCCCGCTGAAACGGGATGGTAGGACAATAGATGTTGTGCAAGTTCTCATTGCGAGCACGTACGACTATTTACGGAACACATGCCTATGGTTACTTATTACTTGGATGCTTTATCTTATTTATTTGCAATGCCCATGACTTGATCATTATATGAACTATCTTATCCATGCAACGCCCGTTCATCCATCCCTATGCCTACAATATTTAATCCGTTGTTTACTTCAATCACTACTGCTGCTGTTTTCATACTACTACTGTTATTATTTCACTGCTGTTGCTGCTATAAAACTGGTACTACTGATAAAACACTGCGAACAAGTCCACTTTTAGGTGAAGGTGAATTGACAAATCACTTGTTAAGGCTCACAAATATTCTTTGGCCCCCCTTGTGTCGAATCAATAAATTTGGATTTTAGTTCCCTCGAAGACTGTTGCGATCCCTTATACTTGTGGGTCATCAAGACTATTTCCTGGCGCTGTTGCCGGGGAGCATAGCTTTATTTGCGAGCTCACCGGAGAGTACTATTATCTACTGCCACTCTTTCATCATGGGCAAGTCTCGTGATGGAAGAGTTCCTATATTACCATCCACTACAAGAAGAGGTACAACTCTGAACACCTCTGTTGCTCTTGATTCACCGTCTGTTATGAGTAAGCTGCTTACACCACCACATACAAATGCTACACATGCTACTTCTGCTGAATATGAAAACACTTCTGATACTTTTCATGATGCTTCTACTTTTCTTGATGAGAGTGGTTCTTTCGTTCCTTTCTTAGATGCTATTATTGCTAAAGCTAAAAATATTGCAAACACTGAAACTCCTGATAAAAATCCTGTTACTCCTGCTTTTTCACCCGAGTTTAGAGAAAATCCTAGTGATGATTTTGATGATTCCTATATTGAACTTAGTGACGATCTTATTTAGAAAATGCAATCTATGGAGGATGACGATGTTGTTATACGTCCTATGGAAAGTCGTGATGTTAAATATAAATTATCTCCTGATGCTAAGTTTGCCACTTCTCCTATTAATATTAGGGATAAGGATTATGATTTCTCTCTTGATTTATCTTATATATCTATTATTGAGAAATAACCTTTTTGCAGAACTGAAAATGAAAGTGATATGAAACATATGAATGAGCTCTACTCTTTGAGTAGTTTATTCTCTGATGGATCTTAAGAAACGTAGCTACTTTCTTGCTAAAATATTCCCTTTCTCATTAAAGGACGAAGCTAAAACCTGGTTTAAGAATTTGTCTCCTGGACCTACTGATAGTCCTATTGCTTTGGTTAATGCTTTCTTTCAGAAATATTTTCCTCCTAGTGCTCAACATGCTGCTTTACAAAATATATTTAATTTCAAGCAATTGGAAGAAGAGAAATTGCTTGTATCTTGGGCAAGGTTCTGTTCTTTAGTAAGGGTTACACCTGGGCATAAGCTGGAAGATAATAAACTCCTTGATATATTCTATAATGGACTAACTGTTGAATCTAGGACATACCTGGATAGTTGTGATGGTTGTGTTTTCAGGAAAACAACTCCAGAAGAAGCTGAGGAATCAATGGATAAAATAAGCCAAAATCATGATGATTGGACTATGGTTGAGCCTGAGCCGACCCCTACTCCAGTACCTACACAAACACCAACACCCAAGAAGAGGGAAATGATTGAATTAAATGATGAAGTGATGAGAGAAGCCAAGAAATCTCTTAAACAGAGGGGTATTAAATCCAAAGATGTGAAGAATCTTCCACCTATAGAAGAATTATGTACGCCGATTCCTCACTCATCTCCCATTGAGGTACACTCTCTCCAATATTTTGATAGTAGAGATATTCCCTATAGAAAACCTCCTGATCAATGCTTAGATAAATTTGATAATTATATTATTAAGCAAGATAATTTTAATATGAGAGTGCAAAATCACCTAATGGAAAACTCTAAAGTTATTAATGATTTGCTTGATATTAAAGTTAAAATGCTTGTTAAACATTTTCGAATGGTTCAAACTCAAATTGATCAACTTGCTAAAGTGCAAAAAGATTTGCTAGTTAATGCTTCTAAAGAAAAACATGCTTATGAAATAAGAACTAGAAGTGGTATTGCTACACAAGATCCTTTATATCCTGAAGGACATCCTAAAAGAATTGAACAAGATTCTCAGCAAACTAATAATGATGTTATTCATACTAAGAAGAAAAAGAAGAAGAAACATAAAAGTGCTATAGAATTCTCTGAACCTGCTAAAGACCCTAATAGTATATCTATATCTGATGCTGAAACTGAAAGTGGTAATGAAAAGAATGATGCTTCTGATAAAGAAGAAATTGAAAAGGAACCTGAAAAGCAAACTAAAAATACAAAGTACACTAAGACTTTATTTCTATTAAACATGGTAATGAGAGAGAACCTTGGGTACAAAAACCAATGCCTTATCGTAATAAGAAACACAAATCAAAAGAAGAAGAATTCTATAACAAGGTTTGCAAATGGATGAAACCTTTTTTCTTGCAAATTCCTTTAACTGATGCTATTAAATTGCCTCCTTATGCAAAATATATGAAAGATATTGTCTCTAACAAAAGGAAAATTCCTAATGAGGAAATTTCCACTATGCTTGCTAATTATTGTTTTAATGGAAAGGTTCCTAAGAAACTTGGAGATCTTGGTATACCAACTATTCCCTGTTCTATTAAAAATAATTATGTTATAACTGCTTTGTGTGATCTGGGAGCCGGAGTTAGTGTCATGCCTTTTATTCTCTATAAAAGAATCCTCCTAGAAAAATTGATACCAACTGAGATATCTTTGCAAATGGCTGATAAATCCACTGCTATTCCTGTGGGTATATGTGAGGATGTTCCTGTTCAAGTTGCTAATAATTGTCTGATATTAACTGACTTTGTTGTGTTGGAAATGCCTGAAGATGATAATATCTCTATTATTCTTGGAAGACCTTTTCTTAACACTAAAGGGGCTGTTATTGATTGCAATCAAGGGAAAGTTACTTTTAATGTTAATGATAAAGAGCACACTGTTTATTTTCCCAAGAAGATTGATAGAAAATATGGTCTAAATTCAATTGAAAATATTGAGACCATCAAGATTGAAGAATTTTATTGTCCCGTTCCACCACCACCAAAAGAATATGAAATTATTATGATTGGGACTATGCCTATCAAGGTTGAGGTAACATAATTATTTAGTGATTAGCAAAGTTTTTCTTCATATAAAATTATTTTGGTAGCAAGACTTGATCACCCTTTTCAACAAAATGATTTTTAATGAATAGGACATTGTTTTGACTATGTTTTCACCTTCCCATTTATGTTTTCACCACGTTTACTTCTGTTATCACATTAATACTTGAGTACAATCATGTCTTCCACCATCCTTATGCATGTTTTCCTGATGTTATCACTCTGATTTTTTAGGATATGCATGTTTTCACCATCCATACTTTTGTTTTCACCAATACCACCTTTGTTTTTGTTGGATATTCTTCCATTAGAGTGTCATAGAACCTATGTAGCGCTGGTTTTGGTTTTCGTTTCCACCTTTTCACTTTTTCCCCCGGTTTTTATTAATTATTAAAATTCTGGAAATACCTCAAAAATAAAGTTTCTCGAAAAAATCCAGAAAAATTATAATAAATTTTTAGGTAAAAAATGAGGCAGAAAGCCACCTGGGAGACCCCAGGGGGACCAACCAGTCAGGCACACCACAGGGTGGCGCGGCCAGCCCCTAGTGGCGCCCGCACATGGTGTGGGGCCCCCTGGCCCTCTACTTACTCTCTCCACTGCCAAAGTCTTCTCTCTCACCCCCAAAGCTGAAAACATTTCCTGGAACCCATGTTCTTGTTGTTCTTCCTCTGGATTTTCGATCTCCTTCTTCAGCCCATCATTTGCGCTGATATTTGGTGTGTTTGATCTCCGGTATGTGACTCCTCCGATGATCTAGGTAGAATTTTGTTAAGTGATGTATTTCTTGAGTATTTTGCCACAGTAGGTGACAGCTTATGTGAGTTTGCATGCTTGATTTGAGTAGAAATAATGTATTTTTGATGTATGTTTAGCTATCATATAAGTCCCTATGGTAGCCTCCACCTTATAGTTGCTTGAAATTAATTTTTGTGATGATTGTTGAAAAATTTCGGAGATGGATAGTTATAATTTTGGAGAGATATTTAGGAGTGATGCTCCTAGAAGGACAAGGCCTTCACGCTCATCCACTTCAGCGAGGCCATCATATAATGAGGATGTTATGGCGTCAATTATTGACGATGCTGAAGATGATGGTATCGTTTACCCATCTAGCTTTCATTGCCGTACATTTTTAAGAAATGCAGGTATTTTAGATGATTTTCTTATGCTTATTGAAAGAGTTGGGCTCACCAACTTTATGGAGGATGAAAGCCCTCAGTATTCCACGCTCACAAAAGCTTTTGTTAAGAGCTTTAAATTTCAAAACACTCAATATGGTCCAACTGTTGCATTCAAGTTATACGGTAGTCCTACTTATTTTTCCTTGGAAGAATTTTGTGCTATTATAGGTATCAACGCCACCGGGACAACAAGAAGGATTCAAGATAGACCAGCAGACCTCCAGGGGCTCTACCGAGAGATCACCAACGGTGACGGTCACTCATCCCAGCATGGGAAGATAAGGAACATTCAACTTCCTGCTCTTAGATACTTTGCTTACTATATTGGTACTAGTATCCTTGGTAGGGAGAACACTAGCAATGTTTCTAGTTACCACCTTGCTTTCATTGATGCTGCGCTAAACCGTAGCACGAAGTATAACCTTGGTGCACTTGTTGCACGCCGCCTTGCTGCTGCTGGGCCTATTTTTGGTGGCATTATTGCTACACGTGTCGCAGCTGCTTTACATGTTTCCATTGACCCTAATGATGAAATAATTGCTCCGCATAGGCTTAACCTTGCTGCCATGAAATCCCATCAGTTTGTCAATTCTAACTCTACTAATGAACATTTAGTATATAGAGTTTTATATATGGATGGAGAGGAGCGGAAAGTTACTTTGTCGCAGCCTATTTTGTTTAAGATTGACAGGTCGCCATGGTCGCTCTCCAAGGAGCAGGTAGACGAGCATCTGAGCACCATGGAGTTTTACCGGCAGCAGGAGAGACGAGACGCGCCTCCCGAGGACCGCAACACGTAGTACACCAGCGCATCCTCGAGCACATATCAGGGGGAGGATTCCTCCTCGACATACTACGGGGGTGGCACCTCATGGGCCCCTTGGTGATTGAACTCCACTTAGGCCAAAAGCCTAAGCTTGGGGGGGGGGGGTATACCGACATCACGCTCATTTACATATCATGATTCATCGGTTCTTTGTATATCCATGTTTTCTTTTCTTTCGCTTCTTTTTGTTTCTTTCGTTTCTTTTGTTTTTATTGTTTTGTTTTCGCTTTCCAAAACACAAAAAGACCAAAAAGATTTATGTTGTTTCTCTCTATTTGTTTCTTTAGTTGGTTTGCTTTATCTTTTAGTTGTAGTTTAATTTTCAAAAAAAACAAAAAGATTTTGCTTTGTTTGCTTGTTCTCTTTTGCTCATGCTTTAATTGAAAATCCCAAAAATATTTGTTGTTCTTCTCTTGTTTTGTAAAGTTTGGTGCAGAGTTCAACAGTCGTCCGTGATTCCATTGGAGTTTGGTTTTCATTATATATATTATTCGAGCCACAAGTGAAGAGCAATAACGACGATATACGACAATTCAAGTGTGGTGAGAGGCTGATATGAATTATATTTGCTTTCATTTTTGTACATGTATCCATCTATGTGAGCATGCTTAGTTTGTTCGTATAATATATGTGTGACTTAATGGATCCTTAATAGTTCGTGCTCTCTCATGTTTTGTTCCAATTTATTAATAGTAAATGACCTGTCGCATAAATATTTGTTCGCATTGTTCTATTCATAAGAAGAGTATGACATTGTGGTAGCCTCCTCTAACTGTTTCATTTGAATAGACTTGGCACATGCTCGCGCATGCTAAGACTGAAAACAAAAGGTCAATAAGCCTCGATGATTTATTTTGCCTCAGAGTTCTAGTATCAATTCTATGCATGAAATAAATTTTACTTTGTCGCAAACATGATTATGATAGTTATTTCTCTCTTGATTGTCACTCCCTGTCTATTGCTAGCCTTCACCTGTACTGAGTATGAGCTCTACTCGTGCATTCAAATCCCTGAAAACCAAAGTTTGCCAAATGACTCCACCATAAATACCTATATGTGGTATTTAACTGCCACTCCAAGTAAATTGCTCATGTGATACCTTTAAAACCTTCTAAAAATTATTCCTGTTTTGTGCTCCTGTTTTAGATCATGAGGACGTAAATAGAGAATCTTTATCTTACTTGTTGATTGAATTTCACACCCTGGACTAGTTGCTTCATCTGATTATCCAAATGATAGAAGAGCTGGCAGCGGGGTGCCCAGCCCCAAATTAATACAAACAAATTCTCTTCACTATTTTTGCCCGTGATTATATCAGTCAAAGCCTAATTGTGTAAACAGAAGAGAAAGAGGGATGACCTTCTACACCAGTTGCGTCCTTCACCATGGGAACCGCTCTTGTGAATCCAGTTGGCTTGTGACATACTTTATTGTCTGCTTACCATTCGTTGACATAAGCATACACCACTCTTAAAAATGTTTTCAATACCTCTGTTTAAGAAAATAAAAAGCTCTAGCACATGAGTAATCTCTGCTTCCCTCCACGAAGGGCCTTTCTTTTACTTTTATGTTGAGTCTCCGCCTTATTATTTGAGCACTTTCTTGAGAGCATAATTATCATTCTTAGTGTGATGTGTTTGTCCCAAAGCACGGTTTATTGTGGTATAATCTTGATACTTGCATCTTTGATATCTTTACTTCTAGTCTTCCCTTGAACTTCACAGGTGCCCTGGCATTTATGTTTTTCCCCACACTAAAGGGAAAGCGAGATACCACTTTATCAGATCTTATTATGAATACTTCAATCTTGAAAAAAGTTATGCTTCATGTTGTTTAATATTAATATGTTGTTGAAGGGGTCGTTGCATAGAAAAAAAAATCCTACGCGAGAGACACCCGAAAAGCCAAGATCTAATCTAGGAGACGAAGTGCAACGGGGAAAGAGAGGGTTAAGGAGAACACATACCCTCGAAGACACAAAGCGTTACGAAATCAAATCTTGTTGTTGGCGTAGTCGTACTCACACCGATACCGATAGCGAGAAGAAGTGCACCGCATCCGGCGGTGCCTCCGTGATCGGTCACACGTACGGTTGATGACGACCTCCGTTCCCTCGATCCAGTGGGGCGCGGAAGTAGAGGATCCCTCGGAACTCCAGCAGCACGACGGCGTGGTGGTGGTGAAGAATCCCACGGTCAGGGCTTCGCCAAGCCGGAAACCATGGAATGGAGCAGCGGGTGGAGGGAAAGGGAAGTGGCCAAGTGTGTGGAGAAGAGGAGCTCTCACCCTCCTTTTATAGGGGAGGGGGAGGCAGCCCAAGAGGGGGGTGCGGCCAGCCATGGGGTGCCCCCACCTCTTCCCTCTTCATGTGAGTGGAAGCTCCACTCACACCCACTCATGCTCCCTTAATTTTCCACTTGGAAAATCCAGAGGTTTTCTTTTAATAAATAAATAAAAAAATTATTTATTTATTTATATTTGTTAATTCCATTAACAAACATTTGCATATAGAACCTTGAATCAGTTGTTAATTCTATTAACAAACATTTGACAAAAAACCCTTGAACTATTTCAATTTTCCCGGAAACAATTTCGGTGCTGCCCAAAATATTCTTCGATATTCCGTATCCTCTCAAACGCGTCATCGAACCTTAAGTGTGTCACCCTACGGTTCGCGAATAAGATAGACATGATCGAGACTCCTCTCCGATCAATAATCAACAGCGGGATCTGGAGATCCATGATGACTCCTATATATTCAACGATGACTCTCATGATCGTGTGAACCAACAACGTCGTGAACTATTCCCTTTGTCTCGCGATATTTTACTTGTCCGAGATTCGATCATTGGTATCAACCATACCTTGTTCAATCTCGTTACCGACAAGTACTCTTTTCTCGTTCCCGTGATATAACATCCTTGTGATCATATCACGTGCTTGCAAGCGGTTTCGATGTGATACCACCGAGAGGGCCCAGAGTATATCTCTCCGTCATTTTGGATGGACAAATCCCACTCTTGATCCATGATCCTCAACTAATACTTTCCGAATACCTAACGGAACCTTTATAGTCACTCTGTTACGGTGTGACGTTTGATGACATCAAAGCACCCTTCCGGTATCAGTGATTGACATGATCTCATAGTCTAAGGAATAAGTAACTTCGTATGAAAGATATAACAATATAAACTAAATGACTTGATCGTATTGTTATCTTGATATTTGGTATGTGTTCATCACATCATTCTTCTAATGACATGACCCCGTTATTAACAACATCCAATGTTCCTGATCAGGAAACCTTGATCATCTATTAATCAACGAGCTAGTTAAAAGAGAGGCTTTACTAGGAACCATTGTTTGTTTATTAAACACACATGTATCAACGTTTCCGGTTAATACAATTCTAGCATGAGAAATAAACATTTATCATAAACAAGGAATAACATAATAACCATTTTATTATTGCCTCTCGGGCATATTCCCTTCAGTTGTTATATCTTCATGGTTTGCATAGCTATTAAGTGACAGTATCTTCCACGTATCTTATCATGAGAATAACTAAGTATCTGATCATATAGTGAGTATATTTACATCATATGAAACGAATTTGTTCGTAGAAGTCTTTTATCTCACTCAGTTGTCACTGAATTTCTTGAGGACAAGCAATAAGCTAAGCTTGGGGGGAGTTGATACGTCGAAAACGTATCTTCTTTTCCGAACACTTTTCTTATTATTTTCCTCTAAACTTGTGTGTTTTGGATACAACTAACACGGACTAACGCTGTTTTCAGCAGAATTACCTTGGCGTCTTGTTTTTTTGTAGAAAAATCAACTTGGGAAATTGCCCAAAAAAGACCCCATTGATGTTTTCACCCCGGAAGACCGCGGGAGCCAGAAGGGGGCTAGGAGAAGAGCCACAGGGTGGCCACACCACCACCTGGCATGGCCCCCCTTGGCCGCGCCAGCCTATGGTGTGGGCCACCCATAGCCTCCCTCGGACTCCCCTTTCGACTACAAATATCCTTCAACCCTAAAACATGAGGGGGTTTGATAGTTTTCCAGAAAGAAGTCTGTAGCTCCGTTCTGGCACCCTGTCGGGACGGGGAATTGGAGGAGATCATCCATGTTTCCCCCATCCATGTGTGAGTAATTCCCCCGCTGTAGGCTGAAGGGGATGGTAGGGATTGGATGTGTTCGTTCATGTAGTAATGCCGTGATTGTTAGGGCATAGTGCCTAGTATCCTCTATTAGTGCTATTGACATTGTTGCAACTTGTTATGCTTAATGCTTGCCACTTTGGGCCCGAGTGCCATGATCTCAGATCTGAACATGTTATTGAATCATGATGATAATTATTGTTTCTTGTTCATACCTACAAGTTGTTTAGACATATCGTTGTCCGGAACCCGAGGCCCCGAAGTGACAGAAATTGGGACAACCGGAGGGGATGGCTGTGATGTGAGGATCACAAGTGTTCACAGAGTGTGATGCTCCTAAAATTCTACCACCCAATGTCATACAACAGGATGAACCCCCACAACTTACTTAATCTTGACAGATCCCATATTACCTCAAGGCTGCACTGGAAGCTAACTATACAGTGAAGACCTACAAATCTCTTTAATCCTGTGTGGCGGTCCACAAGTGTACTCTCAGGTGATAACCCCAACATTCATGGTTAAACCACCATGAACATGGTCCTAAGTACCCACTCAACATAATCCAAGCAAGGTTCAGTCCACCCAGGTGTTTCATTGGGTTGTTAATTTTCATTTTTTTTCAAAACATCACAACCAAACATGTATCATCAATAGTTGTGATAATATTATGGCATAGCTAAGCTAGTATCTAGTAGAGGTTTCATGTTGGCTACACATTACTAGGTATTTCTAAGCATAGCATATATTTTGGAAAAATAAATAAAATCACCTATGATGCATACTACTGAAAACTCTAATGCAATAAAAAGTGGGACATGAGCATCACTTGCCTTGTGGAAGTTGGTATAGAGTCACTCTCTTTACAAATAGAACGTTTCTCTTCGTACAATTTAAAAAATACAAATAAATAACAATAAACAATAAATTCACAAACATACCAACAAATACAAAAAAATACAATACATAAGCATAACAAGTTATTCAACTTGATTGGTGTTAACATGGACAAGGATTTTACACATAATTCAATATGAAAAAAGAATTATGGTAAAAGTGTTTAGGGTTAGCTACTAGGTCATGGGTTGGTCAAGGTCACAATTATTACACAAGGTTTGTCTTAAGGGTTTTAGAGAAACAAAATCATGATCAACATGGTTTATTTCATGGCTTTGTGTAATAGGGTTGAAGCAATTTACAATATGACTTGTAAATTTACAGAAGGTCTTGGGATATGGGTTTATCGTCCAAATCTACTTTCCATATGGTCAACATAACATGTGTGTTGGTTTTGATCAAAATGATCATACCACAATTTTCCTAAAAGGGGTTTCATCAAACAGTAGTTAAGGTATATTGATTGACTACTATGGGTGGTTTATAAGAAAAGGATTACATGGAATGGGTTCTCTGGTCACAAATGGTTTTGTTACTTGTCTCTCTGGTCTAAGGTTACCAAATTGAAAAGTTTTTCAGAACAAAACTAATTAAAATTATTTATAGAATTAAAACTAGGTGCAAAATACTCAAATGGTTATTTAAATTCTAAACTCCATTTTAATCGGTTCAGTTATTATTTTGGGACAGAGGGTACGAAAGTACACATCCTAAGGATTCCAAAAATATGTTTTTTACAATTTTTGGATTTATAGAATTTTAATTATGCCAGAATTCATTAAACAAGCATATTTAAATTTGAACCAATTTAAGTTAGTCAAATTTGAATTTAGACAGTGCCAAAAGTTTCTACATGTTCAGGGGATTTCAAAAAGTCTAAATTTTCTAAATTTGGGCTTATGGATAAAAAGTTATGATGGTTGCAAGTTGCAGGGACTTTTCTGTAAAACTGTTAATTAAATTCTATTCGGAAAATAATAGGAAAAATGGCCAGGCCACGTGGGGCTCTCCTAATGGCTCGGGGTTGCTGACAGGGTGCTGACTGGGCCTAAACGTGGCGTGCTGACGTGGTTAAGTCATCGGATCTGGATCGTTGGATCCAGATCCAACGTTTGCATACCCCTTCGGGTCAATATCTAATCGCAGAGGAGAGAGAGAGGACCTCACCGAAGGGGGTTCCCGCCGGAACATGGACGAGCGGCTGCCGGAGGTCACGGCGCGGACGGCGGCGACGTTGGAGAGGGCCTCGGGCTCGGGGAAGATCACGAAGAGGTGCGTAACAACGCGTTGAGCACGATGGTGGCCTCGGGGAGTCCCGACGCTGTCGGTAGAGGCGACGGAGAGCAACTGCGCTGACGCTGACGCCGGCGATCTTCGGCGTGGACGGAGGCGTCGATGTGATGTACCAGCAAACCCACGAAGGGTATCAACATGCGCGCAAGGGCGAGAGGAGTAAGAGGAAGAGAAATGCGGGGCGAGGGACCTCTTGTATCGGCTGGAAACGGAAGAGGATGGCGGCGGCCGTGGTAGCTCCGGCGAGCGATTCCAACGGTCTCGAGGCGAGACAGAGAGGGAAACTAAGGGGGAAAAAGATAGGGCGTCCAGCGGCGCGTACTAAGTAGGTTAGGAGGGGCGAGGAGGTCGTAGGGGTGGGAGATCGTGGGAGGGGGTGTGGGAGCTCTCGGGTGCGGGAAAAACGGGAGGGAGGTTGAGGATGAGCGCGCGTCAGCGATGACGTCACCTGGGACCCGCATGGCAGAGAGAGGGGCGCGCGTGCTGGGCTGGCCTACTGTTTCTTGCGCGCGCGTGCGGTAGATAGGACTTGGCCTAGTGGGCTGGTCGCGCTGTGTGACAGGGGAGAGATGGGGAGATGGGCTGGGCTGGCTGGGGGCTTTCCCTTTTCTCTTTTTTTTCTGTTTTGTTTTTCTTTTTCTTTTCTGTTTTCTTTTATTTCCTGTTTTCTAAATAAAAGCATATCTTTTAATTTATAGGTCCAATATTCTCCAAATTTGTTTCTCTAGTTATGTAAAGACTATATATTTTAAAATAAAACATTTTTGTGTTGTTTCCAACACATTTCAAAATTTTAAATTTGAAAATATGGATAATACCTTAATGATACTAAAATCATTTTAAAATAGAAAATAAGAATTAATTGGAATTAGGGTTTAAGAAAGAAAGGTAGTTTGGATTCTTAATTCCAATTTCATTGGAATGTGTATTGTTTTATTTTGTTTCTAGCATCTCATTTGGTTTTTGGTGACTTGTTTAACATGAAAACAAAAAAATTCAAATTTTTGTGATTTTTGCACTTTCCAAAAAATCAGGGATGTTACAATTTTTACGTCAAAAATGAGGCAGAAAGCCACCTTGGAGACCCCAGGGGGACCCACCAGTCAGGCACACCACGGGGTGGCGCGGCCTACCCCATAGTAGCGCCAGCACATGGTGTGGCCCCTGGCCCTCCACTTATTCTCTCCACTGCCAAGCTCCTCTTAAATCCCCAACCCCTCCTCTTCATTTCCCCCCTAATTCTCCATCGTTTAACACCACCAAAGTGTCGGAATCTGTCGCCGGAGTTCTCCTTGAACCATCGTTGTTTGTCATTGTTTCGGGCCATACCAGCGGGTCAGCGCCGCCCCTTTTTGACCTTGGTTGTTCCCCTTGTCCCCAAGACCCTCCTAAGATTTTTATTTTGGCTGTAGGCACAGCGGAACACCGGCGCCATCCTCCCCCGAAGCTCACCGGAGCATTCGCCTCCTCGTTCGAGCATCTCCATCGACCGAGGACCCCGCAGCTGTTGTCCTCCCCTCCGTCGAGTTTTCCGTGCCGAGTCGCGCCCCCTCGTGCCATTAGCAAGCCCAGAGAGCAACGGGATCATCTTCGTGTTGAAATCCGAGCCAGAGGCGCCGCCATCCTCGCCATTTCCGGATGCCCCGCCACCGGTGAGATAAACCCTAGTTCCCCATCCGTAAGATTTAAATCCAACGGTCCATGTTAAAACACATAGCGAAGAGGTATCGGCGAATCAGAGAGCGCCACGTCACACTGTGCGCGTGTTGCTTATGTGTGGCCCAGCTCTGCGCGTAGCTGGCCCAGGCCCAGCTTTTATCCGTCAACCCGCGCGGAAAATAGCCATTTTCGGCCCAGCCTGTCTTTGGAATTATTTCCGAATAGAAGTTAAAAAGTAGTTTTTGCAGAAAAGCCCCTGTATCTTAGATCTATCATAACTTTTTAACCACTTGACCAAATTTAATAAAAAATTGGACTTTTTGAAATCCCCAGACTGTGTAGAATATTTTGACACTATCAAATTCAAATTTGACAAAATTAAAATTGGTTCAAATTTAAATATGCTTGTTTGATGAATTTTGGCATAATTCAAATTCTACAAATCAAAAAATTACAAATAAAATATTTTTGAAAATCTTAGGATGAATACTTTCACACCCTCTGTCCCAAAATAATTTTTGAACAAGTTAAATTTGAATTTACAATTAAGTAGTATCATTGAGTATTTTGACATAGGATTATTTCTATAAATAATTAGAAAATGTTTTCTTAGGCAAAGTTGGTCCTTTTGGTAAGCTTGAACCAGAGACATCATTTCCTAACCATTTTGAAAACCCCTGGACGATGACCATGTATTTTTTAGTCAAAAATCCATCGTAGTGAACCACTAGTTGATCATGCCTTAGATTTTGTTTATATTCTTTCTACCATTTTTGTTGTGGCCATTTTTTTAGCTAAGAACAAGTCCCTAGTATATGTCAACTATATAAAAAGACCAAGTAGTGAAACTAAAACACTAGTACCATAGTTTTCTATCTAGTTCTGCACTCCCCTATTCTTGCTTCAAGAATTCATCGAGTTAGCAAGTGGAAAACAAGACTCAAGTAATAGAAGACACTTCATTTTCAACTTGGTGGCAACATGAAGAGCTACAAAGAAGATCATTGAATAATTTGAAGTAAGGGAATTTTACTTCACAACAACAAGAAGCAACTTAAGGAAGTACAAGTGTGAAGAAATCCAGAAGAAAACATCTCCCTCTCTCTTTCTATCTTTCTATTTATTTCCTTTCTTTTCAGATTGACTTAGTGGTATTTTGTGCCCATCCTACCTAAAGCCAACTAGTGAGTAAGCCATGAAGAATATATCAAGATCAAGAGAAAATTCCATCGAAGGAACAAGACTACAATAGAAGAATGAAGATGATCTTCAAGAAGACAAGCATGTGAAGACTTAGAGCAATCCACATCACCCACTATCTTAGCCAATCAATTGTCCATGTCATCCCTACTAAAAATAACTAATAATATTATATCTTTTATGCAACATAACCATACAATCTTTTTTAGCCATATAATCATACACGTTTCAAATATTTATTTCTCAAAATATACAAGTCTCACAAGAATAAAATTTAGTATTCCAATTGCTGTGATCAACTGAATCTTGATAATGGAATATTTCATGCCTCTTATACCAATTTTGTTTTACAGAATATTTTCTAAAGAGATACCCACTGCAACGCGCGGGGTATTCTTCTTGTTTCTTATAAAGAAAAACCCCACTAACATGCATTAATTATTTTTCTATCTCAACATGCAAGCTATCCACATATTAATAATTTCTAATACACACATTCCGCGCCGATTAAATTTAGTACTTTGACTATGCTCAATAAATTTTTGCATGTTCTTTTAGATAACTTAATATATCGTACCCATTACATCCCTTTTTTATTATATAATATAATTTCTAAGGCAATCCCCGCTGCGACGCGCGGGACATTTTTCTAGTTCCTCTCATGTTTGAACCCATCTTTAGCATGCTTCGTCCATCCATCCGTTACACAACAGAGTCTTCACAATCCATGGCTCAAAAACTGCCACCAAGAGTAAGATTTATGTTAATAATCAAGTAAATCACTTACTAAGATAACAACAACTTTATATGCCATATTCATTAAGACTAGTCAATTTCCATCTTGATGTTTCTAGTCAATACCTTTTACTAACATGACAGTTTTGAGCTACAATTTTCAAAACTCTGTTCAAATCCGAAAAAAGCCATTGTCAACAAAGATGCCAAATTCCTAAACTATTCAGATGATTATTTACACAGAGCAAGATCCATTATGAATTTTTCACCATTCCCAAAAGCGATCCATCTTACAATTAATCTACAACTTGACATCCATTAGATAAAACAGAGGAATCAAAAACTTAAAACGCAGACCAAACTGAATTATCAAAGTGGTACAAGTGCAACTATATGCTATTAAGTCACTGTCTTATGCTACAACAAAACTTGTGTCCCTTTTTTTTGAACAAGAGAATGGCCCCGAGGACCTAGATGCTACATTCAAAGAAACTCAGGTAGCAGGTACAAAATATGCACCGTCCCTTTTACAACACTCGCCCTGAGATACCTAACATTTGAAGATAAGGACAACACAATAACAAAAAGACCCTAGAACTAAAAATGAGAAAGCAATCAGGCCCTAGGTCCTCTCTGCTTTCGATCGCCGGCGACCTCGAGGCGCGGATGCCGAGGTAAGAGAGCATGATGCTCGGGCGCTCTCCAAAACCGACGACGAGTCCGTGCCACCGGCTGGAAGAGGAGGGCGGGGACGAACCACTTGCCTTCTTCTCGGCAGCGAGCTCCGGGACAGGACTCGGATGACCTCCGTCATGGAGGAGGATAGGACTCGGATGACCTCCGTCATGGAGGAGATGAAGGGGCCGCCATCTCGACTGAAGAACACGCAGACAACCATCGTCTCCGTGTGATGCGCGCAGCTATGCAACTTGGATAACCGCCGCCCTGCAAAAGAGGTAGAAAACTCGCAGTGCCGGCTCCACTCCTCGCCTCCACGGCCGGCCAGAGGAAGCAGCACCACTAGAGACCACCTAGATACGGAGCAGCGAGCCCTGGCTTCCAGAACCAGAAGCCAGTCCTCGAGCTTATGAGGGAAGGAGGATTCGCCATGCTTCATACCCGTCTCCTCCGCCCACCGGAGTTCCACCAGAGAAAGGAGCACAACTAGAGGCTCACTTGTGCGGCCCGGGCACACGAGCAAGCTCATCCTCGTCGACATGGAGTCGAACCACGCTAAAACAACAGTAACAACTGAAAGGAAAAGCCCACAACTACTCTCTACATCCCTCGCGCAGCATCCCCCTCGCCGCTGGCCGGCAAAGCCGCCGAAGAACGAGCAGGAGCTCGCCGGGCCTTCACATGCGACTCTCAAACGAGAAGGAGCTCGTCGGGCCTTCACATGCGACTCTCAAACGAGAAGAGCGGTGGGGAAGAAGCTAGAGCGGTGGGGATGTGTAGTACCTACATATGCATACTATGGGCGTGTTTGGTAGCCTGGCTCCACTGAGAAAATCTCTCCTCACCCCATTTTCACATGTTTGGTAAGCTGGTTCCCCCTCCTCAGCCCTGCCCACCTCACCCCGAAAACCACTCGAAGCTCAAATCGAGCTTCTCCCCTCAGCTCTGCTCGATTCATCCCGAAAACATCCCACCGGGCCGCTGCGCTGCCCGCCCCGCTGGAAAATCAGAGCTCATTCCCCCTCCCGAGTCTCTCTCTCCTTCATCTTACCATCTCCCGTCGCCATTCCCGCCGCCCGGCGCCGTTCCGGCGACCTGCGTCGTTCAACCTCGCCCTGCCGCCCTCCTCTGCTCCCTAGCGTCGACGTCTGCGCTCTACCTGGCCCTCGCGGCCCTGCGCCGCCTGCGGCCGGAAACGACCAGCGCCTTCGCCTCGCGCCACCATCCCCTTCGCCTTGCGCCCCCATGGATGGCAAGCAGTGAGTGCCTCATGTTGCCTCGCGCCGCCGTGGATGTGCACGAGCGCCACCAGCGTAGATGGCCACCAGCACCGCCACCGGCGAGTTTCCCCCCAAGCCTGCCGTCCGCATCGGTGGTGGAGCGGTTGAAGGACTAAAGCAGTTCTGTGTAAAACTTTGGACCCGTGTGTGATTAAAAAATTTGGACTCTTATGTCTCAGCACGTACGATCTAACAAACAACATCCCAGGTGAGCCTGTTTGAACACATGCAATCTAACAAACACGGTATAAAATCTTAGCCGAGCCCGTATGGTGTCAGCTTGGCCCAGTGGAGAAAGACAGGTTGAGGAGACACGGGCTACCAAACACACCTCTGTGTCTGCTGTGTCTGCTTTGTACGGAGCAACCACTTGCTCAATATTTTCTGACCAAGCAATATTTTCTGACCAAGCAAGACGTTTAATGGTAGACATGACTCCAGCATAGCATAGCTTCCTGTCAGAAAACAAGTGAAATTCTTGCGACAGATAAAGAAATATCTCCATGGACCTAAATTACATCTCTAATAGCACGACTTTGCAAGCTAAATTTTCTATTTTTTCACTCAAATGATCAATCTGAAGACATTCAAACATTGCCTACACGGACCCCAATTTCAAAACATTCTGACATATTATCAAGAGTAGAGGTGGTGTCTACTCTGAATTATACATCACTTACCTTGCCTGACGGAATGCGACTTTGCGACGCGTCGCGGCCCTCGATGGCACGATGGTCCTTCACCTACCAGTCGCTTGTCGTCTCTTCGATACCGGCGGCGTGCCGCGCCTCCCGGCGCTATACTATGTGATGTCCGGCGGCACGCCGGCGCTATACTATGTGATGTCCGGCCTGCGGCCAGTCCCAGATTGGAGTAGAGAGGGGGTCGTGGCGGCGTGTGTGTGCAGGCTGGGCTGCGGCGGCGTCGACAGCTGAGATGACCAGTAAGTTGCCAATATAAAACTCCTGGATATCAACGGGAACCAGGATCAGGATGTCCCAGAGCATCTCCGACACGAGTACAGTAACGAAACGAATCGGACGAAGAAATCATACTCGCGCAACTCGCCCCGGACTTTCTTATTCACAGCTCGAAACTGAACCGATCGAACATCATAAAAGTACACGAAACACCACACGACGCGCACGGACACACAACACTCTCGCTCGGGGAGACAAAGACGCCTAGACACGTACGGGAACTTCACCACGCGCGCTCGACTCGCACATCACTCTGCTTGGCTTGCTTACGACGACGCCCTGGCGCCCGCGCCGGCTCCACCACCGGTGGCCCCGCCTCCTCCGGCGCCGGCCTCCTGCGCGCGGCTCTGGATGGCCTGCCCCGCCTGCTGCGTCTTGTGCCCCGCGGCGGCCGCGGCGTCAGCCATCCTCCTCCTCGCCTGCTCCACGTAGTCTGGCGTTTTCTGGAACGCCTGGCGCGCCGTGTTGGCGAGGACGGTGAGCGAGGAGAGGCCGCCCAGCCCCAGCGCGCCCGAGGTGAGGAACCCCGTCACGGCCATCCCGATGGTCAGCGCCGCCGGGACCAGCACGGGGCTGAAGAGCAGGAACACGGGCGTGGCGACGGCGAGCCCCACCACGGTGGCCGCCAGGGCCAGCCCGGACAGGACCAGCAGGAAGCCCCCCAGCGGGAACAGCGTCGCCACCGTCAGCGCCTGCGACGCCGAGGGGCCCTTGTCCGGGAGCATCCCCTTCACCTGCTCGGTCATCGGGCGCCCGCCGTACTGCCCGCCGTGCTGCCCGTAGCTCCCGCGGTCCGCCATTGCTTTCCTAGCCTGCTGCGCTGTGCTATGAATCAGGTGGATTGAAGTGGTAAAGAATGTGAAGTGAAGTGAGATGGAGAGGAGTGGCAATGGCGCGATATATAGGTGGAAGAGCGGTGACACGTAGGGAGGGGCAGGGGGTACGTGGTGCCGCGGAGGCTTGCATGGGTTACACCAGTCGAGTAGGCTGACACGGCGCGCCGCGCGCGCCGAGGTTGAGCGATGGATGCCGTATATGCATGCGTGCGTGACAGCTCAGATGGGCTCTGTGACTCATGTGACAACAAACAAATCTTGTTCGCTTCCTGTAACCTCGTCGTTATCGCAGTTTGGTGCACGGTTGATCGCCGCTAGCCCCACCGTTCTCGCGTTCGCTTAACTCGACATCAACTTCTAGAACAAAACGTGATTATACCCCAGTTATAAATTACTCCCTCCGGACTCTTAGGTTTGTCTTAAATCGAATATTTTAAGGTTTGATCCAATTTATAGAAAAATAACAATATTTATAGTACAAATCGATACAATACGAAAATATACTCCATATTGGATGATTTGGTATTGTGAATGTTGGTATTTTTTCTACAAACTTGGTCAAAATTTTGAGAAAAGTCTAATATACGAAGTAAAAAAAATGACCCGAGTACTTCCTAAGGAACCCATATTATACGACATCTTGCACTAGTGGAAACAGCCCCTTTCATTTTGTGTCAGAAATGTCATTAGTCCCGGTTGCACCAAAATCCAGACCAAAATCCGGGACGAATCCCCCCTTGTTCTACATATACTGCCTCCCAGACCCCCCTCCCTCTGTTTTTTTTTTTGCTTGGAGGAGTGAGAGAGGTGGGTGCTAGCTAGCCCCCCTTCCTATGCACTCGAGGTATTCGACAAAATACCGGAGCCACACTTAAATTCGTATATAATGGTATCTTCGACCGAGGTTAGCAAACTTTTCCTTTTCATCTTAATATGATACAAAAAAAAGTTATATTTGTCGATGTACTGTGGTCATTTCGCTATTGAAGATGTTATTGTAATGTTTTTATTGATAAACTTAATTATACGATGCAGATGGATGCACGGCAGCGATGGATGTACGGTGACCGACGCACTTCCGAGTATAGGGCAGCCTTGGATGAATTTCTCGGTGTAGCTCGGGCTCACAAAGAGAATGGCTTTATGTGTTGCCCATGTGTTGATTGTCGAAACGTTAGGGAGCACTCTTCATTGAGAGTCCTTCACAGCCACCTGCTTCGGAGAGGTTTCATGCCCAGCTATAATTGTTGGACCAAGCATGGAGAAAGAGGGGTTGTGATGGAAGACAATGAAGAAGAAAAAGAAGAGAAAGAAGAGGGTCATATGTTCCCTGAATACGGTGATACTGCAATGAAAGACAATGCAGACGAAGGAGGTGGTCAAGAACGGGCATCAGATGAGCCCGATGATGATCTTGGTCGAGTTATTGCTGATGCAAGGGAAGACTGCGAAAGTGAATTAGAGAGGTTGAAGTTGGACGGCATGTTACAGGATCACAAAAAGTTGTTGTACCCAAATTGCGAAGATGGCAGCACAAAACTCGGTACCACACTGGAGTTGCTGAAATGGAAGGCATAGAATGGTGTGACTGACAAGACATTTGAGAGTTTACTTCAAATAATGAAGCCGAAGCTTCCAAAGGATAACGAATTGTCTGACAGTACGTACGAAGCAAAGAAGGCTCTCTGCCCTCTAGGATTAGATGTGGAGAAGATACATGCATGCATTAATGACTGCATCCTCTACCGCGGTGAAAAGTACAGTTGGCGTCAATTCTTTCGGGGAGCAGAGCTCCAGTCATACACCTGGCCCGTGACTCTATGTATCTACAACCTTCCTCCTTGGTTGTGCATGAAGCGCAAGTTCATTATGATGTCAGTGCTCATTCAGAGTCCGAGGCTACCCGGCAACGACATTGATATATATCTAAGGACATTAGTGGAAGAACTCTTACAGTTGTAGGGCAAACCAGGTGTACGTGTATGGGCTGAGAACGAACAAAAGTCATTTGACCTACGGGCGTTGCTTTTCGTAACCATCAATGATTGACCTGCTCTTAGTAATATTTCCGGACATACAAATAAGGGATACAATGCATGCATACACTGTTTAGATAAGACTGATAGTGTATATTTGGATAAATGTAAGAAGGTTGTATACCTAGGGCATCGTAGATTTCTTCCGATCAAACATCCTGTAAGAAAGAAAGGAGGGAACCATTTCAGAGGTGAGGCAGATACCCGAAAGAAGCCCGACCTCCGTAGTGGTAATGATGTATTCGATATGGTTAAGAACCTAAAAGTAATCTTTCGGAAGGGTGACGGCAGCCAACATGTTCTGAACGGACCTGATAAGCGCGCACCCATGTGGAAAAAGAAATCTATATTTTAGGAGCTACCCTATTGGAAAGTCCTAAGGTTCACTCTTCAATCGTCGCGATGCATGTGACAAAAAATCTCTGCGTCAACCTCTATGCTTCCTGGGCATGTATGGGAAGTCAAAAGATACGCCAGAAGCACGGGAGGACCAGCAACATACGAAAGACCCAAGAAACAAGCACACGGATATAGGGCGTCATTACTTCAGCAGCTACGCTCTTACCAAAGCAGAGAAGCAAATATTTTTTGAACTCCTTTATAGTATCAAGGTGCTGTCTGACTTCTCATCGAATATAAAGGGGACAATAAATATGGCAGAGAAAAAAATTCCAAAACCTGAAGTCTCATGACTGCCACGTGATTATGATGCAGTTGCTTCCGATTGCATTGAGGGGCTTCTACCGAAAAATGTTCGAGTACCCATTGTGAAGCTATGTGCATTCCTCAATGCAATATCTCAGAAGGTAATCGATCCAGAAATTCTAGCAAGATTACAGAGGGATGTGGTCCAGTGTCTTGCTAGTTTTGAGTTGGTGTTCCCACCATCCTTCTCCAACACTATGACGCATCTTCTGGTTCACCTATGTGAAGAGATTCATATTCTCGGTCCGGTATTTCTACACAATATGTTCCCCTTTGAGAGATTCATGGGAGTCTTCAAGAAATATGTTCATAACTGTGATAGGCCAGAAGGAAGCATCTCGAAGGGCTATGGAACAGAGGAGGTCATTGGGTTCTGTGTTGACTTTATTCCTGACCTTAAGACGATTGGTGTTCCTGAATCGCGACATGAGAGTAGACTGAGGGGAAAATGAACGCTGGGGAAGAAAACAATGATACCCAGGGACGAGAATTCTTTCACTAAAGCACACTACAAAATTCCACCTTCGTGGCTCCGTATCTCGAGGAACACAAGAATATTGTACGCTCCACAAACCTGGGGAAGGATGACTCATGGATAAACCGCAAACACGTGGAGACTTTCGGAATTTGGTTGCAAACACATCTTATAAATGACACCATTATTGAAGATCAGTTGTACATGTTGGTCGGGTCACCATCTTCGACTATTGGTAGTTTTCAAGGGTACGAGATAAATGGGAATACATTTTACACGATCGCCCAAGATAAGAAGAGCACCAACCAAAACACTGGTGTCCGCTTTGATACAACAAACAAGAATGGGAAAAATGACACATACTATGGTTACATAGAGGAGATATGGGAACTTGACTATGGACTTTCTTTTAAGCTCCCTTTGTTTAAGTGCAAATGAGTCAACCTGAATGGAGAAGGGGTAAAGGTAGACCCGTTGTACGGAATGACAACAGTGGATCTCAACAATATTGGTTACAATGACGAACCATTCGTCCTAGCCAATGATGTGGCTCAGGTCTTCTATGTGAAGGACATGTCCTCCAGACCGAAAAAAAGAAACAATAAGCAAACAAATACATCATACGATGAGCCGAAGCATCACATAGTTCTTTCAGGAAAAATAAACATCGTGGGAGTCGAGGACAAGACAGACATGTCAGAAGATTATAATAACTTTGTTGAAATTCTGCCCTTCACAGTGAAATCTGACCCAACCATCACGTGAAATAATTAAGATGCTCCATGGTTACGTCCGAATCGATCATAAGAAAGGGACATAGGGTTTATGGACCATCTCTACACGAAGAAAATTCAGAAGACTAGATAGGGATGTTGTTGGTGATGTGTAATAATAAACATTTTAGGGTTTCGGTCGAAATGACGGGTGTTATGGCCAAATACATGGCATAGTTTGTTATAATGTGCCCATATTGCACACAAACATGCATCTTGGAAGCACAGACAATGTTGACGAAGGAAGTTTTTTTTAACTGAATAAAAGAACCATTTTCCATTTTTGGAGTGTCAGAAATTGTTTTTTTGTGAAGGGCCTACCATAAAAATGTTGCAAAACTTGGGGGGATTAATTTTTTAAACATGCTAGGACATGTGAAATACACAAATCAACAACTTCTTTTCTAATAAAATATTTCCATCGACCTCTTTTGAAAATAACAAGTTTCTGCCGATTCAACTGGAAACGGGACAAATTTGAACTACATGTGCCTCGTAATTAGCTCATGAATTTTGGCAAAAATCGTTTTTAGGTACTCAAATACCTATTTCAATAGAGATACAGAAATATTTGTTGAATATACAACCCCTAGGTACAAACGGTCATGCCCTCCGTCTTGACTTTCTTCTAAAACGGGCTGAGAAAATTCCAGAAAATTCAAAAAAAACCTAAATAACGCGAGACCTTCACGTGCTGTCATTATATATGTCCTAGTATCCACAAAAAATAATAGACTTGGAATATGACAATTCTGTTGAAAAAGTGTTCACAAAAAATAGCTATCTCCTCCTAACATTCTAGGGTTTCGGTTGAAATGACGGGTGTTATGGCCAAATACATGGCATTGTTTGTTATAATGAGCCCATATTTCACACAAATATGCATCTTGGAAGCACGGACAATGTTGACGAAGGAAGTTTTTTTTAGCTGAATAAAAAAAACCTTTTTCCATTTTCGGAGTGTTAGAAATGGTTTTTTTTTGTGAAGGGCTACCACAAACATGTTGCAAAGCTTGGGGGATTAATTTTGTAAACATGCTAGGACATGTGACATGCACAAATCAACAACTTGTTTTCTAATAAAAGATTTCCATCAACCTCTTTTGAAAATAACAAGTTTGTGCCGATTCAGATGGAAATTGGACAAATTTGAGCTACATGTGCCTCGTAATTAGCTCATGAATTTTGGCAAAAAATAATTTTTTGGTACTCAACTAACTATTTCAATAGAGATCCAGAATGATTTGCTTAATATACAACCCCTAGTTACGAACGGTCATGCCCTCCGTCTTGACTTTCTCCTAAAACGGGCTGAGAAAATTCCTGAAAATAAAAAAAAACCTAAATAAGGCGAGACCTTCGCGTGGTGTCATTACATATGTCCTAGTATCCACCAAAAATAATAAACTTGGAATACGATAGTTCTGTTAAAAAAGTGTTCACAAAAAATAGCTATCTGCTCCTAACATTCTAAGGTTTCGGTTGAAATGACGGGTGTTATGGCCAAATACATGGCATTGTTTGTTATAATGAGCCCATATTGCACACAAACATGCATCTTGGAAGCACGAACAATGTTGACGAAGGAAGTTTTTTTTACTGAATAAAAAAACCATTTTCCATTTTTGTAGTGTCAGAAATGGTTTTTTTGTGAAGGGTCTACCACAAACATGTTGCAAAACTTGGGGATTGATTTTGTAAACATGATAGGACATGTGACATGCAAAAATCAACAACTTGTTTTCTAATAAAAGATTTTCATCGACCTATTCTAAAAATAACAAGTTTTTGCCGATTCAGCTAGAAACAGGACAAATTTGAACTACATGTGCCTCGTAATTAGCTCATGAATTTTGGCAAAAATCATTTTTAGGTACTCAACTAGCTATTTCAATAGAGATCCAGAAAGATTTGCTGAATATACAACCCCTAGGTCCCAACGGTCATGCCCTCCGTCTTGACTTTCTCTAAAACGGGCTGAGAAAATTCCAGAAAATTCAAAAAAAAACACTAAATAACGCGAGACCTTTGCGTGCTGTCATTACATATGTCCTAGTATCCACCAAAAATAATAAGCTTGGAATACGACAGTTCTGTTGAAAAAGTGTTCGCAAAAAACAGCTATCTCCTCCTAACATTCTAGGGTTTCGGTTGAAATGACGGGTGTTATGGCCAAACACATGGCATAGTTTGTTATAATGAGCCCATATTGCACACAAACATGCATCTTGGAAGCACGGACAATGTTGACAAAGGAAGTTTTTTTTTACCAAGTAAAAAAACCATTTTCCATTTTTGGAGTGCTAGAAATGGTTTTTTTTTGTGAAGGGCCTACCACAAACATGTTGCAAAACTTGGGGGATTAATTTTGTAAACATGCTAGGACATGTGACATGCACGAATCAACAACTTTTTTTCAAATAAAAGATTTCCATCGACCTGTTTTGAAAATAACAAGTTTCTGGCGATTCAGCTGGAAACGGGACAAATTTGAACTACATGTGCCTCGTAATTAGCTCATGAATTTTGGAAAAAATCATTTTTAGGTACTCAACTACCTATCAATAGAGATCCAAGATGATTTGCTGAATATACAACCCCTAGGTACGAACTGTCATGCCCTCCGTCTTGACTTTCTCCTAAAACGGACTGAGAAAATTCCAGAAAATTCGAAAAAAAAAACTAAATAACGCGAGACCTTCGCGTGGTGTCATTACATATGTCCTAGTATCCACAAAAAATAATAAACTTGGAATACGACAGTTCTGTTGAAAAGTGTTCACAAAAAACAGCTATCTCCTCCTAACATTCTAGGGTTTCGGTTGAAATGACGGGTGTTATGGCCAAATACATGGCATTGTTTGTTATAATGAGCCCATATTGCACACAAACATGCCTCTTGGAAGCACGGACAATGTTGACGAAGGAAGTTTTTTTTAACTGAATAAAAGAACCATTTTCCATTTTCGGAGTGTCAGAAATGGTTTTTTTTTGTGAAGGGCCTACCACAAACATGTTGCAAAACTTGGGGGATTGATTTGTAAACATGATAGGACATATGACATGCACAAATCAACAACTTGTTTTCTAATAAAATATTTCCATACACCTCTTTTGAAAATAACAAGTTTCTGTCGATTCAGCTGAAAACGGGACAAATTTGAACTACATGTGCCTCGTCATTAGCTCATGAATTTTGGAAAAAATAATTTTTAGGTACTCAACTACCTATTTCAATAGAGATCCAGAATGATTTGCTGAATATACAACTCCTAGGTACGAACGGTTATGCCCTCCATCTTGACTTTCTCCTAAAACGGGCTGAGAAAAATCCAGAAAATTCAAAAAACCCTAAATAACGTGAGACCTTCGCGTGGTGTCATTACATATGTCCTAGTATCGACCAAAAATATAAACATGGAATACGACAGTTCTGTTGAAATAGTGTTCACAAAAAACAGCTATCTTCTCCTAACATTCTAGGGTTTCAGTTGAAATGACGGGTGTTATGGGTTAGGGTTAGGGTTTACCAACCGGGACTAAAGGGTTAGGATTTCGTTGGGACCAATCAGAAAGAATCACACATTTTGTGTGTTTCTTTCAAGCGCTTGTGAGTCGTTGGATCAGGGGTGTGTTTCTTTCGAGCTCTTGTGAGCCGTTCGATCGGGGGTACGGTGTGTTTCTTTCGAGCGCTTGTGAGTCGTTGAATCAGGGTTTTTTTCGAGCGCTTCTTAGCCGTTGGATCGAAACCCTAGCACAACACTTTGTGAGCCAGAGGACCCTATATATAGCCCACCTCTCGGATTCCCTTCATAGATCATTCAGTTCATCGACCGAATACAAATCATCAGGATTCGCCATCATACCTCCGACTGTGCTTTTGATATGCATATATGCACTCATGAGGAGCCACAGTCGGGCTGTATGATGGCGATACCGATTGTTTTGTTATACATCCCCATTAAAGGTTTGACAAAAGGTTTGATACATCATTCAGTTCATCGATCGAATACAAATAATTCGGATTCTCCATCATACGTCCGACCGTGCTTTTGATATGCATATATGCACTCATGAGGAGCTACAGTCGGGCTGTATGATGGTGATACCGATTGTTTTGTTCTACATCCCCCATTAAAGTTTTGACAAAAGGTTTGATACATCATTCAGTTCATCGACCAAATACAAATCATCCGGATTCGTCATCATACGTCCGACCGTGCTTTTGATATGCATATGTGCACTCATGAGAATCCACAGTCGGCTTGTATGATGGTGACACTTGGTATGCCAACTCCTACCTTTGGTGACATCCCGACGCTCCGAAGCCCCTCCGCGGCGAAACCCTAGCCCCGCGGCGAGAACTACACCTTATCGATCGACCAAATTAGTCTTAAAACATCATAAGTGAGTTGAATTTATCTTTCTGATCATTTCGATATATAACTTACAATTTTCAGAATTTATTGAATTATTTGATATTTTCTCCATTTCTGTAATGAATTAATTCAAATATGTTTGAAAGTAATATATTTAGTTAGTTTATAATTTTCTAAATGTTTTGGTACCTCTACATATTTTTATGATTATTAAACTAGCAAATATACAAATTCAAAATTTAAATAGGGCGAGAAAGTTTGCAAATATAAAAAAGTTGAAAAACAGGGCATTCATCCTAGTTTTTGTAAACAACCGGGACGAATGCCCCTCTTCGCGCTGTTTCAGTGTCCCAGGGCATCCGTACCGGTTGTTTACAAAAACCGGTACAAATGGGTGGGGCATCCATCCCGGTTATTGCGAACAACCGGGGCGATGAGGCATTTGTCTCGGTTGTTGGCAATAACCGGGATGAATGCCCTCGACTTAATAGTTTCGCCTTCCTCCTCCGCCCTCACTTGGTCATTTCGCAAAGGAACGGAGGAGGAGACACAGACGCCGCCAGGCTGCACCCGCGCACCGTCGTCATCGTCCGGCCGCCGTCCGCCACGCTCGCGCCATCGCCGGTTTCTCACGCGTCTAGGGTGAGCGTCTGCACCTCCTTGCCCCCCTTTTCCCCCTCTCTTTTACGGTGACGCGATAGGAACCGCCGGCCGCCGCTCGCCATCGACGTCGGCGTTGCTCTGGTGAGAAATAGACGGCCGCGCCGCCTCCTGTAGGTTCCTCTCGGTCCCCTGTCGAATGCATCCCTCCTTTCGCTCGCTCGTGCCCCGTAGAGCCGCCATCGGCCGCCGCTCTCCATCGACGCTGGCATCGCTCCAGTGAGAAATAGACAACCGCGCCGCCTCCTTTAGGTTCCTCTCGGCCCTCTCAATCGAATGCGCCCCTCCGTTCGCTCGCCCGTGCCCCATAGAGCCGTCGTCGTCTGCCACAGAGCCGCCACCGTCCGTCGGTGACGTCAGTTGACGACGAGATGACGTCATGCGGGCCCCATTTTTGCTTGCATGGCACCACCGTAATCCTAGGCCCACTCGTCAGTATGTGTGGCTGGGAGAGATACGGGTGAAAAACGTTCGGGTGGTCCCTGTTTCGCTTGTGTGGCGCCACCGTGGCCCTGGGGCCCCCATGTCGGTGTGTGTGGCTGGGCTTCATATGAGTGAAAACAAAGTTCGGCTGATTTTAAAACAGCAAAACAGATTCAATTGATTACTTGTAAATTCCACCAAATTTGATGATTCATATTGCTATGTGTTGACCTCGAAGAGCTCTATCCTCTAGTACCATTCTGACATGTGGTTTCTATATAATTTTAGAACTTAGTAAATTATTATAGAAATGATTTATTGAAAGTGAAAATTTGGAAATTCATAATTTGAGTTCTGTTTTTCCAAATTGATCAATTAAAGTGTCAAAATGTTTGTATTAACAAACTCTGCATATCCATATTTTTTCTTACATAATTGAAATAATTTTATTCTCTGTTTAGATCTAGATGGTCATTTGGGTACTTAGACATAATTTAAATTCTATAAATAATTAAAAAATGTTTTCTTAAGAAAATTTGCTCCATTTGGTAACCTGATACCATAGAGACCAGTACCCCCAACCACTTGACCATAATAGAACTATTTCTATGAAGACTTGACCAAATTTTCACACATATGTTCCACATCATGTTACCCTTGTCTTAGAAAATATTTTGCATATATGGTTTCATGTTATGTGGCTATTTTGGAACAAGGCTTAGTCCTTAGTGAGGTTCAAACACTAGTACCATTGTTTTCCATCTATTTATCCACTCCCATATTAGAAAACATGTGTTATTCCATGTGTTATTAGAAAAACTGCTACGTAATTTTTCTGCTAAGCAAATCAATTCCAAACTGTTTTGCTATTTTTTAAACTGCCAAGTCATTTTACTTACTTGCAATTTTTAATTTGCAGAAAGTATGGACCCAAAAATGAGAGACGAAGCCGTGGAAGACATACTAGCGGATTATATCCGCGGGGGCGGGGAAAACCCCAATGTCGCACAGTGGATGAATAACTCCGGTGAGGGAGATCCGGAGCTCGCCCAAACAGACGGCTCCGGTGAGGGAGATCTGGAGCTCGCCCGAACAGACGGCTCCGTTGAGGGATTAGCTTACAACATCGTCGAGGGAGACGATGATGGAGAAGCCGACGGCTCCCATGAGAGAGAAGCTGACGGCTCCGGTCGAGCTTTAGAAATTACACACTCTAGTGAGATGCATATATGTGTGTGTGTGTGTGTGTGTGTGTGTGTGTGTTAATTAAATGAAGGATCTGTTTTCTATATACATGTGTTGACACTCTTTCTTATTTTAGCCATCCGGATCTAGCAAATCCACCGGAAAGAAAACTAAACGAGGTGCAACAAAGAAGTTGAAGGACCATGAGAGGTACAGGATCGAATAAATCGCTGCAAACGGCGCACCAGAGCTCCCCAAATAAGTTGCCCAAAAATATGTGAAGCAATACGGGGTGATTGTTAGGGACCACATCCCGAACGTCGTTCGGGAGTGGAATAAGCCACGTCAGGGCGCCGCAATCTCATATGTCGACGATAAAGCCAAAACAGCTCTTTTCAACAAGATGACGCTTAATTTCGCCTTGCCGATGCCGGAGGCGTGTCAGGATGAGGTGGATGAGAATGACGAGGATGCTGAAGTGATCTTTCAGCGGAAGGAAGCAGCCTTAGTGGAACTGGTCACTTTAAAGAAGATGACCCAGCTATTTAACAACTGGAAGAAAACTTTGCACCTTAACTTTATCAAGAAAGACAAGACTCGGGATTTCACTAGGACGTATGAGAAGATAAAACCTTTCTGGGCAGAATTTGCTGCATACAAGAAGTCAGAAGAAGTTTTGGAAAGGTCTAAAAGAAACGCGGCAAGCTCCGCTAAAAAGATCACTATGGGGCAAGCTGGCTACAGTGGTAGCATGCCTAAGTGGGATAAACTTGAGGACGACCTTATTGCTCAGGAGATCGAGCCAGAGACACTCTTTTGGGACGAACGTACAAGGTCTTGGTTTTTCGCCCATGGGGGCACGTTGGACTCAGAAGGAAAATGCATCTATAACGTAAGACATGAAGAAAATCCTCTACCCATCGCAAGACTTAGAGAAGCAATACAGGCTGTTAAAGAGGGGAAGTTCCAGCCGGATAGAGAGAACGACGAGCTCACACGCGCCCTTGGGAACCCGGAACACTTTGGACGGACATGATGCACAAGAGGCTTTGTTCCTTGGAAAATTGGGTTTTTCGCTGAGAAGAAGGAATATCTGGATAGAAGTCATCAGAGGAAAAAAGATTTCCTGAAAGCTGAAGCACAGAGTCAGATAGACCGGTGGCAGAAAATTAACGAAGAATTAAAGATACAGCGGGAGCAAGGAGAGCGGCAGCAGGAACAAATTGACAGACTGACCCAGCAGGTTGGTTCTGCCCTGCATATGGTAGACGCTGCATTCGATAGTACCGGCGCTGCACCATCAAATAAGAAAATTAGCATTGCTTCCACGCAGATCCAGGTTGATGACGATGATGCACCGCGGATGATACACTCGGTGGATGAAATAACAGAGTTGACATCTTGTGAGCTCCATGTGAAAGTCGTCAACATAACCGTGAAGGCAGCGGTCGGCTTTGTGAGACCAATGGGCCCTGAACCTACGAACCACGGTCGGCCCGTTCCAGGGGGCTACGCTGTTGTCGGGGTGGATGAGGTTATGAGCGGATTCGAGCCGGTGAAGCTCGACTATCCTGAAGGTGAAGACGGGGAGGTGACTGAACTTGGAGACACCAAGACCTTGGCTATTGTATGGCCAAAGGAACACACCGTGCTTCCAAATTGGAAGCCAAATCATCCTTCTCCGCAGCCTCAAGGCCAGTCCCCGTTGTCTTCGTACTCTCCGCCTCGCACGCCGTCTCCAGCACATGCGTCGTCTACGCCACCGCGTCAGCCGTCTCCACCCACGACCTCTCAGGGCAGCCAAAAGCGGAGGAGAACCACCGTATCACCGAAGCGTCAATTGTTGCCCCTACCAAAGGTACCTCATCAGAATCTACCCAAGTTACCTTACCACTATACTGATGAGCAAACCAAGGAGATCGCACATTCTGAATATGAGGCGTGGAAATCAAAGGAGAAGGCGCCGAAAGAGCCAGATTTTCCCCACACCGAAGAAGACAAAGCCCGAGCGTTGAAAATGGTGAAGACCCTTTATCAACCCGAGCCGAGGCTGTCATCGGACTATGACCGCTCTATTGAGAAGTCACACAAGAAAGCAGTGCGGTCGAAGAAGAGCAGTATCTCAAGCGGGAAATCGGTTGACCAGTTCGGACAACAGAAGAATCAATCCACCCCCCCCCGCTCATAGTGCATGCGAATACTGAGGTGGGGGAGAGCACGGGTGCAGGCGAGCAAGTTTCCCATGAGTTTATTGCATTGTACGGAGAAGCGGCCGCTGTTGCGGGTCTGTCCATTCAGGAGTATATGCTGACCTTATCAAACTTCACCGAATCTGAATTAGCCTACAAATACCAGCACGGGCATCCTCTAGTCAGACCTGGGGAGGTAAATGATCTACCAACTAAAATACATAGAGTGCATAATTGGTACATGCAAGCCTCGAAGGAATCAGAGGACTGGCTACCAATGGGAGTTCGAAACGAGCATCATGGGTACGGAGAGAGGATTATCCTTATTCAATTTGATGAATTGTTTCAGCTATTTCAGCAGCAGGCCCTCGACAAATCTATCGTCGGTGCCTATTGTCTGTAAGTATTTATTTCTGTATTTAATTAATTCTCTAGCTAGATCACCTTGTTCATTGCATTTATAATAACACTCGCTATATTATAATTGCAGAATGAAGATTCTTGAATGCAAAAGAGGACGAATATATGGCATTGGGTTCATTGACCCATATTGGGTTAATCATAAAACTCTGGAAATAAATCCCAAGGAGACAGGTGGTATTGTGATGGCGTTAAGGTTTCACGCTCACAAGAGAGAAATTATTTTTCCTTACAACTTCAAGTGAGTGTTACTGTCTTGTAAATATTATGTTTTCCTTAGTCGATAATAAGTGTATAACTGATGGGTTATGTTTGCGCGGATTCCACTATATTCTGCTCATATTTGAAACTGACAAAGGAATAGTATTGTTAATGGACACGAAAAATAAACCCCTTGAGTTGTGGGCCGACATGCAGCAAACGATCCAACGGTAATTTCAATCTTTATGACACTATATCGACAATTTTCGTTCATTTTCTGATAACTTCCTTTGTTCATTTTCTTTGTCGGGCAGCGCTTGGAAACGGTTCACAAGAAAGAAACCTTGACCATGGAAAAAGGAGCTTACATTTAAACATATTCCAGTAAGTACTACTATCTAGATCGCCGCATCTAGTTGATTCTAATTTCGATATCATTATAATGCTATATTATTATTTTTATTGAAACCATGTTCTTCTAAAGTGCTTGGACCAGTGAGACGGGAACCACTTATGTGGATACTATGTCTGCGAGTTCATTCGTCAGACAACCTGCGCCAAGGGCAGGGATTTTGAAAAACTTCATGTACGTCAACAATCTGTTTTATCTTATTAATTACCATCTATTGACAATCCCTTATATATGTATTGACCACTCTTATTTATATTAGATCGAACGGATGCGGGACGGTCTTCTCCCAAGGGATCGCATACGAGCAATTCAAGAGGAACTTTGCAGATTCTTGGATGCAGAGGTCATAAAGTCAGAAGGAGAATACTATTACAGTTTCACAAGTTGACACTCGAATTCTTAGATGCATAGTATTTACATGTATATTCGAGTCATGGTGTATGCGGTGGTGTATTCGAGTACTTATGGGAAAGATGCATAGTACTTAATTGTATATTCGAGTCATGGTGCGTACTTAATTACTTGTATATTTTCAAGTATATATTCTAATGTGATCACCCGCTTCCCGATCGGTGGGGGCAGCCTCTTCTCCCCTGGTGCCTACTATGGGTTCCCCCCGCGCCAGTGATAAAAAGAGTGTCGCGTCCGCTTCCCGATCGGTGGGGGAAGCCTCTTCTCCCCCCCAGTGCCTACTACGGCGGAGGTTGCGGCCGCCGCATCGCTCGGGGGCCCTATCTCGTACATATTATTGATTGGGACATCGGCGACAGGGGAGAGTACTTTCTTCCCCCCCCCCCATTTCCCGCTAATAAAATGGAATATAACATACGAAACCCTAAAAGGAAAACAAGAAATAGAAGAAAAAAATATGCCGCGGCAGAAAAACAGCCAAAATGTTGCCGCGGCAGCGGGAGCATTTATACCGGTTGGTGTTAAGAACCGAGATGAATGGTCCTGGCCAGTGGCCAGGGGCCAAGCCCTATGCGTCCACGTGGATGACCCATTCATCCCGGTTTTAACACAACCGGGACTAATGGGGGGGCATTTGTCCCGGGGTCTCCATCCCGGTTGAGCAACCGGGACGAATAGCCCTTAAAAACCGGGACCAGAATCCCTGTTTCCACTAGTGTTGGCAACTTGTTTTAGCTTGAAGAAACTATACTACATCCGACTTTAAAACAAGACTTGTATTTTATCAAAAGCCAAACAGTGTAAAGTTTGACTGAGTTTTTAGAAAAAAACCTCTAGCATATATGATGCTAAATGAATACCGTTAGAGATATCATGGAGCATGTTTTTATATAACATACAAATAATTTTATTTTTGTTGATCATTCTTTCTAAAAACTCGAACAAAGTTTACATTGTTTTACTTTTGAAAAAGAATATACGCCTTATTTTACTAATAACTACTCTTTATTTGGAAAAAAATATTATTTTAAATCAGATTAGATTTTTGTGATATAATAAAATTTATAACTATACAACTTATACACAGAAAAATATCCAAATACGTTTTTCCTTCCTTGAGTCCTTTAGTTTTAGTCGGTTCATGAAAAAAATTATACCATTTAAATTTATTTTTATCCATGACGGATTTACATGGATCAATACATGAGATTCTTATGCTATTTGGGGGATAAAGGGACGGAGTATACTAAGGGACAGAGAGTAGTGATTTTCATTCACATATCTGATAGTCCTCCTTCTCATGTATGAATATATACTTACTCTATGTCAGTAATATAGTGTGCATCGGTTTGTGCGAATGTCAAACTTCGCAGAATTTGACCAAGTTTATTGAGAATTTTGGCTATATCGACAATGCAAAATGTATACCATATGAAAATGTATTTCATGTCGGATCTAATGGTGCTGATTATATGTTCTAGACGTTAATATTTTTCTATAAACTTAGTCAAAGTTTAAAAGGTTTGACTTTGAAAAACCCTAATATGCACTGCATTTTAGCATAGAGGGGGTGCCTATAACTAAGCAAGCGCAAATAAGTGCATGTCGAGACATCGTAGTAGTTTTCATAGACGGGGGTGCCATGAGACTACGGTAGAGACGTGGGGTAACGGGATAGCGTAGTAATACAGAACACGGGATTTTACCCAGGTTCGGTACGTCGCGACAGTACGGCGTACCTACTCCTGCACTTCTCACTAATTGGGACTAAAGCCCGTTTATCAGGGTTACAATGTGAGGGTGTAGATCTAGCTTTTCGGCGAGGATGAGCTTCTCGGCGAGTTGCGTAGAGCTTGAACTTGTTTTAATCTATCTCCCGTCCGGCTTTATATAATAGCCGGATTAGGGCTTACAGAATAAGAAACCTAGAAGACTACGTTTAACTTGTAACTTGGAAAGCAAGGAATCCGTCTTCTCCTCCAAGCCAGATCACGCGGGCCGTGATCCGGGTTCTTCTAGAATCCGGCTTCTGCGCGTCGGACTACTGGGCCGCCCAATGGACCTAAGCCCATTACCATTTAGGCCACCCTGGCAGTCCGGCTCTTTGTCTACCATCTTCTATACCCCTATTCAGTATATATCCGACAGTAGCCCCCAGGAAGGATCAAAACTCTGATTCTCCGTCTTTCGTCAAATACATTTTGTCCGGGAAATCTTGACTCAGCAGTCTTGATTCTTTCTACTTTCCTTTTGAAGGAGATGGTAACATAAAACTCGGAACCATGAAAATCCGGCTTTTCTTCTCGCGATCCTTCGCGGAAAAAGGAACTTCTAACGTCAGCGTCTTAAACATGCTGACGCAAGCGTCATTTGGTTCCACGCGGGAAACCCCTCAGCGTATCTCTGACAGATTCTCACGGGAAACGAGGAGATAGCCATCATTCCCCTGCCGTTTTATTTCCCGTATTTTCCGGCGAGCGACACGCGTCGAGCATCCAACGGTCGAAAGAGCCGTTGGCACGTATCTAAACGGTTTTCCGGCTATAAATAGCCATCATCGTCCTCATCAGAAACTTTCCTCACTCCCTCACTGCCCACGCCATTGACGCGAACGCGAGCTCGAGAGCAAGTCCTTTGTCCCAGGCGCACTTAGCTTCCAAGCACGCAGAACGCAACGCGCCACCAAAAGATGGCCTCCTCGCCGTCCTCGCCCACTCGCGCCGCCATCGACGAGCTCATCGGCGACCTGGATCCACAGCCGGGATCGCAAAAGCACACCGGCGGCGAGCCGGAGAAGACCACGGCTTCCGCGGCGGGCGGAGAAAACACTTCCGCCTTCGTGGACATAGCGGCATCGAGTGTCGCGACAACCCCGCCGTTCGCACCTGAAACGGCGGAGGAAAAGATCGAGCTCCTCGGCGACGAGCTCGCCGCCGCGGAGGCCGCCGCCGCCGCCGCCGGAGGAGGAGACGAGGAAGCGGAATCTGCAGGCAACTGGAGTGCCTGCAGTATTCCCCCGGCTCTCCTTCCAAACTTGGAAAAGGAGGGCCTGGTGCTTAAGAACAAATGGCGGCTGCCGGAAGAAGAGACCGAACCAGCGCCACGGAATGGCGAAAGGGTACTCCTTACTTCCCACCTTTTGCGAGGTATGGGGCTTCCGCCATCTCCCTTCTTCCTCCAGGTTCTCTCTCACTACAACATCCAGCCCCATAACCTTCCTCCCAATTCCATCCTCTACATGGCCGGCTTCCAGGCTTTGTTTGAGGGCTACTTAGGGCTAGAACCTAGGTTAGATTTCTGGACTTACTGCTTCGGGGTTAAGCGGAACTCTTCGGAGGGCGCACTCCCGACTTGCGGGACCATATCTTTCACTCTTCGGAGATTCCGAGAAGATTGGTTCCCCAAGATAAAAACTTCGGAATCCGTCAAATTTTGGACGGGTTCCTTCTTTTATCACCCCGACGTGCCTTTCCCTAAGGAAGCTGTCGGGGTTCCATCTTTCGTGAACACTGCCGCAGTTTCCCAGGATAACTGGGGAACGGAAGCCGTCCAAGTTCTGCCGCCAGATCTACTAAAGATCAAGCGGCGCATCGCCAAGCTCACCTCCATGGATCCGCCTCTAACCGGCATGGACACGGTTCTATGCTGGCTGATTAGGCGGATCCAGCCACTAGCCAACCACAGCGGCCGTCTCCTGTGCGAATACACGGGAGTCAAGGATTCAATGCGGACAACCGCCAAAGATTGGCCCGCAAAGGAACTTAGGCGGCGCATCAATCAGTTGGTCGCATCGCGCGACCAATACACAGAGAGTCGGCCAATGTACACGGCCGAAAATCCGGTTCCCAAGGTAAATTTTCAGTCATTTGGGTACAGTTTTATTTTTTCTCGGATTTCCTGACTTCTGATTTTGGTCTTGCTTGTCCGACAGTTCGCGGATCTTTCAGATTCGGACTTGGTATTCGAGGCTGAGCTGGACGCACTGCGCACCGCCGCTACCGGTGGACGCAAGCGCAAGAAGATAACTTCCTCGGAAGAAATTATCGATCTTGACGGAATCCCCGTCGCCACCTCCAGGTTATTTCTTCTGGAATTTTCTTTCATGGGAACTTTTTTAATCCATCTTCGGTGTTTTAACTTTTTCCGGGTTTTCTGTTTTTAGCCTGCAGCCCTCCAACCTGAAGCCGAAGAAGCTGAAGAAACACAAGGTTTCTTCCAGCCGAGGCAGCCAACCTTCTCCCGCCGTCGCCCCAAACACGCCACGCACAATGGCGGAAGAGCCTACTGCAGCCCCCACCACCAAGCCCCCAGAGCCCAGCCAGCCCGTTGTGTCCGACACGGACACGAGGGAAAGGGCGTCTCCAGAGGTGGGAAAATTTTCTCGGACTTTCGACGAGGAAATTCCCACCTTTGACAAGGATTTCAAAGCTATCAACGACGGCCTGGACGCAGCCGGGAATCTCTTCGCGGAATACGCGAAAGAGTTTAAAGAAAACTTGGCAGGTTTGCAGCGCATGAGCCAGGTATATAACTCTAGCCCCCAAGCATTAAACAAAATGCATGCTTTTTGCTTTGATGTTTTTTTTTTGTACTCAGTCTTCTCCTTGCTATGTTTCAGCAAACCTCCGAAGCCATCAACATGGAAGTTTTCAAGAAACTCACCATCAAGAATAAAGAAGTTAGGAGCCTTCTTTCTATTCTTGAAGAGAGGGAGGCAGAGCTGGAATCATCTAAGCTCGCACTGTCGGAAACGCAAGGTAAGCATTTTCCTTCTGAAATTTTCGATTCAATCATTTGCCTAAGTTTTTTCCGAAAAACTGGCTAACTCGGATTTTTTTTTTCTCTTGCTTTTCAGCTGCATTAGCCCAGGCTAAACAAGCAGCGGAAGATTCTGGCAATGCCGAAATTCTCCGCAAGGAGAATGTTGAGCTTCACAAGAACCTTGTGAAAGCACAACAAGACCTGGAAGCCAGCAACGTGGCCCTTGGAATTTCCAATTCCAAGGCTTCCGAACAGGCGGAGAAGGACAAATCCACCATTCAGGATTTGACCGACGCTCTGAACCTTCGCCTGGAGGAAGTTTCCGAGATCGACAAGCTCATCGGTAAATTTCTGAGTCATTTATCATCTTTCCATGTTTTACTTTCTCTGTTTTTTCTGTCTAACCCTTTTAGGTGTGTTATTGGAAAAACCAGGAGATACCCCAGATGGCACTCGGGTTGCAGGCATCCGAGCTTTCGGGGAGACATGGACTTTGATCAAGGCCGCTGCAACGTAGCTGGTAGACAAGTTTCTTCCCGAAAAATCTGGGGAATACTCGGAGGTTGAAAAACTTCCGGGTGCCATCATGGAGGTGGCGGAGGCCAAAGAGTCCCTTCTCCGCTCCGCTGCACGGGGTGGTGCGCGCATGGCTCTCGGCCTCATGCGCATGCACTACCCCACTGCCAAATCCTGGCGCGTGGCGTCCGGTGTCCCTCAAGGATACACGGATATGCAGCGAAACACCATCTTTGGTGAAGTCAAAGGCCACGCCACCCAGATTGCCTCCATGGTGAATATCTCCGTCAACTATCCAGAAGAGGAGATCCCTCCGATCCCCGAAGACGAGAGCAGCGAGGAGGAGTCAGATGCTTGAAGGGTTATCTTGAACCTGGAGCAAAAGTAGACAATAGGAGCATTACTATTCTTTCAATGTAATCCAAAATGTAATGCTTCTTTTTGTATGAATGAAACTTCTGTCTTTTGCAGTTTAAATTATGAAATTCTTTGCAAGTTTTTTGGATTTTTATCATTCCTTTATCTTCTAAGTTCTCTGGTGTATATGCTTTAACTGTCCTTAGTGTTTGAAATGGCTCAAATAGCAATATGAATCTTCATGCCGAGTAACTGGGGACGAACCAAGCAGTTTTGAAACTCGGAATCATGGACCATGCTAAAGGCATTTTTACTAACTAGTTCCAGTAACCCAACAGACACACAATCAGATAAGACTTAGAGAAATCAAGGAAAGTTTTAAGTGAAACTTGGGCACACAGGCAATTCAAGTTTCCCTTAGCCGTTAACAGGCTGAAAAAATCATTCAGTTTTGTAACGCCGAGTACGCAAGCACAATTCGGGTTAACATTGAGAAATTTGTGAGATCATTGGGAAATAGATGAGGCGGAAACACCTTGCACTTATAAAGAATATGGATTACAGCATTCCGACAACTTTATTTCATGATCTCAAAAGATGTTTACATAGAATTGAACTAAGTACGGAAAGGTACATAACTTTCTAGACGTTCCCAGGTTTCCGCAATCCACTTGACTTTGTCGAATTTTTTCAGCAGCTTGTAGAGTGGTAAGGTTTTAGCCCCCAGCCAACTGATAAATCTGCTGATGGCTGCAGCGGAACCCGTCAATCTTTGGACATCTTTTACACATGTAGGTTTTGAGATGTTCAAGATTGCCTTGATCTTTTCCGGGTTAACTTCTTTTCCTCTGTGGGAAACAATGAAACCCAGAAGTTTTCCTGAGGGAACCCCGAATACGCACTTAGATGGATTCAACTTCATCTTGTAAGTGCGTAAGTTTTCGAAAGTTTCTCGCAAATCCTCAAGGAGTGTATCTTTTTCCTTGGTTACGACGGCGATATCGTCCACATAAACATGGACGTTTCTGCCAATCTGACTATGCAAACAGCATTGCATGCAACGCTGGTAGGTTGCACCTGCGTTCTTCAGGCCAAAAGGCATGGTTACGTAATAGTACGTCCCATACGGGGTTATAAAAGAAGTCTTGATTTGATCTTCCTTCTTCATGCGTATTTGGTGGTACCCGGAGTATGCATCCAAAAAGCATAAAAGGTAAAACTGCTGGCAAAGCCAAGGAGCAGATCACTAGCTTCTTCAACTAGAGTTGCCGGTGATCCGAACATAGCTCCTTGAATCGATCATCTAGGGATGGCGACTCAGGCGACTCCACCTCCCTGACCTAGCCGCCGGCGATCTCCTTTTCCCGGCGTCCACTTCCCTTCTCCAGCCTGTTGCTTCACTCCTCCGCCGTCCTACTCTCGGATGGCTCCCCCACGACCCCCTGCATGGATCTGGAAGGTAACATATTCTACCTCCAAAGATCTGGATCGGGGACGTGTCAAGTCTTATGATGGATCACTCCATCTCTGGATCAAAAAACCTTACCGTGACTGGATCTGCCTTAAGGATGCTAAGGGCAAAGCTTTGGTTGGGAGACACGTGATTATTGATGAAAATATTGATCTGGGGTTTAAGGTACGATTTTCAACCCACTGTGCCCTAGTTGGCGTATGCATGGTTTCTCCTACTACTCAGGTACCTGTCGGGATCCCTAAGTCTTTGGATCCAGTCAAGGAGTCAACCACACCTGGGGTTTCGGTTACTCCGGACACTATTATTGCGGATAATGTTTCCGACGAAATATCCACCTCACAAAATTGTGCTTCGGCGGTTCTTGATTCAATATCTATGGGTCTGGATTTTTCCCATGGATTTAAATTTGCTAAAGAGGTTGATCGTCTATTTTCATCAACGGTTCATCCAACTTATTATACGGGGCACTTTATTATGGTGGTATCTTTTGCACGTTCTTGCTTCCGTCTTAATAGTGATTCAGTTGCTATCGCCCTTGAGGCTGTTATTGGAGGTTTTTGTGGCAGCCTAAAAGTTTCTCATCTTAATGATAGAACTTATTCTTTCAATGTCTCCAATAAGCTGGTTGGTTTTCATATTTACAAGCTTAAGACATTTTCTTGTGATAAATTCAAGTGTGTGTTTAATCTCTGGGGTAGAGGAGGACCTCATTGGTTAAGTGAATTCAAATATTGGCAAGAGGAATGTAATCAGGAATGGACTATTGTTAGTCCGAGCAAGAAGAAAATTCAACTTGGTTTGGATGCACTAAAGTTGCCAATGCCTCGATCTATTATCAAGACCAAAAGTTCTATTAGCAAGAAGCTGGTTTTCTCGGAATCTATTAGCTATGATGCTTGCAAGGGATATTCTGAATCATCTAATTCTTCGAGTATCACTTTTGGTTCTTTTACTTCTTTGGATTCATCTACTCCAATTTCCTCCGTTTCTTCTGAACCTGAGGTTGTGGAAGACACGGGTCAATTAGGGCTGGCTTCTGTTATTGATGACATGGCTTTCCGGTTCTGGAAATGTGCTAGATGTTTATCCATGCAGCACGACAAATCTAATTGTCACAGTAATATCAGATGTCGTAAATGCTTTCATTATGGACATGTTGAAAAGAATTGTTTAAGCAGCAAAGCCCAAGTTTGGGTTCCAAAAAATAAGGTGTCTTCGTGTCCGTCTGGGAGTACTCAAGCGTCGCCCGTGGCCGTTACGCATTCCACTCCTCCACTCCCTGACATAGCCTCCACCACCTGTCGGTTAACCCCCACCTCTGTTCTCGGCGAAAACTCCACGAAAACCCCAATGGCGAACTTCGAGCTCAATCCGGGGAGGTGGGTTCCTCAGGGATTCCAGGTCATCGACGGCGGGCCTACACGGCTGCCCCGTTCCTTCTACACGCCTGCTGTTCCCCCTTCCAGAACTCATGAAGCTTTCTGCGTCGCCATTATCGAACCAGAGCAGTTGCCAGAGGAAGAGCAGTTCTGGAGGCTTCAGGTTCGTAACTACATCGAGCAAACTCTTCAGAGAGTTGTAGAGGATGCACAGCCATGTCTTTTTGGTACTGGTCTTTTTAAGATGCATAGCGCTGCTGCGCGTACTGCCTTGGTTCAGAATGGACCGTATGAGTTGCAGGAGAACATCTTTGTGCGGTTTGTTAACCATGACAACCGCACGCAATTGCACAGATCTGCTTTTGGTACTCGTACCGGATGGATTATGCTGTTGGGAGTACCTTATGACTTCCGCAATGAGAGGGATCTTGCCAATGCAGTTGCTCCTTTTGGAAGATTTCATCATTGGCATCACCTCGACGGTGTCCTGGACAGGACACTTGTTTATGTCACCTTCATCTCACCACAGCTCGTTCCAAGAGACATTGTCTTTGGAAATTTCAGTTCTTTGGGCGCTGCCAGGGAGTCATGGACTGCGCCCTGTTATATTTTATCTGCTGAATTTAATGAAGTGATGCCTCCTGATGAGGATCAGATGCCTCCTGATGGGAATCCCCATCCTATGCCTGGACACATGCAGGAGGACCATGGCAATTTTGGGTTGCCACAGTTTCCAGAACTTGGCTGGAATGATCAACCACCTGCTGCTTGGCAAGCTTTTCCAGAGCAGCAGCCACAAGATGATGTTATTGAGGACCAAGCCCCTGCTTGGCAAGTTGGAGGCTGGGACCACCTCCTACCCCAGCATGAGTCCAACTCTACAATGAGCACTGATTCTGACAACTCTGTCAATCAGAATGTTTTGATGGTCAACATGCTGCAGGTTCACACTGCCAATGCTGCACCAAATGCCCCTGGTCTCTTTGCCTGGCCATGGGTTCAGTCAAATGCACACTTGTATGGGCCTACCTTGCCCCCTTCGATGCAGTGGGATAAGCTGTTGTCCAAACTGGTCCCCTTTTTATGCTTGTCTTCTGCCAGGCCCAGTGGGCTCTCCCCTAGCCCATTCACTATGATATCAGATGCTTCTGTTCCTTTTAAGGGGAAAATTTTCCTGTTCAATGCCAAGAGAAGATTCTTCAAGGCACAGAGGACTGACAGAAATCTATACCTGAAGGATTCCTCTAGTACATCTGGACCACTGCCCTCTGCTACTATTGAGGAAATTGATTCCTCCACTCCAACTGCTTCTGCTGTCACCGCAAGGAAAAGAAGGAGGTGCAAATTAAGCACCCCTTCTGTGGAGTCTTCTGTCAGGCGTAGTACTCGACAGGCTGCACTGAGTAATGGCTTCAGGTTGGTGCCAATGCAGGAAAACCCACAGCCCAGGAAGAAGCCTAGGTCTGCTAGACCTCAAGCTGACAGTAGTTCTGTCACTCCCCACACTCCTATTGTGACTCTCCAGCAGGTGGGGAGAGCTCTCGAGATTGCTGAGGAAGAGCTCACTAAGGACAAGCTTGATGCTGATCCTGATTCTCCAAAAGACCAAGGAAATTAATGTTAGACAAAATTTTATGTATTGTCTTTTGGTCTGGATTTCTAATGTTTTATCTTATCACCTCCTGGAATTATAGCTATGTAATGGATCTATTTCCCAAGTGTTTATCTCTGAACCTGATAGGCCCCTGTTATTGTTACTCTGCTTTGATGAATGGTGTTCGTTTGGTAGCTGGCTGGTCTAGCTATTTTGTTCCTTTTATTATCTTTGTCAATGGATAATACACCACAATTTTTATTGGATTGGAGAGTGATGGATTGGAATATCAGAGGCTTAAATGATAAAAATAAGAGAATTCTGGTTTATAACAAAATTGAAGAGAGCCAATGTGCAGTTATCTGCCTGCAAGAAACTAAGTGTGAAAGTTTTGATCACAGTTTTATTAGGTCCTTTTGTCCAAAAAGGTTTGACAAATTTGTCTTCTCTCCTTCTGTGGGAGCTTCTGGTGGAATTATTGTTCTATGGAATAGTTCAATTTTTGATGGAGAATTGATTGATTGTTTCAAGTCTGCCATTCAGATTAATTTTACCTCAAAACATAATCTCTCTGCATGGACTTTGGTTACTGTTTATGGTCCCTGTAGTGGCCCTGACAGGGACTTCTTTGTTCAATGGCTTTTTGATTTATCAATTCCTACTTATGAAAATTGGTTGATAGTGGGAGATTTTAATTTTATTAGATCAGTGGAGAACAGGAACAAACCTGGAGCTGATATGAATGATATATTCATTTTCAATGAAATTATTAGTCATCTAGGCCTGATTGAATTGCCTTTAAAAGGTAGATCCTTTACTTGGTCTAATATGCAAGATCAACCTTTGCTTGAGCAACTTGATTGGTTCTTTACTAGCACTTGGTGGACTTTGAACTTTCCTAACACTTTGGTTATGCCCTTGGCTAAGTCAACATCTGATCATGTGCCATGTGTTATTTCCATATCCACCAACATTCCTAAAGCTCAGATTTTTCGATTTGAAAATCACTGGATTCATCAACCTGGTTTTATGGATCTTATTACTAGAGTCTGGAAGTGGCCTGTCAGGAAGAATAACATAGCGGCCACTATTACTGCTAAATTAAAAAACATCAGACATGAGCTCAAGAGATGGGGTAGAAATCTTTCAAGCTTGAAGCTTTTAATTGCTAAATGTAATAAGGTGATTTTAATATTGGATACTCTGGAGGAGGAGAGAAACCTCAGTAGACCTGAATTCAATTTCAGAAACATTGTTAAAGCTCACTTGCAAAAGTTGCTGTTATCTCAGTCTGCATATTGGAAGAATAGATGCACCATCCGTTGGGTGCAACTTGGTGGTGAAAATACTAAATTTTTCCATGCTAAAGCTACAGAGCGTTATAGATTTAACACTATAGCTGAAATTAAAAACGAGGAAGGTGTATCTTTAATAGATCATCATCACAAGGCAGCTGCTTTTTGGACTTGTTTCAAGAACAGAATGGGAGTCTCCTCTGTCACATCAAAACTGTTAGATCTTTCCAATATCCTACATTCAACTGTTAGTTTACAATGCTTGGTTGAGCCTTTTACTACAGAAGAGATTACTTCAGTTATGAAATCCCTTAAGACTGATAGAGCACCAGGCCCTGATGGTTTCAATGGACTCTTTGTTAAAAAATGCTGGGAGGTGTTAAAGGAAGACTTCACAAAGCTCTGCCATGATTTCCATTCAGGGAATTTATCTCTACAAAGTATTAATGACTCATATATCACTCTTATCCCAAAATCAAACTCTCCTGAAAATGTCAATGATTTCAGACCTATCTCCTTGACTAATACTTGTCTCAAATTTGTCACCAAGCTTATTGCTAATAGGTTGCAAAATGTGATTTGTGATACAATTCATGATAACCAATATGGTTTTATTAAGGGAAGAACCATCCAGGATTGCCTTGCTTGGTCTTTTGAATTTCTGCATCAGTGTCAACAGTCCAAAAGAAAAATTGTGGTTCTCAAGATTGACTTTGAAAAAGCCTTTGACACTTTGGACCATGATGCCATTATACAAGTCCTAAAATTTAAGGGGTTTCCAGATTTATTCCTCAATTGGGTAAGAGAAATTTTAGCATCAGGTTTTTCTTCTGTTCTACTCAATGGAATACCTGGGAAGAAATTTCATTGCAAAAGAGGAGTTAGACAGGGAGATCCTTTGTCTCCACTTATTTTTGTTGAAGGAGCTGATTTATTACAGAGTTTAGTAAACAAAGCATACTCTGATGGTCTTCTTTCCTCTCCTATCCCAGTCCGTAAAGATTTTCCTATAATTCAGTATGCTGATGATACTATTGTGGTGCTTCCAGCATGTGCCAAAGACCTGGATGTTTTCAAGGATATTCTCAACACCTATGCTGCTTTTACAGGCCTGAAAATCAATTTTCATAAATCATCTCTAATTCCTATCAACTTAACTGATGAGGAAGCTAATGCTCTGGCTGAGCTTTTCCAATGCAAAACTGGGTCCATGCCTTTCACTTACCTAGGCTTGCCAATGGGTACCACTAAACCCTCTATCAAGGATTTCTCTCCTTTGATTGATAGAGTTGAAAGGAGACTTTCTGCCACCTCCTCTTTTTTGTCATATGGAGATAGACTGGTGCTAGTGAATTCTGTGTTATCATCCTTGCCAACCTATTATATGCTTTCTCTTGTTATTCCTACTGGTGTCATTGAGGTTATTGACAGAGCAAGAAGGCATTGCTTGTGGAGTAAAAGAGGAAAGGAAAAAGCTCAATCACTTGCAGCTTGGCATATGGTGTGCAAACCAAAGAAAAAGGGAGGGCTGGGAGTAATTAACTTGAAAATCCAGAACTCTGCCCTTTTATTAAAACATCTTGATAAACTTTATAATCAGGAAGCCTTGCCTTGGGTGCAACTTGTTACTGATGCTTACTATTATAAGGCTGTTCCTCATGCTGTGGTTGAGTCTGGTTCTTTCTGGTGGAAAAATATATTGGCATTATCTGGGAGTTACAGGAACTACACTACATGCTGTGTGGGCAATGGTTTCACAATATTGTTTTGGGAAGACAAATGGCAGCCTCAACCTCTTAAGATAACCTTCCCAAGGCTTTTTTCTTTTGCCAAAGACAAATTTCAGTCTGTACATGAATTCCTGCTTGGCACAGATTGTCTCCAGAACTTTGCTTTACCCCTGTCAGTTCAAGCAAATGAAGAGCTTAGGTTATTGAAAGGCATGATTGGTCATTTTACATTGCAACTTGATATTACAGATCAATGGAAGAGCCCACATTCTAGTGGCAGATTACGTCCTAGCTCATTTTATAAACACCATTTTTCTGATGTCCCTGATGATCCAATTTCTTTTGCAATTTGGAGGAGCAAGTGTCAATCTAAGCATAGATTTTTTGCTTGGCTTATCCTGCATGATAGAATTAATACCAGGGACATGTTAATTCGACGACATTGGACCATTAATTCATCATCTGATTGTGTCCTGTGCCCTGACCATGTTCTTGAGGATTGGAGACACTTATTTTTCAATTGTACATTCAGTACAAGGATTTGGAATTACTTGCAGATTCCTTGGATACCTGGCACACCATCTTATGCTATCATGTATGCCAGAAAGCATTTTGCTGGTTCTTGTTTTGTGGAGATTGTGATCCTGGCTTGCTGGTGCATCTGGAAGCAAAGGAATGGATGGATCTTCAAGAACATCAAGCCAACTTTCAGAGGTTGGAAGGCCCTGTTTACACAGGAAGTCACTCTGCTTAAGTACAGGGTGAAGAGTGCTGACTCTGTTTTTTTGACATCATGGATTAATTCACTCCCATAATTTTCTTGTACATATTGTACATTTGTAAATAACTTTTCTATTTATTTAATAAATGGGGGGCTGTGGGGGTTTCCCCCACAGTAATGGTGTCAAAAAAAAAAAAAAGCATAAAAGCTCGGAGCCTGCAGTGGCATCTATTATTTGATCGATTCGCGGTAACGCGAACCTATCTTTCGGACACAACTTGTTCAATCCTGTGTAATCTATACACATTCTAAGAGCAGTGGTGTCTTTCTTCGGTACTAGGACCGGATTTGCGGACCAATCAGTATGGATTACTTCCTTGATGAAATCCGCTGCTAAAAGCCGGATAATTTCCTTGCCAATAGCCTTCTGTCTTCTTCCGTCAAAACGACGGAGACTTTGTTTGACGGGTTTTGATCCGGGAATAACCTTGAGTTGGTGCTCAGCAAGTTCCCTGGGTACGCCTGGCATGTCAGCTGGACACCAGGCAAAAATATCCCAGTTCTCACGGAGGAACTTGATGAGCTCGCCTTCCTATTTGTCGGTCATCCCAGTCCCTACGACGACAAATTTTGTCGGATCTTTGGGATCTAGGATTACCTGTCTTGTATTCTCGGACGCCTTGAAACTATCTGTTGGCTTCCGAGTTTCTTTTCCTGCCGGCATTTCTTTCGGCGATACCTCCTTGGCTAATTCCTTCAGTTCCTCCTTTGCTATAACTCTCTGAGCGCAAAGGGCGTTTTCTTTCTCCAACTCATTTGCCAGCTTGAAATCACCGGCTATGGTGATTACTCCTCCTTTGGGTCCTGGCATTTTCAGCTTGTTGTAGATATAACAGGATCTTGCCATGAATTTGGCGAAAGCCGGACGTCCGAGTATTGCGTGATACACGCTTTCGAACGGCACTACTTCGAAGGATACTTTTTCCTGCCGGAAGTGATCTTTATCTCCGAAGGTGACATCTAGGAAATTTCTCCTAGGGATCGTGCTTGCCTGCCAGGAACAATGCCGTGGAAGCGTATATTGCTGTAATTGAGCTGGGACTCGGAGATCTTCAAATGCTTCAGTGTATCCAGGTACATTATATTAATGTTGGATCCTCCGTCCATCAGCACTCTTCTTAGCCTAGTGTTTTGAACAATAGGGCTGACAACAAGAGCTTGTGTGCCGGGTTCAGGGATATTTCCGGGATGATCAGACTGATCCCAGATTATCGGTGTGTTGGAGTACTTCAAGAATTTCGGGGTTGCCGGAACAACCGCCGTTTATTTCTCGAAGTGTTCTTTTGGCCACCTTTGCTGACGGGGTTGCTAAGAAAGTTAACATTGCTTCTCCGTCAACTCTCGGAAATTTGGGTTCGCCCTTTCGCTGTTGTTCCTGGATTTTGTCATCAGTGTCCGATTCACTGTCTTCTTTTTTCAGCTTCTGGCTTTTGTTTGGCAGGTTTCCTTTTGGAACCCTTCCTTTATTTCCGGATCCTGCATTGCCTTTCATATGCTTGTTTAGCCGGCATTGCGCGTTTGTGTGGGTTGGTTTCCCAAATTGCGAGTGGTGGACGCAGGGTTCCGACTTAATTCTCTCCCATTCTTCGGAGTGTAATTGATTGGATCTGGGCTGCGACCTTTCCATTTATTTCCCTTATCTCCTCCAAAGGCTATGTTGACCTCTTTGGGCTTTGTCGTTGACTCTGGAGTTCCTTTTTTGTCAGAACGAGGGGTTTTCTTGGCGAGTATTAGTGACTCAATATTGCCTCCTCTTGCTCTGATATCATGTTCGGCTGCAGCATGCTCATTAGCGGTTGTAAGCATAGATCCGAGATCTTTGTGCTGTTTAGAACCAACCATGAACGGTACGAGTCCGGGTTTTAGGCCATTGACGAAAGCATGCATTGCTTGTACGTCAGTTACTCCAGAGCAACTATTCTTCATTGCAGTCCATCTGGAGATGAAATCCACGTATGGTTCGTCCTCAAATTGGGTGCAACGGTTCAGCTGGTTGATGCTATTTGGGCGTTTGTATGTTCCCCGAAAATGCTGAGTGAATACTCTAGCCATATCATCCCAGCTGTCGACAGTTCTTGATGGTAAACCATTGATCCAATCTCTGGCTCCGTCTAACAACATTAGGGGAAGAAACTTGACAGCTTCTAGGTCTGTCCCATTGTTGATTTGGACGGCTGTATAATAATCTGAGAGCCAGGTATCCGGGTTTGTGCTGCCGGTATATTTTTGGTAGGTTGGACCAACTTTGGCGAAGCCAGAATGCAGGGTTATCCTTCGGATCCTGTCAGTAAAACACTTAGGACCAAAGTATAGATCATCCTTTTCTGCTCTATCAATGTGTGCAGAATATCTTCCGGCTGAATGGACAGAAGGGGATCTACTCCTTTCGTTTCCATTGTTGCGCGGACGCGCTTTTCCGAGGTTATCTCTATCTCTTCCGTGTTCACGTCCTTTAGGCGGAGTTCTGCTTCTATGCCTTTCCTTATCCTTAGGAGGTGTCCGGGACCTTTCACGTCTGTGAGGTATATCATATCTTCCAGCTTTTTCAGCTGGGTTTCTCGGAGGTGGCATTATTTTGCCGTCATTCCGGTGTTTGTCTTCCCGATCGTGTGGTTTATATCCATCTTTCGGGAGATGAGGTCCGATTCTAGACGTTGCGTCCCGGTTGTCTGGGTTTTTCCTGTCTTTTCTCGGATCCTCTTTTTTATCCGAATCTCCGGGTTCTTCCGGTCCAGGTGCTCCAGCAGCGCAAGTAGCTGTTTTGCAGAGAGCGGAATTATCATGCAGCCTCCCTGATCGTTCTTGGCCTCGCTGTTGCTGCTGTAATGCTTTTCCTAGGAAAGCATACACCCCTTGGAGTTTTTCCCCGTTGGAGTACAGATCGTTGTTTAGGATGGCGAACGCTGCTTCCGCGTTTTCCGCTGCGGTTTTGTATATTGGTTCGCCCTTGGCATCTTTGCCGTTTAACTGCTTTTTCCAAGATGGGTTATAGAACCTTTCTTTTGGCGGCAGTTCTTCCGGTTTTGCGATTCCGGGTAACCTAGTAGGTTTTAACGCGGATCTATGCTTTCTCTCGTACCCCTCTATTTCTTCCTTCATGACTTTGATGTCATTATGGGTTTGTTGGAGATGTTGCCGAGATCTAAGCAGATGTTGCTGTTGCCGTTGGAAAGCTTGTCTCCTGGCTTCCAGCAACTCAGGGGGTTCGTCTGGTCCCACTGGTGTTTGTAATAGCTCTTGCTCTTCCAGTTCCGTCATTGGCGGAGCAGTGATTTCCTTAGATTTCTTTTCCGCTGGCTTTGTGCCGCTAACATCTCCAACTTCCAGGTTTTCATCAGCGAGATCGGCTGATTTTTTCTTCCGGAGTTTGTATTGGAGTTTTTTAGAAGCACGGTGCTTTTTCTTGGAAGAGGGAGGTTTTTTGACAGGCTCATCTTCTGTCATCTCCTTAACATTGGGGAATATCGGAGAAGTTTCTCCGTCTTCTCTCTCTTCCACCGGCGGAGGGGTTTTAGGGCTTTCCTGGCTGCCGGCGCCCGTTGTATCAGCTGGTTTTGCCATTAGCACTTCATGGAATCCCTCTTGAAAGGACTTAACCTTTCTTACGAAGGCATCCTCGTCTTTGTCTTCGGAGTCGAAGTTATCCGATCCGGTTTCCGACTCTAACCTCGCCTCAATGGCGGCAAGCACGGACTCTGCTTCCGAGTTCATCGTCTTGTTGACGGATGTCGGATCTTCCGCCTCTGTGACGGGTGTTTCTTCTTCCGTCTCTATGACGGGTAGGTTGTTATCTGCCTCTTGCACGGGATTTCCGTCATCCGTGTTTTCAGCGATTTCGGATTGCACCATGCCGATAAAGTGTGCATCACTTTTTTGTCGGCGATCTGAGCAGAATCCGGCATCATAGTCGTCTTCGACTGGGTATAGGACGGGTGGGATAAATTTGCTTCCACCGCAAAACCCCATTGCCTCTGCAGTTAGTCCGATAAAGATGTTAGCAGATCCGATCGGTAACACGCAGTCACTTACCAGGTGGTTTTGCGCCGGTATATAGGATCCGTTGTCGAGGAAGCGGCCGACGTCGTCGTCGAACTCCAAGCTTCCGACAGTGATCGATCTTCCAATTCCGCCAAGTATCCCAGATCGGAATTTCACGCCTGACGTCGTTTGCCCCACGGTGGGCGCCAACTGTCGAGACATCGTAGTAGTTTTCATAGACGGGGGTGCCATGAGACTACGGTAGAGACGTGGGGTAACGGGATAGCGTAGTAATACAGAACACGGGATTTTACCCAGGTTCGGTACGTCGCGACAGTACGGCGTACCTACTCCTGCACTTCTCACTAATTGGGACTAAAGCCCATTTATCAGGGTTACAATGTGAGGGTGTAGATCTAGCTTTCCGGCGAGGATGAGCTTCTCGGCGAGTTGCGTAGAGCTTGAACTTGTTTTAATCTATCTCCCGTCCGGCTTTATATAATAGCCGGATTAGGGCTTACAGAATAAGAAACCTAGAAGACTACGTTTAACTTGTAACTTGGAAAGCAAGGAATCCGTCTTCTCCTCCAAGCCAGATCACGCGGGCCGTGATCCGGGTTCTTCTAGAATCCGGCTTCTGCGCGTCGGACTACTGGGCCGCCCAATGGACCTAAGCCCATTACCATTTAGGCCACCCTGGCAGTCCGGCTCTTTGTCTACCATCTTCTATACCCCTATTCAGTATATATCCGACAGTGCATCTTTTGCGCTCCAATTGGCGCTCCTCTTCACCGCTGCTTTTAGTTACTTATGCCCCATTTTGCGAATCTGTAATCTCAGCTAAATTATTACAAACCAATAAAGTCTAAATTTAGGGATATAAATACTTCACCTTGAAAAAGGAGGCTCGTGATTATTTATTCAATACTTTAAAATAGCATGTTTTCAAAGATACTATGGTATTAATATTACAGTACTTGGTCACAACCAAACACATCAAAATATTAAAAATTGTAGTATTTTAAAAAACAGTAGTGTTACTGAAATATTTCAAAATATTTGGTACCAAACACAGCCTTGCTGTTTTTTGGGCCAAATCTGCCTTGACACGCCAGCAGGTTCTACAAAAGTCAGGTTGTTTTCCTAATATGGCTAAGTTACCTTTTTGGCAACCCAAGACTTCCGGTAGACAATCTAGTATGTTAACTTTTAGCGGACACCAGCTGAAGCCGGTTGGAACCTATCGGCTGCGTACATGCTATAACCGATTAAAAAAATCCTACTGATAATGGATCAACTGGGGCTTGGGTCCCTTCTTGGTTCGTCGCTTGCAGCGAGAGAAGAGAGAAATTTAGTCAATTAATAACATGAATATTTGTTACTGTTTTCCTAACACAAGTGTGCATACCTACATACCATGTTTTCCCTTTTCTTTCTATAGCTTTTTTTAAGGAACCCTTTTCTCCCGCCTACTCGAAAGAAGCTGGTCCCAGGGCTATCTATAAGAGATGTGATTCATTGTAGGAGTGGGTAAAAGCTTAAAGAAAGCACTGTTGTGAGGTACGAAAGAATTTGATTGGCTAAAGGTGGATCCGGGATTTTGATGAATATAGAAAATATAATATACAAATAAAAAGTAAAGACTAGTTAAAATTATGCGGTAACTACATGGTGCAAATGTTTGTTACAACATCGGATGCGTAACACAACGTCCTTCGCCTATAATACTTCGTTGTAGAGATTTTACAATAAATTATTAGTTACTAGAGATGAGTATTATGTAGGCCTTCGAAAATAGTTACTCAAAATATACTAAAACATGTTCCTTTTGCATAATAAGAAAATTATAATTGACCACTTATTGTGATTTAATTATGTGACTTAGTTAGTGAGTTACATATTAAAGAGCATATGTTCAATTCTAAGAGATTTTAACTTAAAAGATGAAATCAGTCCGTTGTTGTTGTCTACAAGAAGAACATGTAGTTACAAAACTTATCAAGAGTTTAGCTAATATTTTTATGTTTTGTTGTCTTTCCAAAATAATTTTGCTAAAATACAATTATATTGCCGTGTATGGTCATATACATTTCCTATGTTTTTTATATCGTTACTCTTTCATCCCTCTCAAACTATTATCAACAATTCCCATGGCTAGGTAGATAAGCGACAACGTCAAGGTGAGACCAAAATTAACTAGGTTCATCGACGATCATAATTTGGAGAGTCGAACACATACCAAATTCCACTACTAAACCGTGAGAAGATGGATTGCACCACCGCACATGGTGTCATTGCGGGAAGCTTCCTAGTGTAGGCTTTAGCTCGTCCGGACTACAATTAATATATATTACTCTTATAATGGTGGTTGATGGGTTACTCGTCTCCTTCGACCTCTGTAGCGGCATACTAGTTTTGTCGTTCAATTCTTCTTCATCCACCAATTCTGTGCAAAAATTGTATGCATGTTAGCTTCTCGTAATGTTGATGGAATGTTCATCTGTATTATGTTAATGGAATAGGATCGTGTTCGGTGCCGTCTAGGCTACCAGACTATGAAAAAAAAATCAACATTCTATTATATTTTTGATGGAAAGGAACACTTTCACTACAAAAGAAATTGTGGAAACTATGTGTTTCCCTAACAAGAAAAAGTGTACCTTTACTCGCTCACCCATCATGCAGAGAAAATTTCTTCAATGAGGTGAACACTTAATTTTGATCAGCTGAACCGAAGAGCGGTATTAAACGATATTTGTCGATTTGAAAGTTATATCAAATCAATTTATTTTTTCTCTAATAACAAGTGAACGGCCAAAGATAATTTTTTACACCGAGGCGTCCATTTAACAGCACATATGAGCATTACAAGTGTACAGCCAAAACTTCACATAACTAAGTGCAACACCTCATCGTCTTGTCCTCAACTAGTGGTGACTTCATTGTCTTCTGTATATATCTTAATCAACATTTCACCATGGCAAGAGAAAATCATTTTGTGAAGCATTACCTAGATCTCTAGAAGAACGGAGGGGGTCTAAGTGGGTGAATACAATACTTTTGGGTGTTCACAATGCCAACCAAATATATTTTGGGCTACATTCACATCTACATAAACTTTAGCGTCAAACAGAGTTGTCTTGGTAGTGGGACTCTGGAGATGAGGACTGTTGTCTGATATAAAATCTACTAGATGGACCTAGCGCGCCTTGCCGCGCCGTTTTCTCTAATGTAGGTTAAATATTACCAAATTTCAAGAAACATCTTTTAGTATCAACCTCTATTATTCGGCAATCAGGTTCTGCTATAAGGCATACCAAAGGATAACTTACACTTCATGACTTGTGCTAGATGCAAAAATAACTTTAAGATGTTTGTAGAAATAATACATAATCTTGAAATGACATGATTTATAGAATGGCTGTGATGAAAAGCACCATTGCTCACTCTTAAGTTCTTTGTAAATTTCAAAAAGGTTTAACAAAAAGTTATATGTCGTTTCTTCTAGCAAGTCTTCTATAAAAAATACTAATGCTATTTTATAATTTTTCATATAAATATTGGTTCCCTTGTAGGATATACATGAACTAAACTACCTGTCGTTATCTGAAAACTGTTTTGATGCGGAACCTTACTATTCAACTACATTACAACCACACATAAAAATAGATGGATATTGCTTATGTAACAGGTAGTAATATGTTATAAAAGTGAAATCGTAAACGCTTAGATGGTTGATAGTAATGAGAAGTACAGCGAAAAAATTCTTGCATTTGCAGCTACTCACACATAGTTTATTTTGCGATGGAAAATAAGAAATAAATTGATGATAGAATCAATAGATGTTTTTGAATGAAATCATGAATTTACTTTGAGTATTTGTAGTTGCATTTAATGAAATTCCTAAATTGATAAGATTTAGATTAGAACTGTACATGATACATGTCTAGTCGGGCTATAAGATTTTGCCGGTTGTTAAAATAAACAATGATGCTTGCTAAAAACAAGCATGATACATGCCTAGTCGGGCTATAAGATTTTGCAGGTTGCTAAAACAAACAATGATGCTGGCTAAAAACAAGCACTAGCGCAGACTAAAGCTATTTTCAAGTAAAGAGATCATTACATTATCAAGCAAGTATATTTTGGCAAAGCACCTCTCATTAGTGCTAAAATTGAAAGGATTCATTAGCCCAATTCTATAATCTTAGTGAGCCGAACGGTTGAAGAGATATGCCCTATATACATTATATACATACGAAATGGATCAAATAAACTTTTTTTAAGGAAAGACCCCTCCCTGATAATTACATTAACATGATTGATAATTTACAGCTTGTATTGAAATGTCAAATGGACTAATAAAAAGCACATAAAGAGAGGCACAATGAGCATCATGTCAAGATGCCAGACGGGACATATTCCACTAAAGGTTATCTAGCTAGGCGATCAACTTGCTGGTTTTGTTCTCTACTAATGTATTCACAAGTGTTCTGACCAAGAACATTATGGGTCTGATCTTCCAATAAATTGACGAAATCATCATATCTTTCAGAGCTCATATCATGTACAACAGAAATATCATTAGAGAGAATCATGCAAAGGTTTGATCTGTGTTGCTTCAAGACTTGATTACTAAGAGCAGTCGTTGTGGTTCAACATCTGCAATGATAAGTGATGTCTTGAATACTGATTAGATATGGCAAGGCTATTGTGATGAATTGGATGGTGAACATGAAAAATAGAAGCCTGCTCTTTTATTTTTGATAATTTCTTTTAAGTGAATTACAGAAGACCTCAGGCTAAGTAAGGCACCAAATCAAACTCATTTCTTTATAAACGACAAATTCTTAACTTCCAAACTGATTTGTAGGTCATGTTTCTATAATTTAATGGATCAGTCCTTTGTTTTTAAAAATTTACCTTTCCTTTACTTAATAAAGCTTAATTTTTGTTATCTACCTTTCCAGATAAGGAGCGGAAGCCAAAACCAATGAACAAACCCACCCAAAAGCTGAAAATGTTACCAACGATGGTGTAGATGTTACTGTCAAGGATGCTCGGCGGCCAGTTCTTGTGTCGACTTCCATTTGCAAGAAATCTCTTTGGAAATGGACAAAAAAAACTCAGCACTATACAGGTTCATACAGTATTCATGTATGCCCCGAATTCTGGAGTATCCCCCATGTCATTATAACGGAATCACCTTCAGGTTCATACAATATTCGCGCCATACTGTCGATATGCCCCAAATGCTGGAGTATCTCCCACATAGTGCAAGGAACAATACAAGAAAGAAACAAATCTTGACATACATAAAGCATAATGATATTTTCATGGCAGAGAAAATATAGAAATTAGAAATAACATTTAGCGACAACTATTACGAAAATGAGTGTGCTCACCAATTAGTAGCTCAAGCAATAGGATTGTTTCATACCGAGGTAATAAGTCTAAAAAACCATCGCAAGCCCGAGTTCCTCAAGATAAGCCTAGTGAAAGAGTACCTAGCAAAATGAACTGTGATTGGCTCACATGTAGCTACAAACTTAAGGGATACATGCAGTAAATTTCAACGTATGTACCTCATCAGTAGATTTTAGTGCTCATTGATTATGGACAGCCTCTCAATGTTCTCCTTGATGTTTTTTTCCAGAGTAACAGCTGTGGATGGTCAATACCAGATTGGAGTCTACACTGTTCGGCCGATTGCAGAAGGCGAGGAAATTACTTTTGATTACAACTCTGTAACTGAGGTGAGCACCACATTATGTTCTTGCATAAGTTCTGTTTTAAATCAGAGTATCTTATGATTACATTCTTATTCTGCTAGAGTAAGGAAGAGCATGAAGCATCGGTTTGTCTCTGTGGGAGTCAAGAATGCCGGGGAAGCTATTTAAATTTTTCAGGGGAAGGAGCTTTTGAGAAGGTAACGTTTGATAAGAATCCTGGTCAATGGTTCAAGGATGAGTGTGTGGTTTATCTAATTCTCCAAGCACTCATTTTGACATAATCTCATCCACTAACTTATCATCAACCAGGTGTTAATGGAATTCCACGGCGTGCTTGATAGACACAGTTTGCTACTACAGGCTTGCGAAGCAAACACCGTCTCCAAACCAGACTTAATTGACTTGGGTAGAGCTGGTCTTTGTACCTGTTTGCTTGCTGGTTTGCCCGGATGGCGTGTTGCTTACACGGCCCACCTGGTAATTTTAGTTTCCTTCTAGTTCAATTTCTTTTTTGACGCGGTGACCAGTTTCATGAGCACCAAAGAAAGCATCCCGTAGCATTAACCTTCTAAACACCAAGCCGCCACACCAAACCAGCCTGTTATCATAATCTAAACACCAAACTCTCGTATTTACGACGGGAGTACGCACGGACGGGACAGGTAGAGAACTATAGAAAACAATAGATAGAGGGGGGAATATAGGAACAAACCAGACCGCCGACCACGGTGCCTCGCTGGCCGCCTACCATGTCGCCTCGCCGGCCGCCGGCTATCCTAGACGAAGACGGCGGAGACAGTGCCCACCAAGCCAGAGAAGCAGCTCTGGTTCAGCGCCGCCAACGTTGGATGGAGGAAGCAGCCGCAAAGGAGGAGCCGCGGAACAGAAACGAGAGGAAGAAAGCAACCAGCACTCCAGCAACAGCCAATCTCATGGAACATAATAAAGGTCAAACAAACGAACCGCCTCCGAGGCGAGTTGTGGCACGTACGCCAAAGGAACGCCACGACATCGCCTCATACATCCGACCCGGAACCTCACTCTGCCAGGTGGAGACACAAATTGGCAGAAGCCAGGAGCAACCTCAGGCCTCCAATAGCCCTACGGTTAGATCTTGGAAGAGACTAGTAGCACGTTCTTTGGTCTCCCCAGAAAATAGGTCTAAGATTTTCTTTCTGAATTAACCTAGGAGTATTTATATGGAGTAGCGTTGTTTTCAGCACTGGCCACTAGCAACTATAGGCAGTGCCATAATTAGGCGGGTCGGCTTCTCTTTTGATATTTTAGTTTCAGTTTCCTCTCACATCTCAAACATAATAACAACACATAAGCACTCGGATCACTAGGCTGACCTTTTTTGGGGGGCTTGGATGGTTTGGCTAGTTTTGTTTCACTCTGGGAGTTGCTTATTTATAGTCAAACTTGTAATAGGAGCACATCACAGTTTCCTTGTTCATTACCATTTTGGAGCGTGATTGGGATCAAGATGATTTATTCATGCAGTAAGGATGAAATCATGCCTTTGTTTTCAATCTATACAAAACAAAGATAAGAAGAGGGGAAATATTTTGGTTGTGTGCATAGCAAATGTATGACAATATAAAATGTTAGTTGGTCGCGCCACATAGGTGAAATAAATGAGTGGAGAAATCATGACCGGGTCAATATATAAATCATAGTCATGGTAAGCCAAGTTGCCTAACATTTTAGTGTACCCACACCAGGATCAATGCAAACACATACCTATGAGCGGCTGAAAGTTAGCCACTCTCCTAACGCAAGTAGAAAATAAATTGACAGGTAAAAATATATTGAGGCATAAGTTTTTCTTTGTAACTACTAAACATCGGTACATTTTGAGAATGACTTTCAGTTATTACAAGAAGTAATCATGCTTAATGATTCGAATTCACTAGAGTTAAATGTTGGTGTAGTAATTTCTTTTGTCATTTTCCTATTGTATGTAAGCATATATGTCAGTTGATCCTGCATGTTAGTTTATCTTAAAGTTTGAATAATTTTCTTGTAGTTTTTGCTCTTTATCAGCCTTTAGTTGGGCTTATCGTTGATCCAATAGACAGGATCTTCAACAATGGCAACACACAGAAATTTGGCATTGGTGGTATCATAGGCTTCATGTGTGTTGTCCTGGTGGTGCCAGTGCTTCCCCGTGCCGATACTGTGAACGGCGAGCAAGATGCAAAAGTTAGAAACGGATAGTAGGGTCATAAAGATTATTAAGGGCAAGGAAGGTTAGCTCTCACGGAACTTATGTTTAATCACCTGCAACCCAAAGATTTAATTAGATTATTCACTAATCAGGATATGCAACATGTTGATTATTTAGTCCCTAGAACATACTATGTGTTGTGTCGGGGGGTTACCCCCGAGTAGGGTAAAGGCAGGTGGTAAAGGCAGCTTACAGAAGGGAGGTTTGGTCGAGTAGCCGACTACCTGGTACTCGCTACCCGGTCGACTGCTACTCGGTCTCACCTCAAGATGACCAGAAGGAGAAATCAAGCAAGTTCTATCTCTTCGAGTAGAAGAGGTAGCCCGAGTAGAATTGGCGGGAACCTACTCGGGCCAGAAAGTCAAAGGAGCCGTTCTGACACAGGATCCCGCGTATCCTGGGTCCGTACTTGGCAGCATTCGAACTACTGTTCATCTGGGACCGGCCTGCCTGACAGTGACAGCATGGAAGCAGGCCGTGGCAGGATAAGGGGGGCCTACTCTGTGCCTAGGTACAGTGATACCAGTCTGTCCCCTAGTTTTGCCCAACGACTTTGCGGAAGCAGCCAAGATTAGGAGCCAAAGCTGTCAGCGGGTACTCGGAGAAAGGACGATGTGCACACTATGTCGACACTTGTCTGGATTTGGACGTATCCGGCTGGGCACCATGTATATAAGGTGCCCCGCCGCCTCCTGCGCGAGGCACGCTGAGGGATGCTCACTGGGAACCCTAGAAACCCTAAGTTCTTGACCTAGTTCTACTCGGAGGGAAGAGAGAAGCTACTCGGTAGCGATATCATTTGTACTGTGGCTACTCGGAGAAACATCGTAATACATATAGAGAGGCAGGAGTAGGGGTTTTACCTCCTCACGAGGGCCCTGAACCTGGGTAGATCGTGTTGTTTGCAGTGTATTGTTCTTACCTCACGCGGCTACTCGTCGCGTGATCCCTCCCCGGACACCTCCAGCGTCCTTCGTCCCCACATCTTTAGCCATCCCATGGCATCTGCCGTGACACCACCACGACAGTTGGCGCCCACCGTGGGGCAACCAGCGGCGCTGGCTGGAGTTTCTGTTCGGACGGGATCTTCTTCAGCGGAGCGCGTAGTTTGTGGCCTTGTCCACAGATTCGGCTCCTTCGACTTCGTCACCGACAACGCCGGCTGTTTCGACGGCATGGCCATGCCCGAGGGCGGCTCAGTGATCTCCTTCGGCTCTCACCTCGTCTACGTCGCCACCGTCGCCAACAGCGTCTACCCCGAGCTGGTGCATGACGCGGAGGATCCTCCTGCAGTGATTGCTGCTCGCGGAAGGCCTGCATGCAGCTCTGCAAGCTGCGCTGAGGTGATGGTGACGGGTTTGGCGGCAAACACTGGCGCAGCTGCTACTGGCGCTGCGGCCGTGGTCGAGGAGGTTGACGAACCGCCTGCTGGTGGCAGGAATCACCGGCCCTACGAGAAGGAGAGCAACTTGCCGCCCTCCACTTCTACGGTCATCCCCGCGTCTGCTGCGCGAGCTGGTATGCCCACTCCCACTGACATCGAGCTCCTAGCCGCGAGGGAGCAGCTCGAGCGGCAACGCCAGGAGCTGCTTGCCGAGCAGGCGGAGTTGGAGAAGATCAGGCTTGAGCTGAGTCTAGACCAGCTCGAGTACAACAAGGCTCACGGCTTCACGCCGGTCGCCAGAAGGCCCAGCAGAGTAGGCGCTACGTGGCGTAACTTGGGTGTCAAGATGGCAACGGTTGCGGAGGTGCCCGCCCAGTCCGCCACCGCGAACACCTTCACAAGGCCAAGGTACAGCACACCCGCCAAGACGCTCAGAGCTGCACAGGCCGTGGCTGCCGAGTTGCCGCGCCTGGATGGAGAGGCGCGTCTCAGGCAGCAGGAGAGGCTCAACGAGTTGGTGTTGGAGGCCGCTAGGCAGAACGAGGAGTTCCGGAAGGCCAACCCGGGAGCTGGAGCTTCGCAGGTGGTTCATTCGCACGCGGCTAGATCTAACGATCAGGCCTCGTCTCCGCATCCTAGCCGCGAGAAGAGCCGCAGTGGGCGCTCGGGTAGAGACAGGCAAATGCAGGTGTATGACCCGGCTGCTGCCGCGAAATAGGTTGTTGTGCCGCAGCAGCCCGGGCAGGAACACAACGCTGCAAGAGCAGGCTCTCAAGCCCATCAAGCTCAAAGCCGTGCCCGAGAAGCCGCGCGCCCAGGTTCTTCTCGGCAACCCGCAGCTCAGCCTACTCGGCAGAGGCAGCAGCCGCGCCCAGTGGCACCAGTCGCCAACCCGGTGGAGCAGCCCGCAGCTATGCAGGTGGATAGGTATGATGATGGCTACTCGGCTATGGAGATGGCTGGCTATGATATTCATGACCGTGTTGGTGAGCGCGTGTTGGCGCCTGGAGATGCGAGGCACCAGTTGGATCGTATCAGCTTGTCGGCGCGGCTTGAGAGCACGGGTCCTCCTGGCCCCGAGTGCTTTGGCCCGCGCATCATGAACGAGACTTCCGTGAAGGGCTTCCAGCTCGCAAGAGGCACCAAGAGTTACAACGGCAGCACCAAGCCTGAAGATTGGCTCAATGACTACGTCACCGCGGTCCATATCGCGAATGGCAACAGGAAATGGGCGGTGCGCTATGTGCCGCAGATGCTAGAAGGTCCAGCTCGCACTTGGCTCAACAACTTGCCCAAGAACAGCATTAACTGCTGGCTGGACTTCTCGGATGCTTTCATCAGCAACTTCACGAGTACATACAAGAGGCCGAATAGGCCACAGCAGCTGTCAGCTTGCAGGCAGCGAGAAGACGAGACGGACCGCGAGTACCTTACTCGGTGGAGCACCTTGAGGAACACGTGTGAGGGTGTGAATGAAGCACAGGCCATCACTTGGTTTGCGCAGGGTTGCCGACATGGCAGCATGCTTTGGCAGAGATTGCAGAGGGAGATGCCGAACACTCTGGCGGAGACCATCAAGATTGCGGATCAGTACGCACTCGGTGATCCCACTCAGCCACTGATGGACTCCTCTGAGCCGAGAAGAAACTTCAACAGCGGCAAGCGCAACGAGTTCCGCAACAAGCGCCGAGTAGATACTCGGTATGACCCTGAGGAGGTGAACGCAGTGAATGTCGGAGGCGGTGGTGGCCAAAGGCAGAAACCTGCTGGAGCCTACGGGCAGAACCAGAACCAGGGCCAGGGCAACAAGAAACCGTTCCGCACTGCGCAGTCGGGTAGCGGGAACTCCGAGCAGCCGAAGAAGTTTGTCTTTGACGACATGAAGGATGGCCCATGCAGCTTTCACACTCATCATCCCTCGAGGCCCGCTAACCATACTACTCGGCAATGCGAATGGTGGGATGTGATCAAGAGTGATGGCTTGCCTCCTCCTCCTCCTCTGCCAGCCGCCAATGCTACTGTTCAGCCTACTCGCGCACCCGCAGCTCGGCCGCCAGCGTACCCGAGAAGAGAGAATGTGAACCAGGTGGCTTTAGGAGCCAACCGGAACTTCAACAATGAGAGATACCGCAACAACAACAACAACTACAACCGCAACAACAACAACAGAGGCAACAACAACAACTATCAGGGCAACAACAACAACAATGGCAACAATGGGGGCAATGGCTCCAACCAGTACCAAGAGCACCATGAGAGCTATATGATCTTCACCTCTGAGGCAGTCGACAAGCAGTCACAGCACAGGCGGGCCATGGAGGTCAATGCAGTGATCCCTGCTGTTCCTCACTACATGTATTGGTGTGACCAAGAGATCAGGTGGACTCGGGCAGATCATCCCAAGGTGATGCCTAATCCGGGTACCTATGCCTTGGTGCTAGATCCTACCTTCCTGGGTCCCGAGAAGAATGTGAGGTTCAGCAAGGTGCTAATCGACAACGGCAGCAGCATCAACATTGTGTACAAGGACACACTCGAGAAGCTTGGCCTGGCCGAGAACATGATGTTGCCTAGCAAGACCACCTTCCATGGTATTGTGCCCGGGATCTCGTGCAACCCGATTGGCCGAGTATGGATTGATGTGCTATTCGGTACCCGGGAGAACTGTCGCACAGAGCGCCTGCAATTTGAAGTGGTGGATCATCAGAGCCCCTATCACGCTCTACTCGACAGGCCTGCTCTGAGCAAGTTCATGGCATCTACCCATGTGGCTTATCTGAAGATGAAGATCCCTGGTCCCAATGGCATCATCACCATCTCGGGAGATTACAAGAAGTCCATGGAGTGTGCCTCTGCTAGCTCCCAGCTGGCGGAATCGATGGTAATTGCTGCCGAGAAGAAGAAGATGTACGAGGTGGTGGCCATGGCTCAGTCCGCACAAGCTGGCGCACAAGGTGTGCCGAGTACCCAGCATGGTACTGCTTTCCAAGCTGCCAAGGAGACCAAGACAGTCCAGGTCGACCCCGAGTTCCCCGACCGTGTAGCCATCATTGGTTCCGGGTTGGCGGAGAAATAGGAAAGCGCGCTCATCCACTTCCTCCGTGAGAATCGGGATGTGTTCGCCTGGACCAATGAAGATCTACCAGGAGTCCCGAGGGAGTTGGTTGAGCACTCTTTGCATGTGCGTCCTGACGCCAAGCCCGTGAAGCAGGCTATGCGCCGTTTCGGAGATGAGAGAAGGAAGGCCATCGGTGATCAGATCACCAAGCTGCTGATAAGTAACTTCATCATGGAAGTGCTGCATCCGGATTGGTTAGCCAACCCGGTCATGGTCGAGAAGAAAAAGGAAGATCCCAAGGCTGCCACTGCATGGCGCATGTGCGTCGACTACACCGACTTGAATAAGGCATGCCCCAAGGATCCTTTCCCGCTACCTCGCATCGATCAGGTGATCGATTCCACTGCTGGTTGTGAACTGTTGTCTTTCATAGATGCCTACTCTGGTTTCCACCAGATTGCACTCAACCCTGCTGATCAAATAAAGACTGCTTTCATCACCCCGTACGGGGCTTATTGCTATCGTGTCATGTGTTTTGGCTTGAGGAACGCGGGTGCAACCTATCAGAGATGCATGCAGAAATGCTTGCACGACCAGCTCGGCAAGAATGTGCAGGTGTACGTAGATGACATTGTCATCAAAACGAATAAAACACATACTCTGCTTGCCGACCTGGAGGAAACCTTTGCTAACCTACGCAAGTACAAAATGAAACTGAATCCGAGTAAGTGCACCTTTGGTGTACCGGCTGGAAAGCTACTCGGTTTTCTGGTTTCTAGTCGGGGCATTGAAGCCAACCCTTCTAAGATAAAAGCTATTGAGAGCATGTCTTTACCGAGATCACTGAAAGATGTGCAGAAATTCACGGGTTGTTTGGCATCTCTGAGCCGTTTTCTAGGCCGAATGGGCGAGAAGGCCTTGCCTCTGTACCAGCTGATGAAGAAAAATGACAAGTTTGTCTGGACTCCGCAAGCGGACGTGGCATTCAATGAGTTGAAAGCAATGCTGGCTAGCGCTCCCGTCTTGGCTAGTCCGCTACCCAAGGAGCCTATGCTGCTGTACATTGCTGCGACTAACCGAGTAGTCAGCGTGGTGATAGTGGTGGAGCGAGAAGAAGAAGGCAAGAGTGTGCAGCGCCCAGTCTATTATCTCAGTGAAGTGCTGTCCAGTTCCAAGCAAAACTATCCGCACTACCAGAAGATGACATATGGTGTGTACCTGGGCGCCAGGAAGCCGAAACATTATTTTCAGGAGCACCCCATTACTGTCGTGAGCTCTGCTCCCATCTCAGATATCATGGGTAACAAGGAGGCGAGTGGCAGAGTAGCCAAGTGGGCGATTGAGCTAGCCGCGTACGCTCCCGCGTATGCGAGAAGAGAAGCAATCAAGTCTCAGGTCCTGGCGGAGTTTCTTGTGGACTGGGCCGAGATGCAGTATGAACCTCTTGCTCCAGTTTCCAACTATTGGAGGATGCATTTCGATGGCTCGAAAGTGAAGGAGGGCCTTGGTGCTGGCGTCGTGCTCACGTCACCCAAGCGAGATCAGCTCAAGTATGTGCTGCAGATTCATTTCAAGGCATCCAACAATGTAGCCGAGTACGAGGCAGTGGTGCATGGTTTGCGAGTAGCAAAGGAGGTTGGCGTGCAGCGCATTATATGCTATGGCGATTCAGATCTGGTGGTGCAGCAAGTCTCAGGGACCTGGGATGCTTTGGATGCCAACATGGCATCATATCGTTTCCTGGTGCAGTCAATGACTGGGTTCTTCGAAGGCTGTGAGTTTCAGCACATTCACCGAGCAGGGAACGAAGCAGCAGACGAGCTATCCAAGTTGGGATCTTCTCGGCAGTCCATCCCGGCAGGGATTGCCTTGGAGCATTTGAGGAAGCCATCCATTAAACCCTCTCCCAACTCGGAATCCATCTTTGTTCCTTCCCTGCCAAGTGAAGAATCTGACCCAATGGAGATTGACTGGGAGAGTGCTGCAGGGAACCCGGGGATTGCCGTCCTCTACTCGGGGACTGCCATTCCCTACTCGGGGACTGCCACTCCTTACTCGGGGACTGCCACTCCTTACTCGGGGACTGCCATTCCCTACTCGGGGACTGCCACTCCTTACTCGGGGACTGCCACTCCGTATTCGGGGACTGCCGCCCTCAACCCAGAGGCTGTTGCATTCATTGAAGAAGTTCTCGCCAATCGGTCTGGGCTGCAAAGAAGCGCTCCTACTCCCCCTGTGCAACCGCAAGAGCCTGTCCCAATGGAACTGGACAAACCAGTGTTTCCCATACGGGAGACACCGAGTTGGGCTATGCCCATATTATCCTTTCTAAGGGACGGCACTTTACCTGAAAATGAGGTGACTGCGAGGCAGATTCAGAGAAGGTCCAAGGGCTACACTATAGTCCGAGATGTGCTGCACAAGAGAAGTGCCACTGGTGTGCTGCAACGTTGTGTGAGCCCGGAAGAGGGAGAAGAAATCCTGGTGGAGATACATCAAGGGGAATGTGGGCATCACGCCTCATCTCGGGCTCTGGTCAAGAAAGCTTTTCGGCATGGCTTCTACTGGCTCACTGCACTGCAGCAAGCTGAAGATATTGTGAGGAAGTGCAGCGGCTGCCAGATGTTCGCAAGTAAGATTCACATGCCTGCTTCCGAGTTGAAAACAATTCCTATCACATGGCCATTTGTTGTTTGGTGCTTGGATATGGTTGGTCCTTTCAAGCCGGCTAAAGGCAATATGACACATATTTTGGTCATGGTGGACAAGTTCACCAAGTGGATTGAGGTGAAACCTATTCGGAAGTGCGATGGGGTCACAGCTGTGAAGTTTGTGAAGGACGTGATCATGAGATACGGCTACCCGCACAGTATCATCACCGACAACGGCACCAACTTTGCAGAGGGGGCAATGGTGCGATTCTGCAGAGATAAGCATATCCGACTAGACGTTGCGTCAGTCGCGCACCCTGCCTCCAATGGGCAAGTTGAGAGAGCAAATGGAATGGTATTGGCAGGCATCAAGCCAAGACTGATTGAGCCATTGCTGAAAACACCTGGGTGTTGGCTAGAAGAGTTGCCAGCGGTGTTGTGGAGTCTAAGGACTACCCCTAACCGGTCAACCGGCTACACGCCATTCTTCTTGGTATACGGGGCTGAGGCCGTGTTGCCAATAGACTTAGAGCATGACTCCCCCCGAGTAGCCCTCTACACTGAGGTGGAGGCGAGAGAAGCTCGAGAAGACGACGTTGACCTGCTTGAAGAAGCAAGAGAGCTGACTCTGTCACGTTCGGCTATCTACCAGCAAAACCTGCGGCGTTATCATAGCCGAAAGGTGAACCCAAGGGTTTTCCGAGAAGGAGACATGGTCCTTAGGCTGGTGCAGCGCACAGCCGGGATGCACAAGTTGTCTCCTCCTTGGGAAGGGCATTTTATCGTGAGCAAAGCGCTGCACAATGATGCATACTACCTTGTAGATGTGCGCCCATCGCAGGCGAACAGGGCAGATAAAGCTGGAGAGGAAACCAAGCGCCCTTGGAATGTATCTCTACTTCGTCGTTTTCATTCGTAAGCAAAGATGTGTATGTATCCTCTTATCCGAGTTGAAATTCTACTCTGCAATCTGAAATGGTTCTCGGGGACTGCCCTCGTCCAAAATTTCTCTAAGTGTTTTTACTCGGCTTGATCCTTTGTCCTTTCGGTTGCTCCACTTCAGAACTCATAAGTGCATTGAGTAGTGTGTTTAAACCTATATGCCAACTCTTCGACTCTGCTGCTGTCCGAAACCCGGCTTCATGGCAAGCAAGAGAACAAGCAAAAGGTCAATGAGCACACGAAAATCGCTAAGGAAGAAAGAGTGCAGGAACCGAGTAGATTGTTTGTTACTTTTGTTCCCTGTTTTCGTCTTCTCGGCTAAGTGGTGGGCTGCGTTACCATGATTGTCTCTAGCGGCTAAGTATTTGCAGCCCTACAACTTGATTCTTGTGACTCGAATACCAAAAAAGCGACAAGTCGCAGGTAGAGCAGAGATGAAAAGATAGGGTGAATAAGAAATGCAACTCGGGGACTCGCATGGAAACACAACTCGGCATTAAGCCAGCGTCGTTCAAATTGATTAATTTCGAAATAAACAAAGAGGGGATAAAAACTGTGTAGCAAGCAAAACAAAGATAGTCTATTACATCTGCTCCCGGCATCCCGGGGATCTGATAAGTGTTCGAGTAAAAAGATTGCAGGGAGATTCAGGTGGAAGTGGCAGTGTTGTCGGTGCTGGCCTTGGCTGCCGCTTCTTCGGTGACGGTCTTCTCGGCTTCTTCTTCGGTGTTGGTGGCATCCGCCTCCATCTGGACGGTAGCGGATTCCTCCATATCGGCATCGCGATCAGGGGCTGCCTGGTCAGAGGTGGCCGTGGCCACCGAGACGGGCCCTGGAGCCGGAGAAGAGCCAGGCGCTTGGCCAGGAGGGCGTACCGTGTCGTCGAGAGCAGCACCTGAGGAGGTGCCAAAGTCGAGTGCGGCGGTGTCGATGTGGGCGTACTCGTCCTCATCGCTACTCGCGACGGCGACGTTCTTCCCCTTCCCGGCCTTGCCCTTAGGAGATTCGAAGAAGCCATCCAAGTCGGATTCTACTTCGTCGTCCTCTTCCTCTTCATCTTCGTACTCGGTGTCGGGCTCGGGGAGGCCCTCGATGAAGGTCTCCGTCTCAGCGCACTCCGCGACCTCGTAGGCGATCTGCTTGCGTGTGGCCACGCAGTCGGGATCTACCTCCCACTTGGAATTATTGCGCTTCCCGCGGATGAGCTGCATGTTGAGGTTTTCATACCAGGATGCTATGCAGAGAAGCATCACATCCGCACCGGCCCGGGCTCCCGAAGCACGCCACTTCTTCAACTCTTTCTTCACATTTTCCAGCTTGAAGGCGAGACCCCGCATGGTTTTTGGTTCAGGATCCTGGGGCCAGAACAACCTGTGGAGCTCGAAGCCCACGTGCACCAAGTCAGTGCCAACGCCGGCCAGCTGCTCGAAATAATCTTTGAGCACCAGCAGGCTGTCCTCTATCTCAGCTCTAGTGTCTGCTGCCTCACCCTTCGCAAGGCGAGCTGCTTGGGCCTTGGCCACAGTAGGCGCGCAATTGGAATCAAGATGAGGCCAGATCTCTGAAATAGCAAGTGACAACTTCAGAATCGAGAAGAGAAGAACCGGGTAGAGAAAAACCGAGAAGAAAGGAGGCAGGGAAAAGAAGACCTACCGGACAGTTCGCGGCGCAGCCGCTGCAGTTGGGTCTTCCAGGACTCCTCGTTGGAAATGTGCCTTTCTTGGATCAGGCGCAAGGTATCCATCTGAGCGAAGAGATCAGCGTTGGTCTTCTTTAAAGTTTCGCATTCCTGCTCAAGGGCCCTCTCCTTGGCTCTGAAAGTTGTCTCGGCCTTCGCCTTCTCGGCGATTGCTCTGTCCCTCTCGGCGCCAATGTTGATGGCATCCTGGAGTGCCTTTTGCAACTGGAGTTGCAGCTTCTCGGTCTCGGTGGCGTGATCCTTCAGCAACACAGCGGCCTGGTTGGACAGTTGGTTCTGCATCTCTGCTGGCTTGACACAATCTTGGTGTGCCTCAGCAAACAACTTGTGATCTTCTGCGAAGAGCCAGACAAGGTCAATAGAGAAGCAGCGAAGAAACAGATTCAAGATCAAACCGAGTGAACAACAAACTCACCTTCCAGCCTTTTGATGGTGGCTTCGGCGTTCTCCACGAAAGTGCGGCATTTCTCGTGCTCTTCGGCTAGACTCTTCAGTTTCTCTGCAGAGTAGAAAAGGTTAGCGCAAAAGAAAGCATAAGCGAGCGTAAACAAAAAACGCATGAGCCGCACAGCTAAAAGCGTACCTTGCACTTCGGCCAGCTGCTGGGTGCTGTCGTTGGAGTTCTTGCTGGCTGCCTCCGCAACTGCCTTTTCCTTCTCAAAAGCAGCAATTCGCCTCCTGGCGATAGAGTGGTTCCAGAGAAGATGGCGGTATAGGTTGGTCCGCTTCAGGACGCTATCCTGAGAAGCGAGAAGAAGCAAGTTAGAAAAAGCAGAGTAGATTCAACCCGAGTAGGAGGCTACTCGGAGAGTACCCATCTACTCGGCTAGAATCTCGGGGACTGGGGGTGATGGTAAGGAGCAGAGAGGCGAATAGGAGAGGAGAAAATTCAACTCGGAAAAGACGAGAAGGACTTACTGCGTACGCCTGCTCAATGTCCTCGGCATTCTTGCGGTGCAGGAACATCTTGGCTGCGAGGGTCGCGGTCTCGGTGGAGACGGACATGGGCTTGTGTCCCAGGTCGACCTTGTTCCAATCCACGCGCATGTGGTCGATGCCGCCAAGACCAAGACCGTGCCATTTCTCCGTGCCGAGAATCCGGCTATCCCACTTGGCGTCGATGAAGCCAATGGTGTCCAGTACCTGCTCAAGGCCCTTTGAAGTTATTGGTTTGTCTTGTACCCCCCGAGAAGCAATGTCGACGGATTGGCGTTGGCTTGGATCTGGGGGAGGGGAGCTCATAGCTACAACCTTCCTTCCCTTCTGAACAGCTAATGCTTTGTCCTTGGGAGGGAAACCGATTAAGTTCTGGTGGCTAACCTCAATCATGTACTCCGGGTAGCAAGGCTGGCCAGCTGCTCGAGCGTCAGCAGAGAGCGCAGCGGGAATTGGGCCGGACTCGTGGATCACAAGTGCCCCACCTGAGGCTGGCGGCGGTATCTGATCTCCGGCTCGCTTCTTCGTTTTCTCCTTCTCGACCCTCTGCTTCTCGGGATCTTCAGCCTTCTTGCCATCAGTTTTGGCCTTCGCCTTCTCGGCGGCTGCCTTCTCGATTGTTTTCTTCTCGGCTATCTCCTGCTCAGCCTTGGCCTTCTCAGCTGTTTCCTTCTCAGCGGTTTCCATCTTCTCGGAAGGGCCTTTCTCAGCAGCTTCCTTCTCGGCTGCCCGTCTATCAACTAAATTCTTCAAAGCATCCAGGGCTCGCTGCCTGGTTACTCGGCCGGCGGGAGGGCTGGATGCATCCTTGGTCTGCGGAGACGAGGAGGAGTTTGGCGGTGTAGGGCCTTGCACAGTAGGTGGCGCCACGGACCCGTCGCCTTGTGCAGCTCCTGGCTGGGAGCTACTCGGTGCGTCGCCCGGCTGCACGCTGCTCAATGGATAAGCATCTCTCGTGGTGGCATCCGTGGCGGTGGTGTCTTCTACTCGCTGCTCGGTAGCAAGATTCTCTTGTGCAGCAGCCCCTGTGGTGGGCTGCTCTTGCTCTGCTTCTGGCCGCTCGTCGGCGGTGTTGTCTTGCATCTCTTGATCTTGGTTCTCCTCGGCATTGCTAGCCGGAGGAGAAGGGAGTCTCTCATGGTGGACGGTAGTGTCCTGCGCCGCTGGCTCTGACTCTGCTCCTTGTGCATCGGCGGTCTGTGGATTGGCAGCAGCAGCGTTGGCGGTGTGGTCCTCATCATCATCGATGTTGATCAGAGGTACTGGTGATTCCTTAGCTTGGTCGGACGCGAGAGCTGCGCTCGCATCCATGGGAGGTCTGTAGAGAAGGAAGAAACCAGAAATTAGAAGGAATTTGGGGAGAATAGCACAGCGCGAGAAGGGAGGCGACCGAGAGGAGGGCTTACGCGGTGGTGGACTTAAGCTGTCGTCTGGGCTTCTTCACGACCACCTTCTTCTTGTTCTCGGTAAGCTCCTTCTTCTCGGCGGGCTTCTTCCTCTTGGAGGGAGGCGCTGGTGCTCCACTGCCAGTCCGTTTGCGAGCCACAGGAGCGGCAACGGACAGAGGCTCGACGACAAGGGGCGCATCGCCCTCGTTCTCGTCTTCGTCCTCGCCGTCCTTTTCCACGGCTACCTCATCTGAGAATTCAAGAGAATAGAGGAATGAATCAGAAACAGCAAACAAGGGATTGGTGCCTCTCGGAAACAAAACAAGGTGAAGATGCTGGTACCATCAAAATCCTCATCGGACCAGGTGCGGAGAGCGTCGCGCTTATCAGTGGTGGGGGAACGAGAGAGGTTGGTTTGCTCCGCGGCATCGAGAGAGGGCACATCGTCCTCCTCACGATCAGGAGACCAGTTGCCCTCAAAAACCTCGCAGCTCTCGATTATCTGGCGAGTGAGAACCTGAAAAACAGAGAAGGATCACAGACTAGCCGAGTACCAGGAAGGAATTCTACTCGGATAGGCGTGCAGGTACAAAGCACACAAAGCCTAGGCAGTTTACTAAGCATTCTACCCGGATAGGCGTGCAAACACAAAGCATACTAAGCCTAAGCATGTTTGCTGAAAGGTCTTACTCGGAAGGGCGTGCAGGTATAAAGCACATCGAGCCTAAGAATTGTTCTCGAGTAGGCTATCCGGCAAGGCGTGCAAGCACGAAGCGCATTAAGCCTACGCAATTCGGCTAAGTACCCTACTCGGTGCAGAAGACGATCGCTACTCGCGGCAAGAGGAGGAATTATCTACTCGAAAAGTAAATGCAGAGAGCAAAGTGAGAAAGGCGTACCCGCTCAATTGGCTTTGTACGGCTGTACGGGACGAACCCGTATTGCCAGTTGTCGCCAAGATTTGTCGTCAAGATGTTCCTTGCGTGCCAGGGAACATCGATGTTGTCGATCTCGATGGTGGTTGTCCTGGTGCAGTCGCGGGGGCCTCCCATGTAACACATGAGATGGCAGCGCTCCTGCAAGGGCAGCACTCGGCGCTTGATCCAGCAAGCCACCGGATCGTCATTCTTGAGGCCTTGCGCCTTCAGCCAGCCAAGTCTATTCTCCATCTCGATGGCGTCCTCGTCATTGGCGGGCTTCTCCTTCCAGTACATCCCGATCGGAGCGCGATTGCTCCAAACGGGCAAGTTGATTCGATCGTCCACCTGGGCTCCTTCCGCGGCGGCAACGTTCTTGACGTAGAGGAACGTCTTCTGCCACAGCTTGACGGAGTCCAGCCCCTTGATGCGGGGGTGGTTCGTCCCAGACCGCTGCACCATCATGGCGCAGCCGGTGTCGGTGGCGCGGGCGACGCCCGCGGCGTCTTTCTTCCCGGTGGATTGCTGGCGCAAGTGGAAGTACCTGAGCCACGTCTCCCACGTGGGCCGGATGCCGAGGAAGGCCTCGCAGACCACGGCGTGGTAGGCGAGGAAGACGACGGCATTGGGGGGCAGATGATGCATCTGGATGCCGAAGTGATTGAGGAACTTCCGGAGAAAATCAGAGGCCGGCAATCCGAAGCCGCGCTCGAAATGCGACATGAAGACCACGCGCTCACCCTCCCGCGGGGATGGCACGATTTCACCGTCTGGCGCCCGGCACTCCACACCGGGAGGAATCCTCCGGGTGTTCACGAGCCAGGCGCAATCTTCGGCGGTGACGGAGGAACCGGCCCAGCCAGCTTTGGCCATTGTTGCGAGTAGGGAAAGTGGAAGAAATCGAAGGAGTTGGTTGGGGGATTGAGTCCGCGGCGGCGCGAAAGCTTGCGCGGCGGCGGAGAGCTCGGTGGCGGAGAAGAGCAAGAGACGAAGGAGGAATAGTGCAAGGGAAGGGGAAAAGGAAGTTACCGGCGGAGGTATTTATATCTCCTCCGCGAGTTTACCGTTACCGTCGTGGAAGTGGGATCGATTGTGGCGTGTGGTGGATCCTGTGGCCGGCTAGAAACGCACACAAGCGCCGGTTGCGCGCGTAACGGCCGCAGTTGATCCCACCACCGAATCGTGGCCTATAACTACACTTGATGGGACATGACGGCCGGTGGGCCCACTGCGTGAAAACTGGACGCGTGGCAGGTTGTGTCCTGGGCAACGAAACGACGAGGTCGTGGATGCTTGACACGTGTGCAGTTGCTGCGCGAAGGGCTGGATTGTGCTCTGCGCTGCAGAGACTCAATCTAAAAAATTTCTCTAAGTCTTTTTACTCGGTTACGGAGTAGAAAGCAAGTGCTACTCGGAAGAGAGGAAACTCAAGGTACTTTCCAGATAGCTACTCGGAGGTTCTACTCGGCATCTTGAGGTTCAAGGGCTGAGATGCAAAGGCTGGTTTTAAGCTGGCAGAGCCTAGTGAACAAGTTCGCAAGACTCAACCAGCTTCGGGGACTGCTGTCGGGGGGTTACCCCCGAGTAGGGTAAAGGCAGGTGGTAAAGGCAGCTTACAGAAGGGAGGTTTGGTCGAGTAGCCGACTACCTGGTACTCGCTACCCGGTCGACTGCTACTCGGTCTCACCTCAAGATGACCAGAAGGAGAAATCAAGCAAGTTCTATCTCTTCGAGTAGAAGAGGTAGCCCGAGTAGAATTGGCGGGAACCTACTCGGGCCAGAAAGTCAAAGGAGCCGTTCTGACACAGGATCCCGCGTATCCTGGGTCCGTACTTGGCAGCATTCGAACTACTGTTCATCTGGGACCGGCCTGCCTGACAGTGACAGCATGGAAGCAGGCCGTGGCAGGATAAGGGGGGCCTACTCTGTGCCTAGGTACAGTGATACCAGTCTGTCCCCTAGTTTTGCCCAACGACTTTGCGGAAGCAGCCAAGATTAGGAGCCAAAGCTGTCAGCGGGTACTCGGAGAAAGGACGATGTGCACACTATGTCGACACTTGTCTGGATTTGGACGTATCCGGCTGGGCACCATGTATATAAGGTGCCCCGCCGCCTCCTGCGCGAGGCACGCTGAGGGATGCTCACTGGGAACCCTAGAAACCCTAAGTTCTTGACCTAGTTCTACTCGGAGGGAAGAGAGAAGCTACTCGGTAGCGATATCATTTGTACTGTGGCTACTCGGAGAAACATCGTAATACATATAGAGAGGCAGGAGTAGGGGTTTTACCTCCTCACGAGGGCCCTGAACCTGGGTAGATCGTGTTGTTTGCAGTGTATTGTTCTTACCTCACGCGGCTACTCGTCGCGTGATCCCTCCCCGGACACCTCCAGCGTCCTTCGTCCCCACATCTTTAGCCATCCCATGGCATCTGCCGTGACACCACCACGACATGTTGCCTATGACAAACCCAAACTGAATATGAGGATACATGAGAAAAGTGATTCCAGAAATCTCGTGCATGATATTCAATTAGAATAGACGCACATCATATGTTCAAATCATCACATTTCAGCACTACAGCACTACCTAGGCGAATCTAAATTGTGTCTACCTTATTGTGGTGAGCTAGTAACGTCGGTCCACCCTACATTTCCACAGCCACAATGTAGCGGTAGTAACTTCCCTTTTAAATGTAGGGTTTGACATGTCATTAATTTTATTACAATTAGGAGGTTAGAAATAAGAAAATTGAAGTTGTGTCGTCGTGGATTAGGACTCAAATAAGTATAGATAATTATCATGTATATTTGGTGTAAATTGTATCACTAGTATTTTCTTTCTAATTCGGCATTTAGTACAGATATAACGGACTGCATATTGAATTTGAAAATATCTCAACCAATAATTATACTACCGCCTCATAAAGTATTACTACTACTTTCGCCACTGCATCAGCCGAAAACTGCTTTTCGGCAATGCAAATAGTGAAACCGTGCTACGCTGATCACGTATGTCAAGAATTAATGAATGACTAGCTCATTACTTATATTCAATTCAAACTAAGGATGTCATGGACCACTTTTTGAAGATGAAAGGTTGTATGAGCCAAGAAAACAGAGTCCGTTATTTTTGTAAATGGTATTTGATTTATTATGAAGCATTAACAATTATATTTTACGTCAGTTTCTACAATATATATTATAGTTAATATGATCTGCGAATTAGTGATCTTTGTTGACACAGGTGACTTTTTTCCTTGCTTCGCCCACCATAACAGCAAACAACCACCACCATTGGTAATACCAAGACCATGGTAGATGTTCTCCAACAACAATGCTTTCAGAAATTGAACAATCCACAGGCACCAAAATAGTTAAGTTTTCATAAGAACAAAAGGCCCCAACTTTGGCAAGACTAAAAAAAATATGTGGCTCAATACAAACGGTTTTCAGCTTATAGATCATATATATTATGATAATGTAAAAATATGCAGAAAATTGTTGAAAGTGGCACCACCTCTTTTTGGTGACTAACTTATGCTTAGCAACGAAATTTTGTGCAGCTTGCTTATAGTTACGGGTGGCTCCTAGGTGCATGCACCCTATATTTAAAATGCATTTTTGGCTCCTAGGTGCATATGCACCCTATATTTAAAATGCATTTTAAATGTATTTTGAAATGTTAAAATTTGTATAAAAAATGTCCGCACATAGATTTAACATTCTTTTTATTTACAAAGTCGTTTCATCAAAATCCGACATTTTGTGTGACTTGTGTAAAAAGAAAAAAATTGGTGCTAAAATAAGTCTGTTCACGAGATCCTTTTTGTCTATTTTATACACGACTCGAAAAAGTCAGTTTTCATGCACACATATTATGTTAAGATATATACGTGAACATTTTTTTTTCGAATTTTTTGACATTTCAAATGTGGTTTCTAAATACTGGGTGCGCCAAAATGGATTTCTGATAGTCACACTGTTTCTTAGATGTCTATAGGGTTATCTGTGTAAGAGGCCGTTGATCTAGAGTTTTTTGGCAGACAACCGTAAGACCAAATATAGACTTGTGTATGACATGAAGTAATGTCCGAAAGACCAACGGGTACCTGGGTCTAGAACTTTAAAAAAAAAAATTTGTTAAGCAAATGACTTACATTGTTGAAAGAGTAAGAGGTACGGAAAGCAGAGAGTCATTTTGCCTCCAGCGTATAGCCCTTTAGTTTAAACTTTCAAAACAAGTACTTCAAAGTTTCAGTTTCAAAAAAACATGAAAAATATATGTACATATAGGTAATGATGTATGGTTCAAATGTGCCTAGTTTCAATCAGGAATAGTTTGTATTTTACACTTCACAAAAAAGACAAATCTTATAAGTTTGGAGATATACTGTTCACACATCTAGATCTATAATTTTGTCTTTTTGTATAACTCAGAATGCAATGTATTTCGGATTGAGACTTTGCACACTATGGTGTATAGCATTCCCTATATGTACATATTTTTTCAAAAAAAAAATGTAACTTTGAAATACCATTTTATTTTATTTTCAACATTAAGGGCTACATATAACCCGGGCTACAATTGACTTTTGCTGTATAGAGAGGCATTTTGTATAGGAATAATAGAGAGAAAACTCTTGTCCTTTATATTGAGGATATCTCAGGCGAGTGCACTTTTCGAGTGTATTAATGAAGGTCAATGAAATTTACGCAATTTGGCACATCTTTTTGCTAATTATGAAACTGGAGTCCTATAGGATGGAAAATGGTTTGATAATCACGTGCTAAAATATCAACTCCTGCCCTTATGCTATTATATATTATGAAAATAATTATACCACCTATGGTAGAGGTGATGAGTATTGGACTCCTTGATGTATCTAAGATCCATTGTTGGGCGAATGTAAGTGGTGCAGAACACGGTTGTGACATGGTAGCATTTTTCAACCTCACTGTGGGAAAGAGCATCTCTGGATGGAGTATCCACATCAATGGACAATATTTTTTAATTCATGTATTACCGCTTTAGGAATTTGTATTTTCGGTTCCACTCCAAAGATGGCCGAATATTTAATTATAATTCAAATGTATCTATCTAGAAAATTGAAATCTTGATAAAGGACAACATAGGAAAGAGTAATTAAAAGGTTGTTGATCGTGAAGTTTGTATTGTAAAGACTTCTGTAACTAGTTGTAAAATGATGCCGCAAAACACACTTGTTCTAACTTTTTCTTCTTAACATGCTCAAGCATTATGGGCAAAAACAACCTTTTCAACCACCACGTGCCTGGTCGCACGGTCAAGAGTCAACGAATGGAAGTGACATTATATGAACACAAGACATATCCAGATTTGGATATTCAGAAAGAGAAAACTTGCACGACAAATTCGAGGCCAAACTACTTTATAGTGGTAATTAAGAATTCACTCAATGAAAATCAGCTGATTTTTTTTTACAAAGTACCTCTGTTTTTTACTTGGATATTGGGGCAAGGCAGGAACATTTTGTGGTAAAAAACATTATCTAATAATTCTGAATTTCTCTTGGTGCTAATTTCACAACTTAAGAGATAGGCTAAGTCATTCAGCATTATACCGATAAGAAAAATGTCACTGAGCACTTGAGCTGCTTTACTTTTCCTTTAGAATAGCATTTGCACAGCGGTTGCTGGTCAACTTTTCCATCTAATATTAAAACGCATTTGAGAAAAAGGGACTGTTGATGGCCAAGGACACGTCTAGTTGTTGATACAGTTTTGGAGACATGATACGACTCTGACCATAATGCAGGAAAGATATTGTTCTTTTGCAAGCACAGGAAGCATTCAAAGATAGAGAGCTCTGTACAATAAATTCAGCCGACAAAGAAACACGTTTGTTAATTCGGATATGCCAAAATACTTCGCATTATTGATCATGGTCCGTGGGTCATTTTATAAGCTGATCAATTTTGGTCAGCCCAAAAGGCAAGGCAGTACTACTCTAGTATGCAAATGGTGCAGCATAGATAATGGAAGCAGGAGAACTCTGATGACATAAGTGATAACTGTTATCATCTTTTGATAGAGAAATCTTTATTTACAAACAATACACCAGAAGTCTAGAAGAATCTCTGCAGAGTTCCTTAATTTTGTTGGACTAATACAACTAACAAGGTTTCCTCCAAAAATCAAAACCTAACAATGTCGATGAGGAAAAAATACAAAGAGAAAAGGCAAATGGTTTTAACAATGATAGTATCATGTACAACCACACTTCATCAGATCAATCATGAGCATATAACCACAGAGGGGTTTACCAAAAGTTGCAGGTCTCGTCACAGCTGAACACTTGGCCTGAGTAGGAGGGGGAAAATGTAGTTATGAGTTAGCATGAGCGTATGACAGGTAAGAACAGAGTAAATTCTTGCAGAAAAACAATGTTCTCACCATAAGTTAAGAAAGCTCCTCAGGGCAGCTAAGAAACCATAATAATTTCTATTTGCCGAGAAGTGTCAAATTCAAGATGTGCTACTAGCAAAGTAGTCCCGAATTGTTTTCCTTTTCAGGGAAGGAGGTGGACTTAGGACCGAAGAGGGACTGTTCGTTTCAGCTCCTGGGCTATTCCGCATCTCCAAGGCCTCCTCCTGGAACAATGAAAAGGCTCTCTTTTTCGCAGACTCGGGTGTGCCAAACTCCAGTACTCTAGGCCGGAGGGGGGAGTGTGAACTGGTTGGCAACTCACCGCCTGCACTGTTGCAGGCTGCTACATCTCTTGAAGTAGTCGCTCGCTCATGGCTAGCCGATCTTGGGCATTCAATGTTCGGCGCAGTAACCCTCTTACGGATGACTAAAGGGGAGCTTATGTTGGTGCAGTCTATTTTCTTGGTATTCCATACACGAACCTGATGCAAAGAACATGTCAGCAGCAGCTTAAATTTCTAACTAAACTCTTTTGATGTAGTGCTTGGCTTGACATGAAACTTGTAAAGTTTAACAAGACTCACCGTGGTGTCATCGGATGATGATACTATCTTTCCGACCTCTAAAGCACACCTGAATTGTGGAATTCACATTGCAACATGAGCACCTATTTGACAGTAATTTATGCAGAAAGTAGTAATCATTGTTCACAGATCATACCAGTCAACTGAAGTAGCTTCACCTTCATGGCCCTTTAGAACTATAGGGCCGCTTTCAGGTTGATCCACCTACATAAGTGAAAAGGTATTAGCAGAAATGCAGTGTACGAAATGTAAAAGGAAAAAGGTAACAGGAAAGCAACAAATACCTGCCACAAGTATACGTTGCCATCACTCGAGCCACCTAGAATATGAGTCCCATCTGGACTAATGGCAGACTGCATTCAAGCACCAAAGCAGGTGTTAAATAAAATACATGAAAGAAAATAAGAATATGTGGCTGAGAGATAAAAGGCTAAACCATTTGGTCCCTCACCTTGACAAAGAAAGACTCAATTTTGCTGCCAGCGTAAGACTTGATTGGACCCTTGTCCATATGGAGAGCACTATACAGATAGATCCTGAAGTGGAAAGCTTATGAAGTCAGAAGCAGGATTTGCCTTGCACGTCATTTTTGGCAATTCCATAAGGAGATCAGATATTATTCTTACCTGCTATCCATGCATGACGCAGCAATGTAAGCACCATATGAGTCTTGAGACAAGCAAGAGATTCCATGTTTCACGCCCTCCTTCTGAAACAAAGGATCAGTGAGCCTTGAAACTGAAACTCAAATGCATTTCACTGCAATTTGCTAGCTACTTACCAAAGGTTGTGCTGTTGATTGAGAAGTTTTGTTGGAAACAGACGCTTTAAGGTTTCGTGTATCCCAAAATTTCACAACACTGCCAGAAAATTATTGTAAGTATATGATGCATGTTTACAAAGTGAAATGGAATCAAACTACAAAATTAGGACAACTCTAAAAAAAACTACAAAATTAGGTACATTGTGTTTAAACATGATAGTGGTACATCTTTTCCAGGGCCAATGATAGTGGTACATTCATAATTGAAATCCACCACTGGTGTACATAATTAGACAGATAAACTATAGAAAACTGGGTAGTGAATGCAGGATAAAATGGAGGGCCAATGCCTTACTTGTCTGCAGCACCAGAAGTAGCAATGGAGATATCATCCTTCAGGTAAAGAACTGATGTGATGCTCGTCGAAGCTCCCTGAAGACCAGTATTAGTCAAGTGATTGTACAATCATCCCCCGAAATAAGAAACATTTCTTGGTAGATTCAATACCTTTCCTAGAGACCTTGTCCGATTCCTTCGCACGGGACTGTGCGCTTCTTTGACAACAGCAGAAGACCTAACATGTCACACATGCTGAATTCAGTGGAAGATTTTACATTGCTACAGACATTTGCTGACTGCCTTAAAAAGGGAACATTTAGATTGCAGTGGCCATAAGAGAACATACGTGAGGCATGCTTCACCATGGCCATTTGGAGCTTTGGGGTCACATCTTAGATCCCAAAGCGCAAAAGAACCATCCCTTGAACCAGAAACAATAAGCTCTGCAGAGAAAATAAACTACATGAATTCGGAGTTCCCAACAAACTTCTGCAGACATGATCTATGAAGCTAAGATGAACAAATTCAGGATATACAATACTAACCAGGATTCGAAGAATGACATGACAGCGACTTCACACTGCCGGTGTGCCCTGACAGCACACCAAGGCATTTCTTATTTTCTACGCTCCATATCTTTACCTGATACAGTCAAGCAATCCAAGTGAGCTTATGCAGAAACAAGCAGAGGTTAGTCGGTATCATGATGAACTATACAAATCGATTGGTCATGTTGCATTACTCACAGTTTGGTCGCCTGATGCAGTCAGTAATTGGGATCCGTCCTAAATAAATGACACGAAAACGTTGCTGTGACTTTGCCAGATACAGATATACTACTGACAAACGTAGGAAAACTGTAGCACATTGCAGGTAAATGCGGTTACCTTGATCCAGCATACATCGAAGATTGCATTGTTGTGAGCGACCCAATCGGACAGCCTCGTTTCATCTAAAAAAGAGCAAGATTTCAGATTGGCACAGAATACCCTAAATCTCAACCAGACAGTAGCCACACTGGATCGGAAAGGGAAATCCATTTCCAAGCTAACCTGACTTCTCTAGGGACGAGGATCTGGATGGGAGGCGACGCCGGGTGTCGTAGATGCTAACATACCCGTCCTCGTCGGCAACGGCCAGAAGGCGAGAGATTCGCGCCGCCTGAAGAAATGAGGGGGGAGATTAACGCGCGATCGGCCGCCCCAAATCTAACCTTTGCCTATGAAAGGGAGAAAACGAAGGGGGGCGGGCTCGGGTCCGTGGCACGGCAGGCTCACCTTGCAGAAGGACACGGCGAAAGGGATTGCGGAGTCGCCGGAGTGCTCGACGGAGATGACCCCGCTGCCGGGGCCGCCGGGGTCGGAGGAGAGGTCAGAGAGGTAGTGGAGCCGCGCCGCGTCGGCGCGGGAGGAGGAGCCCCTGCCGCCGCTGAGCTCCCGGGCCCGGAGGCCGCCGAAGAAGGAACGGGAGGATGGCGGCCGCACCGCCATCGACAGGGAGGGGAATGGGTGTGGAGAGAGAAGGGCAGAGCCGCGAATTGAGGTGGTGGGGGAGGGGGAGAAGAGAGTTGGCGGGTGAGGCGAGGTTTATGGGAGGAGTTTTGCTCCGCGCGCGCTGAGCCGCCGGCGGGAAAGAGTTTTTCGTAGTGGCGCCGCGGGAAAAAGGACGAAGCCGCGAAAGCTGATGGCGGCGCTGTGCGGGCCGCTCTGGTTCGGGGATTCCCGCGACTGGGATTTGGCGCGTGGAATTTCTGTCTAGCTGGTTGGTGGGTCCAGGTTAAAACTTTTTTTTTCAAGGTAATACGTTCTCATTCATAAGATAAACTAGAAGAATACCCCGTGCATTGCAGCGGGTATCTTTTTAAAAAATATTCTATAAACGAAATGGGTATAAGGTGTATGAAATATTCCATTATCAAGATTCAATTGATCACATAATCGATATACTAAATTTAATTCGCGTGAAATTGTTGTATATTTTGAGAAATGAATATTAGTGATATGGATAATTATATGGCTGAAAAAAGATGGCATGGTTATGTGGCATGAAATGCGTAATACCAAAATTATTAGTGGAGATGATATGGATAATTGATTGGCTAAAATGGTGCGCGACGTGGATAGCTTGCATGTTGAGATAGAAAACTCATAAATCCATCTTAGTGGGGTTTTATCTTATAAGAAGTATAGATATCCGGTTACAAGACACGTAAAGACCGATATTACAGTACTGCAAGGATAATATAATCCTATGCAAAAGACCAGCGCATGTCCATCTCCTTCGGCACCACCGAAGTGACCACTAAGAGAGAGAAGACAAATCACCTCTTCATCCGAGGTCGACGCGGCTCCATCGCTGATCTGCAGCTTTACGGACCTCCAAAATAGTTTGCCAGAAGCAAAACCATTGTCGTTGAACGAATTAGACCGGGTCAACGTGTCCCCGGACACGCCATCGAACTCCAGAACTGACATCCCCGCACGACTACAACGTCAAAGGAAGAAACCAGAACTGTCAGCTTCCATCCACAAACCCAGCACAAGATGCACCATCTTCCAGCTATTAACTGCGCAGGCAGCCGTCTGCGCGTACTCCCGGATGACAAATCTTCACTGCTCCACTATGAAGCCGGAGACAACGCCGCAGCAAGGGGGACAGAACAGAAGAAGAGGCACACCCGATAGGATCGCCGCCACCGCCTCGCCGATACCATCCATGAACCCTAACGCCACCGATCTACAAGATCGGCGAACACACGATGCCATCAACTCCGAGACGCCGTCTTGAAGGACGTCGCCGGTGTGGGAGTGGAGTTGAGACAGATTTATTCGTCGAGGCGCCGCTCCCACCACCCCAGTGACGCTCCACAACCTACAAAACCAAACCCTAAATACAGAACGGAGGAACAAGGTCCCCCCTCCCTCCTGCCGCCGGAGCGGCAATCGGAGAGAGAGGGGACCAACGCCGTGGCCGGTGAAGATCGGGGGTAGAAGGTCCTCTCCCTAGTCGCCAAGCTCCTGGCGGCGGCTATGTTAGGAAAATTTCTCCTGCCTTTGTTTCGTGGGCATGGGCAGCTCAACGCCGGAGCTGGTATCATCGTAGAGCAACTTAGCACGGCACCTAACCCGTATTATTCCGGCGGTTTTACGGGTTGGGTTCGGTTTCGAGGCCCTAGCAACATTCATAAACGCGACTCAGGGCCCGAGAATCCCCCTTCAGCCGCTATATGTACGGACTCCCGAATCGTTCTCGGGTCACGCCCATTTCCAACCCTAAACGCCTCTACCGCAATCTCTTCTCCAGCTCGCGTAGCTCCGACGAACGATTCAGTAGCCTCCTCTCCCGCCGCCTTCTTTCCGCGATAGAGGCTAACGGCAACCCCTTCGCCTCTTCCCCATCCCTCCCCACACCACCGCCATCGAGCGAGGTCGTACCTCGCATCGACCAGCTCGGCCTCGTTCACGGAGGCCTGCCGGCAACGGCGTGGCCCCTCCGCCGCTCTGGCAGGGCCTGGGCCCGGTCGCGGACCGAGTTGTCCCTCAGCGGTCACCTGCGACAGTGTTGCGGGTCCTCATGGAGGACAGCAACTCCGGCGACGAGGCTCTAGAGGAGCGGGGTCCCATGGAGATCGAGGAGGACCTCCTCCAGTTCGGGTTCCATAGGAGCCTCCGCTCGTGGCTACCAGCGGCACGTCGACGACTTCAACAAGCGTCAGCTGCAGCGCGCCCTCCGTGCGGGCGAGGAGCTGCAGTAGAAGAAGCAGGAGTGGAACGCCATTGCGGCGTCCCAGATCGTGCAGCGGGCCCCCTCCTCCGGCTGCAAGTCCTCCCTCGACGCGACGAATCCAGCTTCAACTGAAGACGGCGCGGCGGAGGGAGAAGAATAAGCCCCAACAAGAAGACGATGCCGGACATTTTGGCCCTAGTAGTGTTGGGTGAGGCCATGAACCCTAGTACATTGCCGCTTATTATTATGTTTAATTAACTCGTTTGTGTTGGATTTCCGCGAGAAAAGCTTAATTTCGAATTCTAAGTTTCCGTTACAGGCTCTGCTACGATCCCCTCCACCATGAACTGAAAAAACTTAGAAAACGCAAACTGAAAACCGCGTTTTTCAGTTCGACGTTTACGAGCTCTACTAGAGTTGCTCTTATAGCATACTCAACGCCCCCAAAATCGGTACTCTTTTGGTCCGTTTAGCGTGGTACGTGATGGAGGCTGGGCCGGACTCCCGACTTGGGATCAAACCATCCCAACGCCCCCACACCCATCCCCAAATATGAATTTTGTTCCTTTGTACTTTATTTTCTCAACAGAAACCGGATAAATGTGAGGTAAGTTGTTTTACAACACAAATTTAAAGTTTATTCATGCAAATAAAAGGTTTCGACGGTATAAATTAAAAAGATACACACGTTTGCAGCAAATTATAGCAAAACGAGCTATTGGTTTCCTATGAAATTTCACATATGCTCAACCAGATCTTCGTGAAGAGCATCGTGGGTGGCGTGATCTTGGATCTCATGATGCACGTGCATATACTGCTCCAACGTCGCTAGTTTAGGTATTGAAGGAACCAAGTCACCATGAAATTCCCACCCCTGGTCATACAACATGTCGTCACGCTCATCTCGACGATCATGTTGTGCATGATCACACAGACAGTCATCACCCGCCACAACGTCTTGTTGTCCCGTGTTCTAGCGGGGTGTTGAACAATTGCCCAACGAGATTGGAGCACACCAAATGCTCTCTCCATATCCTTCCTACAAGGATCTTGTTGTTGACCAAATCTTCGGCTTCTCTCACCTTCAGGGTTTCGAATTATTTTCACAAATATAGACCAATTAGGATAGATGTCATCAGCAAGATAGTATCACTTGGCGTATTGGTGCCCATTCATCTCAGAGTTGATTGCCGGAGCATTGCCCTCGGTAAGCCTATCAAATACAAGGGAAGGCTGAAGAACGTTGATGCCATTGTGAGCGCCAACCATGCCGAACATAGAATGTCATATCCATATATCTTGGGATCCACGGCTTTAAGTATGACTGTACATTTCCCTCTTTTCCCTTGTGTTGCCCATGCCAAGCAAAGGGACAATTCTTCCACTCCCAATGCATGCAATCTGTATTGTCAAGCAGCCAGCCTCTTGCCTCGTTGATTGACAACAATCTTTTAGTATCTTCAACAGCTTTCTCTCTCAACTACTCTTCGTCAAACACATGTACAACTGCTTTGCATAACTTGAGAATCGAAGCTATGCAAGTGCTTGCACTCATGTGCAAGTACTCATCAACTAGATCACTTGCAACTCCATATGCAAGCATCATGATTGATGTTGTGCATTTCTGATAAGAAGAGAACTCATCTTGCATGCAGCATCAAACTTCGACTCGAAGTAATCGTCGTACTCCACCACTCCTTTGAGAATCCGTAAGAACAAAGATCTCGACATACGGAACCAACAAAGAAACACATTTGAAGGATATGTTGGCTTCACTGGATGGAAATAATCCTTCCATAGCTTCATGTTGCCCCCTTCCCTGCTTCGTTCTAGAGACCTGCTGACCCACAAGTATAGGGGATCACAACAGTCTTCGAGACAAGTAAAACCCAAATTTATTGAATCGACACAAGTGGAGCCAAAGACTATTTATAAGCCTTAACAAATGAGTTGTCAATTCAGCTGCACCTAGAAGTAGACTTGCTCGCAACAGTTTATCAGTAGCAATAGTTTTATAGCAGTAGCGGTAGTAAAATAACAGGAATAAAGTAGAAACAACGGTAGCAGTTGTGTAAAACAGCAGGATTAAAATATTATAGGCATAAGGAATGGATGAACGGGCGTTGCATGGATAAGACAGTTCATATAATAATAAAAGCATGGGCAATTGCAGATAGATAATGATAAAGCATCGAAGTACCAGGTAACCATAGGCATGTGTTCCATATTTAGTCGTACGTGCTCGCAATGAGAAACTTGCACAACATCTTCTGTCCTACCAGCCCGTTTGCAGCGGGGCCTCAAGGGAAACTACTGGTAATTAAGGTGCTCCTTTTAATAAAACATTGGAGCAAAGCATTAACACTTCGCGAACACATATGATCCTCACATCACAGTCATCCCCTCCGGTTATCCCAATTGTTGTCACTTTGGGGCCTCGGGTTTCGGACAACGATATGTGTAAACGACTTGCAGGTATGATAAAAAACTTAATTATCCTCATGAAACAATAACATGTTCAAATCTGAGATCATAGCACTCGGTCCCTAGTGACAAGCATTAAGCATAACAAGTTGCAACAAGATAGATAGCACTAAGAACGGGTCCTAGGCACCATGCCCTAACAACCTACATTATTACATGATCGATCTCGTCCAATCCCTACCATCCCTCTAAGCCTACAGCGGGGATTACTCACACATGGATGGGGGAATCCTGGATGGTTGATGGAGAAGTGGTGGCGATGACGATGGCGATGATATCCTCCGATCCTCATCCCGGCAGGGTGCAAGAACAGGAACTTCTGATCCACGAATTGGGTTTCGAGGTGGCGGCGGTGCTTTGGTGTGTTTCTCTGGAATATGGTGAACCCCCTCGGGTTTGTAGGGCATGGGGCTTATGTAGTCGAAAGGAGAGACCGAGGGGGTGCCCGAGGCAGCCACACCATCAGGTGGTGCGGCCTAGGGGGCGCGCCACCAGGTGGTGTGGGCCCCCCTGGCCCCTCCACAGCTCATCTTATGGCTCTGGGGGTCTTCGGGTAAAATAGGAGCATTGGGACCTTTTCTTGGCATTACATGAAAGTTAGTTTTTTGCACAAAAACGAGACAACAGGGCAAATCTGCTGAAAACATCGTTAGTCTGTATTAGCTGTATCCAGAACTCACAAGTTTAGAGGAAAACAACAGCAGAAGTGTTCGGAAAAGTAGATACGTTTTGGACGTATCAACTCCCCCAAGCTTAGCTTATTGCTTGTCCTCAAGCAATTCAGTTAACAACTGAGTGCGATAAAAGAACTTTTACGAACACATTTGCTTCATATGATGTAAATATTTTCACTATATGATGAAGTGCTTAGGAAATTCATAATAAGAAGTATGAAAATAAAGTCGCATAATATTTATGCAAACCATGAAGAGATTCCAACACACTAATAACACGCAACATGAAATATATCAGTTCGCATGATTGCAATGTTCATAATAAGATATGATAAAGTGGATCTTGTTTTCCCTTAACTGTGGGGCAAAACATAAATTACATGGTACCTCTGAGGTTCAAGTGAAGACTAGAAGTAAATATATCAAAGATAGAAACATCAAAGTTATACCACGATTAACCGTATTTTGGGACAGGCACATTACACTAAGAATGACAGCTATGCTCTCGAGAAGGTGCATAAGGTTAGAAGGTCAAGACCTAACATAAAAGTAAAAGAATGTCCCTTCGCAGAGGGGAGCAGGGATTAACATGTGCTATAGATTTTTATTATATTAAAACATAAGTAAATTGATTTGGCAGGTGATTGTTCATGTCAACGAATGGTAATATAGTTATTGTTATCTTCCATACTGAACAAGCTGAGAGCAGTTCCAGATTATTTATATTAGGAATTTATAGCATGCATTTTATATAGTATGACATTCCTCTCCACGTTGCTTTCGCAAACCATGGCTAACCGAATGCTCGGTTGCCTGCCAACAATCTCATACCATTGAGGAGTGCCTATTTATTTGTTTAGATTTTTTATGTTATAATGGTCTAACCAGCTCTTTGCAAAATTAGTGACGAGCAGATGAAGCATGCAAGTCGGGGTACTTAATTAGTATGGAAGATAACAAACCCAACTACAACTTCCTCATGAGCCAAAACAGTGTCACGAAATGAGAAGTATTTTGAATGTTTTAAAGGTAGCACATGAAAATTTACTTGGAGTGGCGGTGAAATACCACATATAGGTAGGTACGGTGGACACATTTGACATACTTTGGTTTTTGGAAGTTGGATGCACGACTAGAGCTCATACTCAGTACAGGTGAAGTCTAGCAATAGACTGGGAGCGACAATCAAGAGATCAGTAACCGTCATAATAATGCTTGCGACAAAATAAAATTAACGGGCGCTTAAAGGTGATACAAATATTGTGAGGCAAAATAAATCGTGGAGGCTTAATTGACTTTTTGTTTTCAGTCTTAGCATGTGTGAGCATGTGCCAAGTGAATCCAAGCGAAACATTCAGAGGAAGATACCACAATGTCATATCGTTCTATGAATAAAACAATGCAAGCAAACATTTATACGACATGTTATCTACTATTAGTAAGTTGGAACTAATCATAAGAGAGAACGAACTAGTAAGCATTTGTTAAATAACATACACCTTACACGAACAAACTAAGCATGTCCACATGGATAAGTATATGAACAAAAATGAAAACAAATAGAGTTCATACCAGCCTCTCATCACAACTTGAATGGTCGTAAATCATCATAATTGCCCTTCACTTGTGTGGTTTGAATAATATGAAATAACAACCAAACTCCAATGGAGCCACAAAAGACCGTTGAACTCTGCAACAAACTTTACAAAACTAAAGAAGAACAACAAATATTTTTGGGTTTTCGAATTTAAAATAAGAACAGAAGGAAACAAGCAAACAAAGCAAAATCTTTTTGGATTTTTGAATAACAACCTGAAATAGAAAGAAAGTGAACTAATAAAATAAACTAACGAAACAAACAAAGAGAAACAAAAGATTTTTTTTTGGTCTTTTGCGTTTTGGAAAACAAAAATTAAACAAATAAAACCAAAGAAAAGAAAGAAATGGAAAACATGGATATACAAAGAACCGATCGAAACATGATATGTAGGTGAGTGTGATGTCGACATACCTCTCCCAAGCTTAGGATTTTGGCCCAAGTGGATATCAATCCCAAGAGGGCCAAGAAGTGGCGCCCCCATAGTGCGACGAGGAAGGGCCATCCTCCTGATGTGAACTCGAGGACGCCCATGTGTAATGCACGGTGTAGTCCTCGGAGGGTGCATCGTGCCCTGCTTGATACTCGGGGTCGTGATGCACATGGAAATCAAGCAAAAATAACTGCTCGTCCAGCTCCTCCTTTGGGCGTGACCATGGCCCCCTACGGATACCAAACAAACCAAGTTGTGGCAAAGGAACTTCCCTTTCATCTTCATCAGTAAATTAAACTCTATAGACTATATTTAGAGCACTAGAGTTAGCAGTAACAAAATGATGAGCTTTCATGGCAGCAGGATCAAGTCTTTGTGGAGCTAACAACTCATCATTGGGAGCAACATAAAGGCCAAGGGCAGTTATAATACGTGAAGCAATAATACCCCTATAAATGGGTCCTCTAGCAGATAAAACGACGAGCAATGAGAGCACCAAGGTTGTACTTATGGTTATCATTAAGTGCAGGAGACAGAAGGCTAAATGGTAATTTGAAATATTACTACCAAGAACACTAGTAGCAAGATATTAAGTAAAGTATCTAATGGTTAGGAACTGAATGTTTCTTATCTTGTCGCGTTGGGCTACGCGATCATCATCATCTGTCACCCCTCGGTAGAGCTCCATCAAATCAGTAGGTCGTCCTTGAATCCTCCTTGCTGTCCTAGTCGTATTAATACCTATGATGCTCCAAAATCTTGCCAATGACATGGTGAAAGGCCTATCATAGATCCCAAAAGCAATAGATGGGTTATGAGAGGAGTTATTCAAAGCAAAGCTCTCAACAAAAGTTTTGGTTGGTATAGCATATTGAGCACTTTTGTCATTCATATAATTAGTTAGACAAACCCCGCTAATAAGAAGCAAGAAGTCATCAAGAATCCATGCATCACTTAAAAATTTATAACAAGGGAAAGTAGATGGATGTGCATCTCCGTCATCCCCTGCATCATCAATACTCGGTGCAATAATATTCTCATTATAAGATGGTCTCAACATAGTAGCTGATCTTTAAGGCTTTGACCTCCTAGGTGCATCACTCTCAAAGATTTCTCCAAAGGTGTAGTTATGCATCTTCCTTTTTTGAATTTTTTAACAATCATCACAAAAATTGATTTTCAATTAACTATATGATAGAAAAAACTATAGATAGTTGTAAGAGGGCTATACATGCATCAAAACTAATTTATTTTCACACAAATCAAACATTCAAACTCACATAACCTGTCACCGACTACCAAAATACTCAAGAAATACTCCGCTAAACAAAATTCTACTTGGATAATCGGAGGAGTCACATACCGGAGAGCAAATGTTACAAATTTTAGCAACAAAGATGGGTTGAGCAAGGAGATAATTTTTTTGCAAAGAAGAATAGCAAGAGCTCGGTTTTGAGGATTTTTTTCGAGTCTGGTAGAGAGAGATGAGTGTTTGACAGGGAGGAGAGCAAGTGGAGGGCCAGAGGGCCCCACACCATGTGTTGGCATGCCCTGGGGGCTTCCCACGCCACCTGGTGGTGTGGTGGCATGGTGGGTCCCCCTTGGTTTCCCCAGGTGCCTCTCTGCCTCATTTTTTACGTAGAAACTTAATATAATTTTTCTGGAATTTTTAGAGATACTTTATTTTCGAGGTATTTTCAGAATTTTATAAATGATTATGAACCTGGAAAATGATTATGGAATGATGGAAAACGAAACCAAAACCAGTTATACAGATGTTGTAAAACATTCTAATATGCAAATAACCAGTGGAAAGATAGGGGAAAGTAGTGAAAACAAAATAGTGGATGGTGAAAACACAAGTAAACATGGTGAAAGCAAAAGTAGACAAGGTGAAACATAGTGAAAACATTGTTTTCTTCATTTAAAATCACTTTGTTAACAAGGTTGGTCAAGTATTGTTACCAAAACAATTTTAAATGAAGAAAAACTTTCCTTTTCACTAAATGACTATGTTACCTCAACCTTTATAGACATAGTCCCAATCATGACAATTTCATATTATTTTTGTTGCATTGGAATAGGACAATATAATTCTCCGATCTTGATGGTCTCAATATTTTCAATTGAAATTATACCATATTTCTTATCAATATTTTTGGGAAAATAAACTGTGTGCTTTTATCATTAACACTAAAAGTTACTTTTCCTTAGGTGCCATCAATAACAGCCCCTGTAGTGTTAAGAAAAAGGTCTCCCAAGAATAATAGACATATTATCATCTTCGGGCATTTCTAACACAAAAAAGACAGTTAATATCAAACAATTATTATCCAGTTGACCAGGAACATTCTCACAAATACCAACAGGAATAGCGGTAGATTTATCAGCTATTTGCAAGTGTAGCGCCCTCACATTTAATAATGTAAGAACTACTGTGTTAAGTGCTAGTCCGTGGATCAATGCTAGCACCACAGAACAAAATGTAAAGTATCATTGCAGAAGTATCAAAAATTATTAATCGAGAATAGCCAAGTATAGCTTTATTAAAAAGTGCATAGTCTTGGAAAACTAGCAAAACTCAGAGTTCTTAACAGCAGAAATAAAGGTAGCAATGAGCCTCCATCTTCAATCATGCGCCACAGGCATTACATGTTGGATGTAGACTCGAGTCCAAGCACTTGATCAAACTTCATACTCAGAACTTCCTGCATGTTGGAATATGCAGCCCTCGAAGGAGATTCAGTACAAAGAATGTACTTGCAAATGACACTATGGTGGATATAAAATTGCAAGTCTAAACTACATGCATATCTGGCTTGGTGGAGTTTAGGCTATTCGCAGAAAGCAAGTTTTTCCCTAACACTTTTGAAAGATTGGCACCATGGGACACACCCACGAGCACCACAACTAATATTTACTTAGCCAAATTTACTTCTTCAAAACGGTGTTGAGATTCTTCTGTCCATCCTTGTCCAGCTGCTCGAAGTCGTCCATTACCGGGGACACGGCTATGATCATAGTTTCTAACTCTGCAGAGGTTGTGCACTTTCACCCTTTGTCTTCAATTAGCCCAAACATCCTATACACGCAGAGTGCATCATGGAAAGGAGATAATTGAGACGAGATCTTTCAGAAGCCAGAACCGTTCCTCCTATAATTATGCTACATCTTCATGGGCTAAACTCTCACAACTTAGTTGATCAAGACAGATCCCATATGTCAAAGGGTTGCACGGGAAGCTACTAAACATAGAGGACTTGTTAATCTCTTTGTTTCCTGGGTGGCAATCCACAAGTGAACTCCCCTCAGGGTGACACTCAACTCTCATCAACCAAACAACCAAATCCACCCAGGTGATTCATTGAAGTTTATACTTAGAATTTTCAACAACATTGAGCAAAACAATTTTGTAGCAAGGCTAAGCATCTACTAAGTATAAGTCTAAAAAATAACAAGTCTAAAGGATGGATACACACTACTTGGGATTTTGCATAGCATAATAATAACTTAGTAAAATTCCCTATCATGCATACTACTCAAAAACACTAGTAATGCATAGTGAAAATATGGGAGATTTGATGGTGTGTCACTTGCCTTGGGAATAGGATGAACAATCACAACAAGTATAACAGCAACAAGAGTAGACATTCTCCTCTTCACAATCTAATACAAGCAAAACAAGCCACACATAAACATACAAAACAAACATAACACAGAAAACAAAATAACAATACAAAAACATGTATGCATGTTATGCAATGATCAAATTAATGCACAAAGTTCACAACTAGCAATACTTACTAACAATTATGTTTTATGATGTTAATAACATGGTTATGATGCATGAAAAACAAATTTATTATCAAATTATAATTATTAGTATTGCTAGGGTTTTATTATAGACAAATATCAACATTAATAGAGTTTATGTTACAAAGTTGGAGAAATAATTTTTGCAACGCATCTACTAGATAGAGGACATAAAAAACAATAGCAATTAATTTCACCTAAAAAGGATTTGTAGATTAAAAGTTATGCCCAATTTAGTGATTAATAGAGATCTACAAATAACATGTGATTGCACGTTTCAAAATTGAAATCCGAATAGCCTATATTATTCTAGACATTTCGCTAATTTCAAAAGGTCCAAAATCACCTAATTTGGATAAACATAACTCGAGATATGATTTTTTGAAGTTTTAATTCAAATCTAATTATTTCCTGTTTTAAAAGAAAAGATGACCGATCTGGGGTGAGGGCAATGGGGCGCTGTGATTGGCTGGGTGTTTTCCGCGCGGATCGGTGATGTGACCCGTTAGATCTAAAGTGTCACGGGTGGCCTAGATCTTCCGTACCGCTTCGCTGGCTCCTTCTGATCTAAGTCATGCATTGAGATCCAACAGACCAGATCACATGCGACGGGCGGCGGCGGGTTACTCACCGGAGAATGGCGGTGTGGTGGTCGGAGACGTAAAATTTCACCGCGAGGGCGCTCGGGCTCGGGGAAGCGACAAGGAGATGCGGGGGTACTCCGCGAAGTCGATGGCGATGAGGTAGAGCTCCACAAGGTCCTCTATCGATGGCGCCATGCGGAGAGCACGGCTCGGCTCCGGCGATCTTCGGGTGGATGGCGCGTTCACGGTGGCAGCTCCTAGACGATGTTGAGGATGGTGGCGGGTGCGGCAGCTCACGGCGGTGCTCCAGGCGTCCTCTTCGTCTCCTCCCGAGGGTCGTAGCAGCGGCGCCAAGTTCTCTCGAGCGTGCCTACAATGGCGCGGTGGCGGCCATGAATTTCGAGGTGGCGAGCTAGGGTTTCGAAGGAAGAATGGGGAATGGACGTCGAGAGGAGGCGGGGCTGCGTATTTAAGGAGGTAGAAACGTGGGGGAGGGGTTAGGGCAGCGGGGAGAGGCGATGGGCGGATTTCGTGTCCCTGTTGGACACGAGGACGGCGACAGTACATGCGGGAGGCGAACTCCGTCTCCGGGAAGGAGATGATGGGGTGGCCCCGCCTGTCAGCGAGACTGGGAGGGAGATTGGGGCGGCCCATGCGCGTTTGCTGGGCCAGGTTTGCGGGTCGTCCAGTTGGTTGTGCATTGCGCACACGAGTGGGATAAGTGGGAGGGGAGATGGGCCTGGCTCTGGGTGCGGAGGAGAGAGGAGAGGGCTCCTGCGCTGTGTTTTTTTTATTCTGTTTTTTTTATACAAATGATTCACAAACAAACGAAAACCCCACCAAAACAAATCAGAAAATACATAAAAACATTTTTTGAAAAGCTTAGGAACCTTTTGGTACTATTATTTTCCAAAAATAAAATACTTTACTTTAGAAAAAGATTTAAATCCAAAATGTGGTTTAATAGGTAATATCACCTAAAATTTTGTCTTTAGCAAATTAAAAACCAATTATTATGCAAAAAAAAATGCAAGTATGCTATGATGATCATGAATGCCTGAGGGTTTTAAATTTTTCAAAATTTTCAAAATCCTGGGATGTTACAGACTAACCCCCTTAAAAGGAATCTTGTCCCGAGACTCGAGAAGGCTAGCAATTAGGTTGGAAAAGTTTATGAGGTGGGCTATCCCCCTTAGAAGAAATATACTTGATAGTGTACTTCCACCAGGCAATTGGGATAATGGAACATGTGATTGAATAAAATGTGTGAGGGGTTACTATTCACCAACTTCATGTTTATATGATTCACATGCCCTTTCTTGAATGGTTTGGGCAATCAGTTGCATAATGTCCCTTGTTTCTGCACTTGAAACGCATCACTTGACTAAGATCCCTCTTCTTCTCATGATCGTGGTTGTGGTGTCCATTGCCATTTGAGTGACCATTGTTGTTACCATTGGTTTCTTTGAGTCCCTCATTGTGATTTTGATCATTATGAGTGTGTCCATTCCCATCATTTTGACGGTTCTCATGTTTGTGAGCATTATATCCTCCATTGGATGTGTGCCTCTTATATGAGGGTCAAGAGTGGTATTTCCCACCATTACTGTACTTCCTCTTCCTGTTCTCCTCCTTTGTCATGTTGTTATCCAAAGTAATGGCTTGATCCAACAGAACTTGATAATTTGGGGCATATGCTACCGACAGAGGTATCTTCAGTTCTCCTTTAAGTCCACTGAGAAATTTTTTCTTCCTCTTGGCATCAGTGTCAATGTCCTATGGTGCATACCTTGATAAAGAATGGAAATCATCCATATACTCCTCTAGGGTTCTACCTCCCTGCTTAATACTACGAAACTCCTCCTTCTTGAGGTTCATTATCCCAGATGAGATATGTGCATTGCGGAATCCCTCCTTGAAATCATTCCATGTCATTCCTTCTAGCGGATGAGTAACTTGATAAGTTTCCCACCACATTGCAGTAGGTCCTTCTAACAGATGTGCGGTGAATCTCATCTTCTCTGCATCAGTGCACTGACAAGTTACTAAGTTCTTGTTGATTGAGCGAAGCCAGTCATCTGCCTCAATAGGATCAGTAGCATATGAGAACCTGTTAGGCCTAAGTCTCAGAAATCTGGTAAGTCTGTCCACAGGTGGTGGTGGTGGAGGATTCTTTCTGCTGTGATTGTTGTTGTTGTTCATTAATGCTACAAACTGAGTCATCATTTGTAGACGTTGGGCTTGGGAAGTGAGCATCTTCTGTAGGGCATCATTGTTGTTGATGTTGGGGTCGTGACGAGGAGGCATATGTGGGTTTTCAGCATATATGAGCAAAAGATAGATAGAGCTACGAGGAGAAAAGTTTCCTACCCATGCACAATACAACAAGACAAACAATCAATGTAAAATAACAACTAAATATATTTTATCTCTTAACCAAATTTCGAAATTTGGACTTAATTTTTGACAAACTTAAGCAAAACCACTTAGTTGCAAATCAAAACACTCTAGCATTTCCATATCACAAGTTGATAGGTCAATACTCAAACAAAAACTCTAGCTAACGCATTCTTCCATGGTGGTCAACTACTGGGATGGATCATAACTCTTCACGATGATCTCTATGTTCTTGTACATCTTCAACTCATTTTCAAGGGCGTTGATCTCTTCTTCAGCTTCCTGGAGATCCTTCTGAGTGTTATAAAGTATCCACGTAAGTCTTTCTCCCAGTTCCGTGATAGCCTCCCATGCAGCACATCTAGCTAACTCGAAGAATGATGTGTATTGTTGTGGGTTAGTGAAGATGTAGTCCCCTTTTGTCTTGTGGTTGTACTCCTTGCTTCTGTATATGTGAAGTTGCACCCACCAATACTCTTGGCCATCTTCAATGAAAGGAAAACCTTTGTAGAGTGCTGCTCCTCCAAATCCTAGTCTTGTCATTAGGTTCTTCAATGCCTTTGGAAATTCAGTCTCACAATCCAGAGTCATGGTCATCAATGGCCCCTTTTTGAGTGATTCAATTAGGTTGGTCATCTATAAGTTAGATAAGACGTTAGAAGATTGAACCATGGGTAGAAGTACCAAAGGAAAAGTTGTCCTAACTATGTTAGAGTAGAGTAGACATAAAATCCTAGGGTCCGAGAGCTCCACAAGGTCCTCTGTCGATGGCACCGTGCGGAGAGCGCGGCTCGGCTCCGATGATCTTAGGGTGGATGTCGCGTTCATGGTGGAAGATCCTATACGATGTTGAGGATGGTGGCGGGCGCGGCAGCTCACAACGGTGCTCCAGGCGTCCTCTTCTTCTCCTTCCGAGGGTCAAAGCGGCGGCTCCAAGTTCTCCCGAGCGTGCCTACAATGGCGCGGCGGCGGCGAGGAATTTCGAGGTGGCGAGCTAGGGTTTCAAGGGAAGAATGGGGCATGGACGTCAAGAGGCGGAGGGGCTGCATATTTAAGGAGGTAGAAACGTGGCGTAGGGAGTAGGGCAGCGGGGAGAGGCGGTGGGCGGATTTCGTGTCCCTCTCGGACACGAGGGCGGCGACGGAACGTGCGGGAGGCGAACTCCGTCTCCGGGAAGGAGATGATGGGGTGTCCCCGCCTGTCAGCGAGACTTGGAGGGAGATTGGGGTGGACTGTGCGTGTTTGCTGGGCCAGGTTCGCGGGCCGGCCAGTTGGTTGTGCATCGCGCGCGCGAGTGGGATAAGTGGGAGGGGAGATGGGCATGGGCCGTGGTGCGGGGGAGAGAGGAGAGGGCTGTTGCGCTGCTTTTTCTCTTCTTTTTGTTTTTTTCTTTCTTCTGTTTTTTTAACAAATGATTCACAAACAAACCAAAACCCCACCAAAACAAATCAGAAAAATACATATTTTTTTTTAAAAAAAAATCTTAGGAACCTTCTCGTACTATTATTTCCCAAAAATAAAATACTCTACTTTAGAAAAAGACTTTAATCCAAAATGTGGTTTAATAGGTAATATCACCTAAAATTTTGTCTTTAGCAAATTTAAAACCAATTCTTATGCAAACAAAATGCAAGTATGTTATGATGATCATGAATGCATGAGGGTTTTAAAGTTTTCAAAATTTTCAAAATCCTGGGATGTTACAACAAGGATAATGAGTTGGTATTAATTTTTCTAGAGAGAGTCTCTTATATTGAGAAAAAGTCATAACACTAACTCCTACTCCCAAATCACATAAAGCAGTTCTAACATAATTATTTTTAATGGAGCATGGAATAGTGGGTATACCAGGATATCCAAACTTATTTGGAACCTTACCATTAAAAGAGTAATTAGCAAGCATAGTGGAAATTTCCTCATTAGGAATCTTCCTTCTGTTAGAGACAATATATTTCATATATTTTGAATAAGGAGGCAGTTAAATAGAATTAGTCAAAGGAATTTGCAAAAACAAAGGTTTCATCCGCTCACAGAACTTGTTATAATGTTCTTCTTCCTTTGTTTTGTGTTTCTTATTAGGAAAAGGAATTATTTTTGTACCCAAGGTTCTCTCTCACTACCATGTTTATTAGCAATGAAGTCCTCCGTAGTTTTCTTTGCATTTTTAGTTTGCTTTTCAGGTTCAACTTTAGTTTCTTCTTTATCATACGCATCACTCTTATCACTACCACTTTTAGTTTCAGCATTAGAGACAATATACTATTAGGATCTTTAGCAGGTTCAGCAGATTCTACAACAGTTTTATGTTTCTTCTTCTTTTTATTAGAAGGAACACTATTGTTTTTAACTTGTTGAGAATCTTGTTCAATTCTTTTAAGACGACCCTCGGAATATAAAGGATATTGAGTAGAAATACCACTTCTAGTGATTATTTCACAAAATGTTTTTCTCTAGAAGAATTAACTAGCAAATATTAGTTTGAACCATATGGAAATGTTTGAAAAGCATTTTAACATCATTAGAGGTTCTATCTATAATACCATGCAAATTATCAATAGCTCTAGAAATTTCCATTAGATGATTCTGCACTCTCATATTAAAGTTATCTTGCTCAACAATGTAATTATCATGTTCATCTAAGCATTGATAAGGTGGTTTAGAATAGGGAATATCTCTATTATCAAAATATTGGAGGGAGTGTACCGCAACTGTAGATGGGTGAGGAATTGGCTTACATAATTCGTCTATAGGTGGTAAATTCTTCACATCTTCAGATTTAATACCCTTCTCTTTAAGAGATTTCTTGACTTCCCTTATCACTTACTCATTTAATTCAATTATTCCCCTCTTGTTTGGTGTTGTGTTGGTGTTGGGGTTGGTTCAGATATAGTCCAATCATCATGATTCTTGCTTGTTATAGCAAGTAATTCCTCAGCTTCTTCAGGAGTTCTTTTCCTAAAAATACAACCAGCACAACTATCCAGGTATGTCCTACATTCAACAGTTAGTCTAGGGTGTCTACGCACGCTTCTATTCTTTTAGACAGTGTTGGGCCTTGATAACCCACAAGTATAGGGGATCACAGCAGTCTTCGAGGGAAGTAGAACCCAAATTTATTGATCCGACACAAGGGGAGCCAAAGAATATTTGTGAGCCTTGACAAGTGAGTTGTTAATTTACCTGCACCTGAAAGTGGACCTGTTCGCAGTGGTTTATCAGTAGTCACAGTTTTATAGTAGCAGCAGTAGTGAAATAATAGCATCAGTGAAATGAAAACAACAGCAATAGTGTTTGAAGTAAATATCTGGATTAAATACTATAGGCATAGGGATATATGAACGGGCGTTGCATGGATAAGATAGTTCATATAATAATCAAGACATGGGCATTGTAGATAAATAAGATAAAGCATCCAAGCACTAAGTAACCATAGGCATGTGTTCCGTAAATAGTCGTACGTGCTCGCAATGAGAACTTGCACAACATCTTTTGTCCTACCAGCCCGTTTTCAGCGGGGCCTCAAGGGAACCACTGGTAATTAAGGTGTTCCTTTTAATATAACACCGGAGCAAAGCATTAAAACTCCATGAACACATGTGGTCCTCACATCACAGCCATCCCCTCCGGTTGTCCCAATTATCTGTCACTTCGGGGCCTCGGGTTCGAGACAACGATATGCGTAAACAACTTGCTGGTATGATCAAGAAACAATAATTATCATCATGATTCAATAACATGTTCAGATCTGAGATCATGGCACTCGGGCCCAAAGTGACAAGAATTAAGCATAGCAAGTTGCAACAATGTTAATAGCACTAATAGAGGATACTAGGCACTATGCCATAACAATCACAACATTAGTACATGAACAATCTCATCCAATCCCTATCATCCCCTTCATCCTACAGCGGGGGAATTACTGACACATGGATGGGGGAATATGGATGGTCAATGGAGAGGCATTGGTGATGACGATGGCGATGATCTCCTCCAATTCCCCGTCTGGCAGGGTGCCAGAACGAAGTTTCTGAACCCCGAAAAAGGATTCGCAATGGCGGTGGAGCTACGGACTTCTTTATGGAAAACGATCGAACCCCCTCGGGTTTTTAGGTTTCGGGGCATATGTAGTCAAAAGGGGAGTCCGAGGGAGTGCCCGAGGTGGGCTCACCATGCCCAGGCGCGGGCTCACCTTGGTCGCGCCTAGGGGTGGTGAGGGCACCGCCTTGCCCCTCTCCGACTCATCTTCTGGCTCCGAGAGTCTTCGGGTAAAATATGGACTTTCCCTTTGTTTTCAGGTATTTTCCTAAAAGTTTATTTTCTGCGCAAAAACGAGACACCAAAGTAATTCCGCTGAAAACAGCATTAGTCCGTGTTAGTTGGATTCAAAACACACAAGTTTAGAGAGAAAACATCAGCAAAGTGTTCGTAAAAGTAGATACGTTTTTGACGTATCAACTCCCCCTCAGCTTAGCTTATTGCTTGCCCTCAAGCTATTTGGTTAACAACCGAGTGTGATAAAAGAGCTTTTATGAACACATTTGCTTCATATGATGTAAATATACTCACTATATGATCAAATACTTAATTATGCTCATGATAAGATACATGCAAGATACTGTCACTTAATAGCTATGCAAACCATGAAGAGATAACAACATATTAATAATAAACAACATGAAGCATAACTATTTGCAAGATTGTAATATTCATAACAGGATATGATAAAGTGGTATCTTGATTGCCCTTATGTGTGGGGCAAAACATAAATGCCATGGCACCTCTAAAGTTCAAGGGAAGACTAGAAGTAAAGATATCAAAAGATGCAAGTATCAAGATTATATCACAGTCAGCCGTGCTTTGGGACAAACACATCACACTAAGAATGATAATTATGCTCTCAAGAAGTTTCTCAAAGAATATGGTTGAGACTCTTCCTATAAGTAAAGGATTGGCCCTTCTTAGAGGGAAGCAGGGATTCACATGCGCTAGAGCTTTTATTTTATTAAACAAAGGTATTAAAAACCCGACACTCCTCCGATCCATCTTACACAAACCATGGCTAACCGAATCCTCGGGTGCCTGCCAACAATCACATACCATGGAAGACTGTCTATATTTTAAGAGAGGTGTATGCTTATGTCAAAGAATGTTAAACAGAAAATACAATACGTCACAAGCCAACTAGACTTCACAAGAGCGACTCCCATGGAAGGACGCATGTGGGTAGAAGGTCATCCCTCTTTCTCTTTTATTTACACAATTATGCTTTGACTGATAAATCAGGGTGAAAAATAGTGAAGAGAATTTGTGTTATTAATTTGGGGCTGGGCACCCCGCTGCCATCTCTTCTATTAGTGGATAAGCGGATGAAGCCACTAGTCTATGGTATGAAAGTCCAATCAACAAGTGAGATAAAGATTCTCTATTTACGTCCTCATGAGCTAAAACAGGAGCACAAACACAGGAGTAATTTTGAATGCTTTAAAGGTATCACATGCAAATTTACTTAGAATGGCACGAAATACCATGCATAGGAATTTATAGTGGACTATGCGGAATAACTTGGTTTTTCAGGAATTTGGAGGCACAAGTAGAGCTCAAACTCAGTGCAAGTGAAGGCTAGCAATAGACTGGGAAGCGACAATCAAGAGAGCAATAATTACCTTAATCATGTTTGCGATAAAGTAAAATTAACTGAGGCATAAAATTGATACTAGAACTCTGAGGAAAAATAAATCATTGAGGCTTATTGACTTTTTGTTTTTAGTCTTAGCATGCGTGAGCATGTGCCAAGTCGATTCAAATGAAACAGTCAGAGGAGGCTACCAAATGTCATACCCTTCTACGAATATAACAACGCGGACAAATTTTTATACGACATGGCGTTTACTATTAATAAATTGGAACAAAACATAAGAGCGCACAAACTATTAAGCAGCCACTAAATCACATATATCTTACACGAACAAACTAAGCATGCTCACATGGATGAGTATATGTACAAAAATGAAAACAAATAGAGTTCATCCCAGCCTCTCACCACAACTTGAATTGTTGTAAATCGTCATTATTGCTCTTCACTCGTGTGGATTGAATAATATAGAATGATAACCAAGCTCCAATGGATACACGGAAGACCGGTGAACTCTGCAGCAACTTTACAAAACCAAAGAAGAACAACAAATATTTTTTGGGTTTTTGAATTTAAAACAAGAACAAAAGGAAAACAAACAAACAAAGAAAAATCTTTTTGGGTTTTTGAATATTGAGTTGAAATAAAAATCAAAGAAAATAAATGAAAGAAACTAAATAAACAAATAAAGAGAAACAACAAAAACATTTTTGGTATTTTTGTGTTTTGGAAAGGAAGAACAAAACAAAAAAAAGAAACAAAAGAAACAAAAACAAGCGAAAGAAACAAAAACAAGCAAAAGAAACGAAAAGAAGCGAAAGAAATGAAAACAAGTGAAAAGAACTAAAAACAAGCGAAAGAAACGAAAAGAAGCGAAAGAAATGAAAAGAAGTGAAAGAAAAGAAAACATGGATATACAAAGAACCGACAAAAACATGATATGCAAATGAGTGTGATGTCGGCATACCTCCCCCCAAGCTTAGACTTTTGGCCAAAGTGGAGATCAATCCCAAGAGGTCCATGAAGTGGCGCCCCCATAGTGGGTCGAGGATGGGCCATCCTCCTAATATGAGCTCGATGCGCCTGGATAATGTGCGGTGTAGTTCTTATGGGGCACCTCGTCGCCCTTCTGCTCCTCGGGGTCGTGCTGCTCGTGGAAACCAAGCAACTGCAGCTGCTCATCCGGCACCTCCTTGTTGTGAGACCATAATCCTCTGTCAATACTGAACAAACCAAGTTGTGGCATGGGGATTGCCCTCTCATCCTCGTCAGCGAAAAACATCCTTAATTTAAATTTCCCTGGCGGGAATCAGAAGTAAAAAAATTATGCAGATTCATGGCAGCAAGGTCAAGCCTCTGTACGAGTAATATAACATCATTAGGAATAACAACAAGACCTAAATCAGCTACAATACGTGAAGCAATAATGCCTCCATAAATAGGTCCTCTGGCTACTAAACGACGTGCAATAATAACACCGAGATGATAATTAGTAACACAAGTAAGAGCAGCAGCTAGGAAAGCTAGATGGTACATAGAAATGTTGCTAGCGTTTTCTCTTCCTAGAACACTAGTAGCAGGATAATAGGCAAAATAACGAATAACTAGGAGTTGTATGTTTCTTATCTTGCCCCGCTGAGCTAGGCGGTCATCGTCGTTGCTTATTGCCCGGTAGAGTTCCAGCAAATCTCTAGGGCGATCTGAAATCTTCTTTGTTTCCCAGACGAAGGAACATCTATTATCCTGCAAAATTCTGTCAGTGGCAATGTATAGCCCTTATCATAAATCTTAAACGAAACAGTTGGCCCATAGGAATGATTTTGGAGCTCAAAACTTTCAATGAAAGTCTTTGTAAGGATAGCATATTGAGCATGCTCCTCCTGCATATAAATAGTTAAACCAACATTGTTAACAAGAAACTTGAAATCAATTAGAATCCCCGCTTCCTGCAAAAATTTGTAGCATGGAAAAGTGGATGGATTAGCATCTCCATCATCCCTCTCCCCAATATCGGAGGCAAGAATATTTTCGTTATATGATTGTCTTGCTCTCGCAGCTGATCTTGAGGGCCTAGATGCCCTTGGTGAATCACTTACAAACATCTCTCCTCCTATTCTGATTTTTTTAACAAATATCACAACAAAATTGTTTGGAGAAACTATATGACAGCAACTACTATAGGGACTTGTATGAGTACTAAACATGCATCAAAACTAACTTAATCAAGCATCAAACAAGCATTCAAGCTCACATAACCTGTCACCTACGGAAGCAAAATACGCAAGAAATACTCCACTAAACAAAATTCTATTTGGATCATCGGAGGAGTCACATACCGGAGAACAACTGCCCCAAATCTCAGCAGAAAAGATGGGATGAGCAAGGAGATAAAAAATCGCGAGGAAGGAGAGCAAGAAATCGGGTTTGGATGAAATGGGCGAGTTTCTACGGGAAAGAGGAAGGTGTGCTAGGTGGGAGAGCAAGTGGGGGGCCCTTCACCACAGGTAGGCGCGCCCTAGGGGCAGGACGCGCCTGGCCATGCTGAGCTGGCCTGGTGCCCACCTGGGTCACCCCAGGTGGCTTTCTGTCCCTTTTTACGCAAAAACTTTGAATATAAACTTTTCGGGATTTTTCGAGAAATTTTATTTTTCGGACTTTTCCAGAATTTTAATTAGTAATAATATCGATGGAAAACGAAGATGGAATGATGGAAAACATCATAAAAAACAAACCTATAGTAGTTCTAAGACACCCGGCTAAACATATACCCACTGAAAATGGAGGAAAACATATGGAAAATGTGATTGGGGATAGCGAAAACGCGAGTAGACGATGGAAAACGAGCAAAAACGAGGTGAAAACGTGCGTGGGCATGAGTGAATATGGTGAAAACAATATGAAAACATGATATAATTTATGGAAGCACAACAAAAACGAGCATATGAATAAGAAAACGTAACGAACACGTAGAGATAACATTGTTTCCTTCATTTAAAATCACTTTGTTAACAAGGTTGATCAAGTCTTGCTACCAAAATAATTTTTATATGAAATAAAACTTTGTTTCTCACTAAATATTTATGTTACCTCAACCTTGATTGATATAGTCCCAACCAAGACGGTCTCATATTATTTGGATGGCTTTGGAATAGGACAATAAAATTCTCCAATCTTGATGGTCTCGATATTTTCAATTGAAGTGGATGTACTAAAATTCTCCAATCTTGATGGTCTCAACTAAGAAGCGAGCCCAACTCACTTGTTAGGGAAGTGGATGTACAGCCCAACCACCCAGGTTCAAGTCCTCACGGATGCAGACTTGGGTTCTTATTATTTAAAAAATAAAAATAAAACGTCGTGGGGGCCTCCCCTGCTGCATTCCTTTCAAAAAAAAAATTCAATTGAATTAAGACCATATTTCTTATCAATCTTCTTGGGAAAATAAACTGTGTGCTCTTTTTCATTAACATTAAAAGCAACTTTTCCTTGATTGCAAGCAATAACAGCCCCTGCAATATTAAGAAAAGGTCTTCCAAGAATAATAGACATATTATCATCTTCAGGCATTTCCAACACAACAAAGTCAGTTAATATCAGACAATTATTAGCAGCTTGAACAGGAACATCCTCACATATACCCACAGGAGGAGTGGATTTATTAGCCATTCGCAAATATATATATCAGTTGCTATTAAATTTTTTAGGAGGAGTCTTTTATAAATGGTAAAAGGCATGACACTAACTCCAGCTCCCAAATCACACAAAGCAGTTCTAACATAATTATTTTTAATAGAACAGGGAATAGTTGATATACCAGGATCTCCAAGCTTCTTAAGAACCCTGCCATTAAAAGAGTAATTAGCAAGCATAGTGGAAATTTACTCATTAGGAATCTTCCTTTTGTTAGAGACGATATCTTTCATATATTTTGCATAAGGAGGCAATTTAATAGCATCAGTTAAAGGAATTTGCAAGAATAAAGGTTTCATCCATTCAAAGAAATTGTTGTAATGTTCTTCTTCTTTTGATTTGTGTTTCTTATTAGGATAAGGAATTGGTTTTTGTACCCAAGGTTCTCTCTCATTACCATGTTTATTAGCAACAAAATCTTCCTTAGTGTACTTTGTATTTTTAGTTTGCTTTTCATTTTCCTTTTCAATTTCTTCTTTATCAGAAGCGTTATTATCTTCATTACCACTTTCAGTTTTAGCATCAGAGATAGGTATACTATTAGGATCTTTAGCAAGTTGAGAGGGTTCTACAGCAGTTTTATGTTTCTTCTTCTTTTTCTTCTTAGTATGAATAACATTATTATTAGTTTGCTCAGAATCTTCTTCAGTTCTTATAGGATGTCCCTCAGGATATAAAGGATCTTGTGCAGCAATACCACTTCTAGTTCTTATTTCATAAGCATGTTTTTCTTTAGAAGCATTAACTAGCAAATCTCTTTGCACTTTAGCAAGTTGATCAATTTGAGTTTGAACCATTTGAAAGTATTTAACAAGCATTTTAACATCATTAGAGGTTCTTTCTACAATACCATGCAAATTATCAATATCTCTGGAGTTTTCCATTAGGTGATTTTGCACTCTCATATTAAAATTATCTTGCTTAATAACATAATTATCAAATTCATCTAAACATCGACCAGGAGGTTTATTATAGGGAATATATCTACTATCAAAATGTTGGAGAGAGTGTACCTCAATTGTGGATGAGTGAGGGATTGGCTTACATAATTCTTCTATAGGTGGAAGATTCTTCACATCTTCAGATTTAATACCCCTCTCTTTAAGAGATTTCTTGGCTTCTCTCATCACTTCATCATTTAATTCGATCATTCCCCTCTTCTTGGGTGTTGGTGGCGGTGTTGATACTGGAGTAGGGGTCGGCTCAGGCTCAACCATTGTCCAATCATCATGATTTTGGCTTATTTTAGCCATTAACTCACCAGCATCATCTAGAGTTCTTTACCTGAAAACACAACCAACACAACTATCCAGGTATGTCCTAGATTCAACAGTTAGTCCATTATAGAATATATCAAGAAGTTCATTATTTTCTAGCTTATGCCCAGGTGTAGCCCTAACTAAAGAACAAAGCATTGCCCAAGATACAGGCAATTTCTCTCCTTCCAATTGCTTGAAATTAAATATATTTTGTAAAGCAGCATGTTGAGCACTAGCAGGAAAATATTTCTGAAAGAAAGCATTAACCAAACCAATAGTACTATCAATAGATCCCAAAGACAAATTATTAAACCAAGTTTTAGCTTCATCTTTTAATGAGAAAGGGAATATTTTGGCAACAAAGTAGCTACATGTCTTAAGATCATCAGAGAGTAAACTACTCAAAGAGAAGAGCTCATTCATATGTTTCATAGCACTTTCATTTTCAGTACCACAAAAAGGTTCTTTACCAACAATAGATATATAAGATAAATCAAGAGAGAAATCATAATCCTTATCCCTAATATTAATTGGAGAAGTGGAAAACTTAGCACCAGGAGATAATTTATATCTAATAGCACGACTTTCAATAAGACTTATAACAGCATCTCTATCCTTCATAGCATGTATTTCATCAATAAGATCATCATTAAGTTCAATATAGGAATCATCAAAATAATCACTAGGATTTTCTTTAAGCTCGGGTGAAACAACATGAGTAACTGGATTTTTATCAGGAGTTTCAGTGTTTGCAATATTTTTAGCTTTAGCAATAGTAGCATATAAGAAAGGACCGAGAGAACCACTCTCATCAAGCACAATAGAAGCATCATCAAAAGTATTAGAAGTATTTTCAGATTCAGCAGAAGTAGCACGTGTAGCATGTGTATGTGGTGGTGTAAGCAACTTACTCATAACAGACGGTGAATCAAGAGCAACAAAGGTGTTCAGAGTTGTTCCTCTTCTTGCAGTGGATGGTAATATAGGAAAATTTCCACCACGAGTCTTACCCATGATGAATGATTGGTAGTTGATAATAGTACTCTCTGGTGAGCTCGCAAATAAAACTATGCTCCCCAGCAACAGCGCCAGAAAACAGTCTTGATAACCCACAAGTATAGGGGATCGCAACAGTCTTCGAGGGAAGTAAAACCAAAATTTATTGATTCGACACAAGGGGAGCCAAAGAATATTGTGAGCCTTAACAAGTGAGTAGTCAATTCACCTGCACCTAAAAGTGGACTTGTTCGCAGTGGTTTATCAGTAGTAACAATTTTATAGTAGCAGCAGTAGTGAAATAATAGCATCAGTGAAATGAAAACAGCAACAATAGTGTTTGAAGTAAACAACGGGATTAAATACTGTAGGCACATGGAGAGATGAATGGGAGTTGCATGGATAAGATAGTTCATATAATAATCAACACATGGGCATTGCAGATAAATAAGATAAAGCATCCAGGCACTAAGTAACCATAGGCATGTGTTCCGTAAATAGTCGTACGTGCTCGCAATGAGAATATGCACAACATGTTTTGTCCTACCAGTCTGTTTTCAGTGGGGCCTCAAGGGAACTACTGGTAATTAAGGTGTTCCTTTTAATAGAACACCGGAGCAAAGCATTAACACTCCGTGAACACATGTGTTCCTCACATCACATCCATCCCCTCCGGTTGTCCCAATTTCTGTCACTTTGGGACCTCGGGTTATGGACAACGATATGTGTAAACAACTTGCAGGTATGATCAAGAAACAATAATTATCATCGTGATTCAATAACATGTTCATATCTGAGATCATGGCAATCGGGCCCAAAGTGACAAGCATTAAGCATAACAAATTGCAACAATGTCAATAGCACTAATAGAGGATACTAGGCACTATGCCCTAACAATCACGACATTATTACATGAACAATCTCATCCAATCCCTACCATCCCCTTCAGCCTACAACGGGGGAATTACTCACATGGATGGACAATGGCGATGATCTCCTCCAATTCTCTGTCCCGGCAGGGTGCCAGAATGGAGATCCTGAACCCCAAAAAAGGATCCGCAATGGCGGCGGATCTACATCTTTCTGGAAAACGATCGAACCCCCACGGGTTTTTAGGTTTCGGGGCATATGTAGTCGAAAGGGGAGTCCGAGGGGGTTCCCGAGGTGGGCTCACCATGCCCATGCGCGGGACCACCTTAGTCGCGCCTGGGGGTGGTGAGGGCACCCCCTTTCCCCTCTCCGACTCATCTTCTGGCTCCGGGAGTCTTTGGGTAAAATATGGACTTTCCCTTCGTTTCCGGGTATTTTTCTAAAAGTTGATTTTCTGCGCAAAAACGAGACACCAAAGTAATTCTGCTGAAAATAACGTTAATCTGTGTTAGTTGCATTCAAAACACACAAGTTTAGAGAGAAAACATCAGCAAAAGTGTTTGGAAAAGTAGATACGTTTTTGACGTATCAGGCCTCCAAGTGCAGAGGTTTGTAGAACATCAGCAAGTTTCCCTTAAGTGGATTATCCAAGGTTTATCGAACTCCGGGAGGAAGAGGTCAAAGATAACCCTCTCAAGCAACCCTGCAATTACGATACAAGAAGTCTCTTGTGTCCACAACACACCTAATACAATTTTCAATTTAATAGGTGCACTAGTTTGGCTAAGAGAGAGTAAAATACAAGTAATATGGAAGGTTATAAGTGATAATAGTAATATGAAATAACAATTGCAGCAAGCAAACATGTAGTAGAACTGATTGTAAATGGTGTTTCAATTTTTATATACAAGGCCTATGGATCATACTTTCACCAGTGAACACTCTCAACAATAATAATCATAATTGAATGCATAAACATCTCTCTTCACTACGCTACTCCGAACCAATCTACGGTCGAATAACAAACACCAATCCATGCGTAGGGCTGTAACATCACTCCTCAAGTATGTATTCCCTCTCTAGGGCGCCCCACTATGTCACTATGAGCGCACCAAATTAGTACTAAACAAACGCCACAATTTCATAGGGTCATCCAATACAAAATATAAATATCATGCTAAAGCTCACGGTGCACACACTGTCACCTTTACACCGTGACCAAAGTTTCTACGGAGATCTCATAACAAAACCACTTGAGTAGCATAACATATGAAGAGTACATCTACGTATTCAACTAGATTACAAAGCTCATGATCACATAAAGATTACACCATGGGAGAGAGAGATGAAACACATAGCTATCGGTAGAGCCCTCAGCCCCCGGGGTGAACTACTCCCTCCTCATCATAGGAGACAACAAGGCGATGAAGATGGCGGTGGAGTGGATGCAGATGGATCCGGGGACACTTCCCCGTCCCGGCAGGGTGCCGGAATAGTGTTTATAGTGAATCCTCTATCCAAACTGCTTGTCAAAACCTTCTACTCCTCGTTGGTTTCGACACTTATTTATCGAAGGTACTACGATACACCCCCTATAATTGTGGGTCATCAAGACTATTTTCTTGCGCTGTTGCCGGGGAGTGAAGCGCTATTGGAAAGTGGAATTGGTAAGAGAAACTTTTACTGTAAGTGCTATTTTTATTTCTATCTAGTGCTTTATTTTATTATGGAGAATCCATTTGGTTCTCTGTTTAAGAGTACTGCTACTACTGCTGATGTAGTAGATGTTCCGTTGTCTACTCAATCGGATCCTTTTAAAATACCTATGAAAATTGTTGAACGTGTTATGAATAATTGCTATTTTGGAGATGGAATTGTCCATCCCGGTGATCATTTACTCTTTATACATGAATTATGCAAGTTATTCAGGTGTGCATGTATTACAATGGACCAGGTTAAGAGGAGATTATTCTCTTTATCACTGAAGGGCGGAGCTGCGGAATGGTTCAAAATCATGAAGAATGGTCAATCTATTGGATGGGAGGAAATTGTACCTCTCTTTTATTCGAAATCCTATCCTTCGAGTGAGATTCATAAAGATCATAATAGAATATATATTTTCTGGCCTCATGATGGAGAGAGTATTGCCCAAGCTTGGGGGAGATTGAAGTTATTAATGCTCAAATGCCTCGTTCATGAGCTTCCCCGTAATATTGTAATCAATAATTTTTATGCAAGTATTTCTCTTCATGATAAGGATATATTCGATGCTTTGTTTTGGATCATTCACACGTATAAAGGAAGAAGCTAAATGGGATCTTCTTGACTGTGTTCAAGAAAACACTGAAGGATGGGAGAATGGTAAAAGTAGAAAGTCACTTATAAATTACGATTATGAATGCATTAAAGCTTTTACGGGAACCGATGATTTCTATAATGTTAGTGTTGTTTGTGGTATTGACTCTCAAATCTTTGCAAATTGTTTTAAGGCCTTTGCCTCTTATCTTGATATTCCCAAAAAGCAGTTAATAAAGTACCATGCACCTTATAAAGATATTATTGCTCCTAGAAATATAGAAGTGCATGATGTTAATCCTGATGTGCCCGAACCTTATATTGAGAAAATACCTTTCCCTGCTAAGGTAAAGGAACATTCTATTATAGCTAGTGTGGTTAACAAAAATATAAAGAAATCTATTGAACCTGGTGAACAAATAACTGTCGAACCTACAATAGCGATAGTAAAATACCTTGTCTCTGAAAATGTAGAGGATGGACACATTGTTTTCTGTGAGGATGCTTCTAATATTTTTTTCACATCCTGGTAGATCTAGGAAAACTAGTGTGCATGTACTTTCTGTTAGAATATGTGATCATTGCTACTATGGTTTGTGTGACATTGGTACAAGTTCAAGTGTTATTCCTTATGAGATTTATAAAGAAATTATGCATGAAATTGGTCCTTGTGAACTTGATGTTTCTGTGTCTATTCAGCTTGCTAATATAGAAACTATATTTACGATTGGTATTGTTAGAGATGTAGAAGTTTTATGTGGTAAAACTAAATATCCTCCTAATTTTCTAGTATTGGGAACAACTGCTAGTAAAACTTGTCCTATCATTTTTGGTAGAACTTTCTTAAGCACTTGTGGTGCTATTGTAGATTGTAAGAAAGAGAAGATATTGACTCATTTTGTTGGAAAATCTTATGAATTTATTTTTCCAAATTTGCTAGAGCTCCTTATGAATCTTAATTGCCTAATGAAGATTTTAGAGTTGGAAAACTTGCCTCTATTGCTCTTGCTCCTAACAATGCTTTGAAGCAATACATGGAGGACCACTAAAGTGAGATCTTTATGAAATAATAAATGAGATTGACGATATTCTTCTTCGTCAACCAGTGATATCGAAACATAATTTACATGTGGAAGGCTTTGGTACCACATTACCACCCAAGGAGGATCCTGTTTTTTGATTTAATACCTTTGCTTGATGATCTTAAATATGCTTATATTTATGATAAGAAAACATATCCAGTTATTGTTAATTATAAACTTTCAGGCAAAGAAGAGGAAAGGTTATTGGAAATATTGAAGAAACACCATGGAGCTATTGGATATACTCTTGATGATTTGAAAGGGATTTCTCCTACCATATGTCAGCATGTTATTAATATATAACCTAATGCAAAGCTAGTAGTTGAACATCAACATCGTTTAATCCCTAAGATGAAGTAAGTGGTAAGAAATGAGGTGTTAAAACTCCTTGATGCTGGTATAATTTTTGCTATTGCTGACAGTAGATGGGTAAGCCTTGTGCATTGTGTTCCTAGGAAAGGAGGACTGACTGTTGTGCCTAATGAAAATAAGGAGAGTATTCCTCAAAAATTAATAGATTGTTATAGAATGTGCATTGATTTTAGGAAAGTTAACAAGGTTACTAAGAAAGATCATTATCCTTTACATTTTATTGATCAAATGTTCGAGAGCTTGTCTAAGAAAACTCATTTTTTCTTTCTTGATGGTTATTCTGGGTTTTCTCAAATTTTTGTTACGAAACAAGATCAAGAGGAAACAACTTTTACTTGTTCGTATGGAACTTATGCTTATAGACATATGTCTTTTGGTTTTTGTAATGCTCCTGCTACGTTTCAAAGATGCATGTCTGCTATTTTTCATGGTTTTTGTGAAGAAATTGTGGAAGTATTCATGGATGATTTCTCCGTTCATGGAACTTCTTTTGATAACTGCTTTCTCAATATTCATAAAGTTTTGCAGAGATGTGAGGAAACTAATCTTGTTATTAATTGGGTGAAATGCCACTTTATGGTAAATGAAGGAATCGCCCTTGGGCATAATTTTTTTGAAAGAGGTATTGAAGTTGATGGAGTTAAAGTGGAACCAATAGAGAAAATGCTCCGTCCTAGGGATGTTAAAGGCATTTGTAGTGTTATCTGTTATGCTGGTTTTTATGGGAGGTTTATTAAAGTTTTCTCTAAAATATCAAAACCTCTTACTAATCTTCTTCCAAAAGACGTACCTTTTATTTTTTTTAGGATGAGTGCAACGAAGCTTTTGAAACCCTAAAGAAGGCTTTAACTACTGCTCCTATTTTTCAACCACCTGATTGGAATTTGCTATTTGAAATTATGTGTGGTGCTAGTGCTTTTGATGTAGGTGTTGTTCTTGGACAACGAGTAGATAAGAAATTTAACATTATTTATTATGCTAGTAAGACTCTTGATGCTGCTCAAAAGAATTATGCTACCACTGAAAAAGAGTTCTTAGCGGTAGTTTTTGCTTGTGATAAATTTAGACCTTATAATGCTGATTCAAGGGTCATTATTCACACTGATCATGCTGCTATAAGTTATCTTATAGAAAAGAAAGATGGGTGCTGCTTTTACAAGAGTTTGATTTGCATATTGTGGATAGGAAGGGTGCTTTAAATCTTGTTGCTGGTAATTTGTCTAGATTGGAAAACATTGCTTATGACCCTATTTCTGTTAATGATAGTTTTCCAAATTAAGAGTTGGCTACAGTAAAAGTGAACTGCCAAGAAAGTCCATCATATGCATATTATGCTAACTATATTGTTTCCAAGTATTTGCCTCCAACATTTACAGCTCAACAAAGAAGAAAATTCTTTTATGATTTGTGGTGTTATTTTTGGGATGACCCACACTTAGTATATGGTATTATGCAAAGATGTGTTCCAGAATATGAATAACGATAGATATTGAGAAAGAGGCATGGTAGTGCTTATGGAGACATCACGCTGGAGATAGAACCGCACAGAAGGTTCTACAATCAGGTTTCTATTGGCCTACTCTCTTTAAATATGCACGTAAATTTGTTTTATCTTGTGATTAATGTCAAAGAGTTTGTAATATTTCTAGACTTAATGAAATGCCTGTGAGTTGTTCTCTTGTTATTGAACCTTTTGATTGTTGGGGATTTGACTTGATGGGTCATTTTCCTCCTTTGAATGGTTACACTCATATTCTTGTTGTTGTTTATTATGTTACTAAATGGGTAGAAGCTATACCTACAAAAGGTGTTGATGGTGAATCCTCTTTAAAAAATGATTAAAGATGTTATTTTCCCTAGGTTTAGTGTGCTTAGATATCTCATGACTGATGGAGGTTGTCACTTTATTCATGGTGGTTTTAGAAAACCCTTGCTAAATATGATATTAATCATAGATTTTCCTCCGCTTATCATCCTCAAACCACTGGGCAAGTAGAATTATCAAATATAGAAATTAAATCTTTCCTGCAAAAGACAGTTAATAAATCTAGCAAAAATTGGGTTGATAAGTTGAATGATGCTTTATGGGCTTATAGAACTTCTTATAAAAACCCTATGGATATGTCTGCTTATAAAATGGTTTATGGAAAAGAATGTCAGTTTCCTTTAGAACTAGAACACAAAGCTTATTGGGCAGTGAGGAAACTAAATAAAGATTTTACACTTGCTGGTAATAAAAGAATGCTTGATTTGAGTTCTTTAGATGAATGGAGAAGTGAAGCCTATGAGAATGATAGACTCTTTAAGGAGAAAGTTAAACAATGGCATGATAGAATAATTCTTAAAGGAGAGTTTCATGTTGGTGAGAGAGTTCTATTGTATAGGTCTCGACTCAAACTTTTTTGTAGGAAAGTTACTCTCCACATGGGAAGGACCTTATGTTATCGAAGAAGTGTATCGTTCGGCTGCAATCAAAATTGCTTCCCTTAAAGATAACACTACAAAAGTGGTGAATGGGCAAAGACTCAGACATTATATTTCCAGAGATTCTTATGATGAAGATGTTGATATTATTCAAGTGGTGACTCCGGAGAAGTTTATTAGAGGGAAGATTCCAGAAACTGCACAATCCGTCTTCGAATAGGTAACATTTCTGTTAAGAAAATGTTCGTGTATCGCTTTCCAACTTATAATTTTGTCATCTATGGAAAATATGAAAATATTGAGCCGAAGAAGGCTAGGAGACGGTGCCTGAGGCCTGAGGGCACCACACCATCTGGAGGCGCGGGCCCACCCTTGGTTGGGCCAGCCTATGGCGTGGGAGCCCCGGAGCCTCTCTCCGACCCATTTTTTCATAGCACCTTCCTTTTGTTGTCTATATTTTTTCTATATAATCCCCCGGATCCCCTGAGGTACGTATATCGTTTTCTTCTTGTGTTTGCATTTCGATCTGTTTCTGCCAAGATCTGTTTTCAGTTTTAGAAGCACCATGGTCTCCGACAACAACAACAAGGGGAAGGAGACTATGGAAGATGATCTCCGGGACCTGAAGCCGGAGGAGGAGATCGAGAGTGGAGCCGGGGAGAAGTAGAAGAAGACCCACGCGTATACCCTCGCGCCACCATCCAAGCATTGGAGTGGTAGAAAAACCCTTCAAGTTCAAGCAAGGGGCGCGGATGCGCACTGGAGGGAAGGTTCCACGTCACTTCTTAGCTGAAAGGACACCACCTTCATACATAAAAACCCTTCTCATACTTTAATACATGAGCATCAATTTAAGAGGGTAATGGAGGCGGAGTTTCCTTCTTGCTGGGATATGGATCGTTCTAACAGTGCATGTGAGGAAAGCCCCCCATCTGATGTGGTGTGGGGGAATAATTCCAAGAGTTGGGACTCACCGTTGGACAAGTTCGAGGACCGTATTGAGCACAATACAGAGCTGATACGTGCGCTCACCTATGTAATTGATGAGTTGAAGGAGTCAATTGATAAGCTTATTGAAAAGAGTTCACTACCACCGAAGAATTAATTCTTCATTGGTATTGGCATCCACTTGGTTTGTTCCAAGCTTGGGGGAGTGGCACGGTATCACACCTTTATCTTTCACCCTTTTACCTTTTAGTAGAGTCATATGATGAGTAGAAAAGTTATCACATAGGATGGTTTGTAGTATGGAAGTGTCTCTCTTTTAGTTCGTTATCGATGTATCCCTTTGTGTGAGTTGTCGTTATGGATTATTAATGAGAAGTTTCATCATTTACTTTTACACTTTATTGTAGTTTGCAATTCTGTTGTATGATTGATCTTGTTGTTAGTGTTGGTATCAATATGGGATGTAGCATCCCAACTTTTAATAAAGATGGAATACCTGTGTTATTGTGCTAGTCCCTGGATCAATTGCTAGCACCACAATACAAAATGAAATATCATGCAAATGCATCAAATTCTATTACATCGCATGATCCAGTATTTACAAAATAAGATTACAACTTGCATAGTCTTAGAAGACTAGCAGAAAACAAAGAAATACAGCGGAAAACATAGTACAACATCGATCCCATCTTCTTCATGTGCCACAGGCAAAACATGTTGGCGATAGTCTCGAGATCCTAAACGAAATCCTCACTCGTCTTCAGAAATATCTGCAATATGGAATATGCAGCCACAAGGGAGTCAATACAATTTAATGTATTGGCAAGTAACACTATGGTGGATATAAATGGCAAGACTAATACTACATGCTTATTTGGCTGAGTGGAGTTTTGGCTAAGTTTTTCATAAAGCCAGTTTTCTCGTATCACTTTTGTAAAACAAACTTTTCTTTTCAAAAGGGTGGCAACATTGGATTAAGATCCAAGCACCACAATATTGTTCACTTGGTCAAAATTTTACTTATTGAAATTGATAATGAGATTCTTCCGTCAATCCTTGTCCAGCTGCTCATAGTTGTCCATAACCGGGGACACGACTAAGATCTTAGTTTGTTGACTCTGCAGAGTTTGTGCACTTTCACCTTCAGACTCAAATCAGCCCAAACATCCTATACACCCTGAGTGCATTAAGGAAAGGAGAAGATTGAGACGAGATCTTTCAGAAGAAATTCCACCACCGTTTGGCTTACCCGTGCCACCTATAATTATGCTACATCTGCTGGTAAGCCTAGTGAGTTCATTCAACTTAGTTGATCAAGACAGAGCCCATATGACTAAAGGCTGCACGGGAAGCTACTAAACTTAGTTGGACATAGTAATCTCTTTGTTCCTGGGTGGCCATCCTCAAGTGACAACCTCAAGTGGAATAACCCTTAGACAAGGGCCCTGAGGCAACACTCAACATAAACCAGTCTTACCACTTCCACCCAGGTGGTTCATTCATTGGTTATACTTAGAGTTTTTCCTCAACATCTAGTAAAACAAATTTTGTAGCATGGCAAAGCATCTAAAAGTACCAAGGCATCAAAACAACAAGGTATAAGGATGGCTACACACTACTAGGATTTAGCATAGCATAATATAACTTATTAAAAATCCCTATCATGCATACTACTCAAAATCAACTAATGCATATAGAAAATAATGGGTAGTTGATGATGTGTTACTTGCCTTGTTGAAGTTGGTGAAGATATCACACTCTCTTCACAAAAGATCGTTGCTCTCCGTACAATCTACTCATTGAAAACATAATAACAAAATAAACAAACATGCTATCAAGCAAACATACAAGTGAAGAGATTATACAAAGCAATAACATAGCCAAAGGAGTTTAACCTAGTGGGCTAGGACAAGGTCTAGGTTTGAGTTGAAGATATTCATTCTCTAATGGTCTCATACTTGTTAAGGAAATTCCAAGGGTTTACTTGGGATGGACTAGGTTGAGTTTTGATGTGATCTAACTTTATTATAACCATACTTGTGGAGGAAGTTCCAAGAGTTCACTAAGAATAAACATATTACTTCTTCAACTAAAGTAATACATGCAAACACTTGGTCATATTCACCTTCAAAAATATTTGAGTGACTATGTTAGTATTTTCCATTGTGGTTAGGGTAGGTCTACTAACTTCATCATCAAAGGGAAAAATATTACTAAGTCTTGGGTTTTCCATTTGGGTCAATGGTTGGACAAAAACAACTTGTTATTCTTCAACTTGTATGGATTGCTTCTAGACCTCATGTGATTGCCTTCTTGAAGATCATCTTCATGCTTCTGTTGTAGTCTTGTTCCTTGGATGGATTCTTCTCTTGGTCTTGATAAATTCTTCAGGGATTTAATTCACTAATTGGTTTGGGTATGGGATGGACACAAATACCACTAAGTCAAATGGAAAGAATATAAGAAGAAAGATAGAAAGAGAGAGGGAGATGTTTTCTTCTGAATTTCTTCACACTTGTACTTCTTGAGTTTCTTCTAGGTGTGGAGTCCAAGTATTTTCTTCAAAACTTCTCCATTGATCTTCCTTGTAGCTCTTCATGTTGCCACCAAGTTGATATTGAAGTTTCATTCTTGTGCTTGAGTCTTGATCTCCATTTTGCTGACTTGGTGAATTCTTGAAGCAAGAATGGGAGAATGTAGAAGTAGATAGAATACTAAGGTGCTAGTGTTTGAGGTTCACTACTTGGTAATTTTAGGGACTTGGTCTTGGATCCCAAAAATGGCCACAACAAACAATGGTAGAAAGAAATAGAAACAAAATCTAAGACATAATAACTAGATGGACTACTATGATGGATTTTTGGATAAAATACATGTTCATGGTCCAAGGGTGTCCAAAAATGGTTGGGCAAGGTTTTTCTGGTCCAAGGTTGTCAAATGGAACAATTTTGCAAAAGGAACTATATTGAAAATATTTATAGAAATTAATCTATGTCAAAAATACTCAAATAGACAACTAAATTCTAAATTCAATTTTAATTTGTTCAAATATTATTTTGGGACAGAGGATATGAAAGTACACATCCTAAGGTTTCCAAATATATTTTATTTGCAATTTTTGGATTTGTAGAATTTGAATTATGCCAAATTTCATCAAACAAGCATATTTGAAATTGAACAAATTTAAGTTTGTATAATTTGAATTTGGACAGTGCCAAAAGTTTCTAGATGTCAAGGGCTTCTCAAAAAGTACAAGATTGCTAAATTTGGCCAAGTGGTCAAAAAGATATGAATGTTCTAAGTTGCAGGGTTGTTTCTGCAAAAGCGCCAATTAATTCCAGCGGGAGAAAAATTCAAATAAGGCTAGGCCACGTGGCTGATCCTGATTGGGCGAGGCTGATGACTGGGCTGCTGCGTGGCACACGCTGACGTGGATAAGTGAATTCGTTTGGGCCGTTAGATCTAGATCTAACGCATCACATCTCGTACCCCTTCTAATCTAATCTTGACCGTTGATCACATCTAACGGTCCAGGAGAGAGGAGGGGCTTACCGCGCGGTTAGGTCGCCGGAAAATGGCGGGACGGTGTCCGGAGGCGCGGGGAGTTGACGGAGAGGGCGATCTGTTGGCCTTCGGGCTCGATGGAGACCACGACGAGCTCCGCCTCGTCTCGGTGAAGCCGATGGTGGGCACGATGCGCACGGTGGCGGCCTTGAGTGGTGGCGCGGTGATGTCCCGAGGCGGCGCGGCTCCGGTGGTCGTCGAGGACGTGGTTCCGCTGCGGGAGAAATCAAATTAAAAGGATGAGGAGGTGCAGGGAGTTGAGGGGAAGAGGTGGAGCGTGAAAAGGGCGGCGGGGACCTGCTGCTGTGGCCGGAAGTGATGAAGAACGGCGGTGGCCAGTACGGACTCCGGCGAGCGATTTCTTCCTCGCGGAGGCGCGATGAGGAGAGATGGGAGAGGGGTTTTGTAGAGGGGCTCGGGGGCTATAAGGTGTTGGAAACGGGGCATCAATTGCTGCCTTCAATTGCGAGTAATCGCGAGGCGAAAATTCGGGAAGAAACGGTGGAGGGAGTAACGGCCAGAGCTTGATGACGATGACGTCATCATGACGTCATCTTTTCTTTTTCTTCTTTTTCTTTTTATTTCTGTTTAATTAAAACTTAATAACTTTTGTTTTAAATATCCAATTGACATGAAACAAATTTCTTAATTCTTAATAATCCAAATACTTTCCAACAGTACCATTTTTGTAAACTTTTCAACATATTTTTATTTTTAAATTTTGAAAATTGAATAATACCTTAATAGTAGCTTAATATGATTTTTAATTTAGAAAATTGTAAAATATAAATATTTGTGGAATCAAATTTCAGTAGATTTATAATGACCAAATTCTTTTTCCAAAATCAAATCAAATTGTTTTCATCTTTTTATAATTTTAAAATATGATGGAAACATGAATAACTACTTAATACAAATTTTAAAATAGAAAATGTGAATAAATGGAAATTGGGTCTTATAACATTTCAGATACATTATGTAGGTCAAATATTATTTCTCAAAGCAATTTCAAACCATTAGTATATTTTAAAATGTTAACATATTACTAAATCACTTAATAGCAACTTTATTCCATTATTAATTGTAGATAATAATTAAATAGGAAAGTTGAGAATAATTATCAGAGGACTACCAAATTTGTAAATATTTGTTTTCCCAAAGTATTTCACTTCTAAAAACAATTTATGGAATATATTCTATAGTTTAACATTTGATATTTGAATAGCAACTTAAATAATTTTTTATTCATATGATATATTTAATGATTGGTAAAATATTTTTGGTGACATTGAGAATTACTAAAGATAACAATTATCTAGTTTTTAAATATCATAATCATTTTCAAAATGTTATTTGAGTTGAAAACATGTTTGGTAAGGATGTTTGCTAAGAAATATTTTATTCACATGAGGAAACATATTTTATTTTATTTTAGAAATAGGCTTTAGGGTTTGTGGAATTAAGGCAAATTGGCTTCTTTATTCCAATTACATATTGTTTTCTTTTATTTCCTCCTTTTAATTGGGTTTTGGTGACTTGCTTAATCATGAAAACAAAAAGTTTCAATTTTTAGTGATTTTTGGACTTTCCAAAAATCAGGGATGTTACATGGGAGCATCGAATTAATATATTTGGTTTTGGCAAACTTAGCATTGGTGATTAGCAACAAGACCTTGGGACTTAAGTAGAAAAAAAGAAGATTGCATGATTGTTTCTATCATATGTATATTTACTTGTTTTCCCTCAACTCCAGTGCTTGCTACCTAGCCTTGCTAGCCAAAAACCTCTACTGAGAGGGAATGCTTCTTGTGCATCCAAACATTGAGCCAAAAAGAATGCCATTTGTGTCCACCATACCTACCTATGTGTGATATTTCACAATCACTCCAAGTAAATTGCTTGTGTGCTAACCTTAAAACCTTCAAAACTATTATACCTGTTTTGTGCTCCTTTTTTAGCTCATGAGGACGTAGGTAGACGGTCTTATTTTACTCGTTGATTGGACTATACACACCTGGACTAGTGGCACATCCGCTTATTATACTGCTAGAAGAGCTGGCAACGGGGTTCCCAGTCCCAAACTTAATCACTATAAATTCTCTTTGCTCCTTGTGCCCCTGAATTACCAGTCAAAGCATAATTGTGTAAGCAAAAGAGAAGAGGGATGATCTACTACCCCAGTAGCATCCTTCAATGGGATCCGCTCTTGTAAGTATAGTTGTCGTGTGACTTAATGTACTGTTTGCTTGTTGATTCATTGACATGGACATACACACCTACCCCTAAAAATTTAGACACTCCTCCATGGTATGTGATTGCTGGCAGGCACCCGAGGATTCGGCTACCCATGGTTTGCGTAAGAAAGGTTGGGAGGAGTGTCAAATATTTTATCATATCTATATGTTTATCAAATGAAAATCTCTAGCACATGAGTTAATCCCCACTTCCGTCTGCAAAGGGCCTATCTTTTAGTTTTAAGTTGAGTCAGTAAACCTACTTCTTTTTTACTTAAGAAAGCATTTGAGTTGTTGTGATCAAACCATTTATATGTTGATTTCTTCAATCATGTCTTTTATCCTTCCTTACGTAGTACAATGATGTTATGTGAATGAATACCAATTTAAAAATATAATCTCTAATATAAAGACTCTGATCAAAATATAAGTACAATTAATTGTTCTCTGACAAAGAACAAAGTTTGCCCCAACCAATTATAATTTCCGTTTTGCACCTTTATTGTTACTCCCTCTACTTGTTTCAAGTTGAGTAGTTTGGGAGGAAGTTTCTCTATAGAATGACTTGTGTTTTGATAAATGTGATGCTTCTTGTGTGTATTTTATTTATCGACACTTCACTCCATAAACTTGTGGTCATATTTACTTAGTTCAGTTTCGCTTGGGGAGAAGCGAGGTCTAAGCTTAGGGGGAGTTGATACGTCCATTTTGCATCACTATTTTATATATTAAGTTCTTGTTATATATCGATATATTTCATGTTATGATGCATTACTTATGTTATTTCATCTTATTTTTCATGTTCGATAATTATTGGAGAATAATCACCGGGATCAGAAATCTGGTAGAAAAAGCACCATCAAGATACCCCATTTCAGAAAATCAGATAAAGAAGGGGGGCATCAGAGGAGTCTTAGAAGTCTAGAAGAGGGATCTAGCCACGAGGAGAACTGGACGGGGCACCAGGTGCCCACACCATGAGGTGGCGCGCGCCCCCTTGGCCGCACCTAGAGGTGGTGTGGCCACCCTAACCCACCTCTGGCCGCCTCCTTGTGCGTACTTGACCCCAGGGAACCCTAAGACACATAGAACCATCAAGGAAATATTCCGCCACCTCCTCAGGGCAGAAAACAACAGAGAGAGAAAAACTCTCCGACAGGGAGAAATCTTCCGGAGAAATTCCTCCCTAAAGAGGGAAAATCATTGCCATCATCACCGTCATCGCTCCACGCATCATCAAGATCATCATCACCATCACCCTCACCGCCAGGACCATCGTCATCGTCATCCACCTTCATCCCGCTATAACAATTAGGGTTCTATATTGTTATTTTCCACTAGATCTCTCTCCCGGTGTGGATTACTTGTTAGTACTTGATGCTTGTGAGATTTATCGGTCCTTACACTTTATGACCAGATTGTTATTCATCATTATATCACCTCTGATTATGATCCATATGATGTCTTGTGAGTAGTTTGTTTAGTTCTTGAGGACATGGGATAAGTCAAGATGTTAGTAGTGGAGTTATGTTGAAGTAATATCTAATTGTTTTTATTTAAGTTGTGGTGTTATTCTTCTAGTGGTGTCATGTGAACATCGACTACATGACAGTTAATCTTTATGGCCCTAGAGGGATGCATTGTGTATTTGGATACTAATCGTGGTGTTGCCGGAGTGACAGAAACCTAAACCCCCGCTAGGAAACCAATGCAAGAGGGAGTGTAGGATCCCAGGGTTTAAGGTTGTGGTTAGATTGATCTTAATTACTTTCTTGTAGTTGCAGATGCTTTCAAGGGATATAATCACAAGTATGTATTAGTCCTAATTGGGCGGTGCATTAGCATAGGTTCACCCACAAAACACCTATCAAAATAATAAATATTAATCAACTGTATGAAACAAAAGCACTTGACGAAGTTCCCATTTGTCCTCGAGTACGTTTGGCAATCATAAGAAAACAAACCGGCTTGTCCTTTTCTATAAAAAGTATTGGGACACTCGCTGCAGTTGTATTTACTGTCGTTTATTTACTTGCACTTTATTTATCTGCTATACCGAAACCACCAAAAACATGTCTACTAGTGTTTATAGTGAGTCCTCTATCCAAACTGCTTGTCAACACCTTCTGCTCCTCGTTGGGTTTGACATTCTTATTTATCAAAAGTACTACGATACACCCTCCTTATCAGCGCGCCGTTAGGTGGTGTGGGCCCCTCATGGCCCCTCTCGAGCTCATCTTCTGGCTCCGGGGGTCTTGGGCTAAAATAGGAGCATCAGGACCTTTTCCGGGCATTTTCCTGAAAGTTGATTTTTCTGCACAAAAAACGAGATGCCAGGGCAATTCTGTTGAAAAAAACGTTAGTCCGTGTTAGTTGTATCCAAAACTCACAAGTTTACAGGAAAACAACAACAAAAGTGTTCGGAAAAGTAGATACTTTTTGGACGTGTCAAGCCCCTTCATGATCAGGCACCGAGCCTACGTAGTTCCCAAACGATTCTTCATTGGAGTTGTTGATCATGGTAGTAGCGGCCAAGAGAACATCGGTATCATTGTCAGACAAATTATCCGAAGTGTTGATGAAATAATTGTGGAAAAATGGGTATGAACCATCCATCTACAACAAAATTTGGACCAATTCATTGCCAAAACCTAGAACATTGGTTTGCTGCCAACAATGCGAGGTGTCGGGCTACACTTTCTGGAAACGGTGTCGAGCGAATGGGGACCCCTTTTCACCTCTCCTGGCCCAATGCGACCAGTCAGGTGAGCCTATTGACCCTTCGTATCGCTAGAAATCCAGAGGGCGAATGGTGCCCAAGCAGCGGACTAGGAGGTGGTCACCAGTGCTAGCAGCAGGACGATAGCTTCGTCAGCAACGTAGAAGCATGGCAGGGGGGTCTAGGGCGCCGCGTCAGGATTTCTGGTTCGCAACCTCACTCGTCCGTTTGGGGAGAGCCGTTGGAATGTTGTTTTACCCATATTGGTCCACGGGGACCGAAACAGACCATTTGGGGGGAGGGCGTTGGTTATGCTCTTAGGTTGCCCACCCTAACTTACTCGTGACGAGTACGTGATCACACGCTCGTTGTGAAACCCCAGGCGGAAGGTATGATGCAGTCTAGAGTAAGTTTTCCCCTAGTATGGTATCAGGGTCATCGAAACAGTAGGACTTCGTAGTCTTCAAAAAGGTTACTTTATAAACGACGCTAGAAAAGTATTGATCTGTAGTTGACGGAAGTGGAACCCGCACACAAGCACAAACTCTCTCTTGCCCCCAAGTTTCCGGAAGGTTGTCAATCTTCCGGTCTTGCTGGAAATAGGAGAATAAAACAAATAAAGTATTGGGAAAAATTAAAAGTAAAAATGGAACAACTAAGAAATAATGATGAAAATGCTTAAAATAAGGTTTGCAATATGAGGAAAATAGGACCTGGGGTCATAGATTCACTAGCGGTGTCTCAAAGAAAACAAACATGTTGGGTGAACAAATTACAACTGGGCAATTGACAAATCATGAACGTATAACAATACAATTATGACGAGATAAAGTTCACGGATTCTAACATTGTAGGCATTACATCAACGTATATGTACAGCTATCCAGCATTGTCGAGACTTCATAGTTAGGATCATAGAAGGGGGTGCCATGAGCCTACTGGTAGAACCCTTGGCAGAAACGTCAGAGTATTGGAAACGAGGATACAATTTACCCAGGTTTGGTACGATGCAACTAGGCGGCGTTCCTACTCCTGCAATCTCACTAAAATCAGGGCTGAAGCCTGAAGTATACAGAGTACAATTGTGAGTATGGTTTCTCTTACAGGAAGGAAACCTATGAGACTATGGAAAATATCTAACTTGGAAAGTAAGCCATCCGGCTTCTTCTCCAAGCCGGACCACAATTGGGCCGTGGTGCGGGTTCTTCTAGAGTACGGCTTCCTGCGCGTCAGCTTACTGGGCCGCATAATGGGCTTTGTTGCATTACCTACGGGCCACCCTGGTAATTCGGCCTTCGGCCAATGCCAGACACACCCCTAATTGGCATATATCCGACAAATATCCCCCAAGAAGGATTAAGACTTCATCTTACCATCTCTCATGAATTTGTATTCTTTTCACAAATGTCGGTGTTTTATCTTGATTCTTCTTTCATCAAAAACTTTCAATGCCAAACTCGGATTCACCGAAATCCGGCTTTTCTTCCACGAGTCTTCACAGAGAAGGAATGTGTGACGTAAGTGATGAAATCGTGCTTACATCACAGACGCTTGGTTTCAGTCAAAAGACTGAAACCGTATCTCTGGTAGATTTTGCGCAAGAAACGAGGAGATAGCCATTATCACCTCGTCCCCTTGTTTCACGGGTTTTCTGGCGAATTACGCGTCAGTCATCCAACGGCTAAAAGATCCGTTGGGACGAATCTTAGCGTAAAAGTGGCTATAAATAGCCGCCTTGAGCCCTCCGGTTCTCCTTCGCATCATATTCCATCTCGAACCTCCAGGAGCACAGCCCACTCCACTGCTTCGAGCGGAAGGAAACGAAGAACGAACCAAATCCAAACCTCACTGGAAACCTAGTCATCGGTGGCCAGTGCTCCATCGCACGGTTGCACCACCAAGGAATGGCTACCGGAAGCCCTGCACGCATCACCGAGACCGCCGCTGACCTCGACACCGCGATGGAGAACGTCCCTCTCTCTGCTCATGTGGCACCTCCGAGGTCCTCCACGACCGTGTCGGAGATTCCCGTGAGCGCACCGACAGGCGGGGATTCTAACCCTGCCGCCGCCGTCAGCTACTCCTCTTCCTCCTCCCATCCCCGAAACCGAGGAGGGGGAATCTTCCGCTCGCGATGGCGACAACGCAACGGCCGTCATCGCCATCGGAGGCGAAGACGAAGAGGAGGGAGATTCCGGGAATTGGAGTCACTACAACGTGGTAGTTGCTCTCCTCAACGCAATGGAGAAGGACGGATTCATCGCCGAAGACAAATGGCGGATGGATTAAAAACACTCTGAGCCTTCTCCAAAAGACGGACAAAGGGTCATTTTGGCCTCCCATATCATTCGAGGTATGGGTTTTTCGCCCTGTTCGTTCTTCCTTCAAGTCCTAAACCACTACGGGGTTCAACCTCACAACCTACCACCTAATTATATTCTGTACATAGCTGGGTTCCAGGATCTTTTCGAGGGTTATCTAGGGAAAGAACCCCGATTAGATTTCTTTCTGTACTGCTTCAAAGTGAAGCGCAACACCACCGATGGTGTTCTTCCCACATGTGGGACTATCTCCTTCACTCTCCATAGGTCTAGGGAGGAGTGTTTCCCGAATATAAAAACTTCCGAGTCCGTCAAATTCTGGATGGGCTTATTATTCTACCACCCGGACGTTCCTTATCCTGGAAATAAGACAGGAATTCCGACTTTCGCCAATTCTGCTACCACACCCAGAGATAACTGGGCGTTGAACGCAGTCTAGGTACTGCCTCCAAACCTGCTGCCAATGAAAAGGCGGATAGAAAAACTCATCGCTTCTTCTCCTCCTCTGACCGGCATGGACACGGTCCTTTGCTAGCTCGGAAGGAGGATCCAACCTCTTATATTTTACGTCGGTCGGCTTCTATGTGAATACACAGGGCCTGACAATGCAACGAGGGTGACAAAGTCAGCTTTGTCGAAGAAAGAGTTCAAAAAGCGCGCCAATCATTTGGTAGAAACTCGTGATCAGTACGAGGAAAGTTTACAAATGTACCACACCACAAAACCCGCTCCAAAGGTATGGGTAGTTTTTTCGAACTTTATCTTTCTCGGATGGTTTTACTAATCCGGGTTTATTTCTTTGCAACATGCCTCTTCGGAGAAAATCCCGCTTCTTAGTTGCCGGAGGACGGAAGCGCAAGAAGATCTCTTCGAGTCAAGAAGTGATCGACCTCGACGGTGTTGTCATTGCCACCTCCAGGTAAAGATCCAAACTTTCTTTTCATATGCTTTTCTTTTGCATACTTTTCTTGGATCTTCTTTCTCGGATTTTTAATCTTGGCTTTTTTTCCTTTAGCCTTTATCCCGTTCCTTTGAAGGGAAAAGGCAGGAATAAACATAAGGTTGTCTCACTTAGGGGGCCTAAGCCTTCCCCGGCTACAGCCCCGGATACTCCAACAACAGCCACCGAAGAAAACACGGCTGCTCGAGAGGAGCCCATCTTCCCCTTCCCAGGTCAGTCCAGCCAGCCTGATGCGCTCTTAGAGTACGCGCGGGAAAGGGAGGAACATGAAGAAGGCGTACCTTCAGCGTCCCGGCAAATTGAGCCAATCCCAACTTTCGATGAGAAGTTTAAGGTAAAGCAAGAGGCCTGCTTTGATGAACTCGGATACATTCATCTGTGGGCAACAAAGTATTTCGCATGAGCCCCCTTGATTCATCCTTGGCCGCAAGGTGGATTACTTGTTCGGAATAATTACATCTTCTCACCTTGGCAGGTTATCCAATACGGAATCCACCATATGGGGATTTCCTTTTCGAAATACGCCAAAGACTTCACAGAGATGCTAAGCGGTTTGCAAAGGATGAGCGAGGCAATGTTTCTAGCCCCCAAGTATTAAGACAAAACCGTACGTTTTGTGTTAACACTTTTCCTCTTTGAATGCTTGTTTTTTGTTTAACAAATCTTTTCCTTTGTATGCTTTTCAGCAAACTTCCGAAAGCATCAATGTGGAAGTTTTTAAATAAACTTACCGTCAAGAACCAGGAGGTGAAATCCCATCTTGGCATTCTGAATGACAAAAACTCAAATATTTCCGAGATTCAGAATCAGCTCAAGGAGAACGCTATTAAGCACATGTTATTTTCCTTGTTTTTGATTCTCATCTCTCGAACTTTTTCTAAGGAATTTTTTCTGAGTTAACATTTTTTTACTTCTTTTCTTTCTAGCTGCTTTGGCTAAGTCCAAACAGGTTGTGGAAGATGCTGGGAACGCCGAGAACCTCCGTAAGGAGAATTTTGAGCTTTACAAGATAATGTAAAGCTTGAGAAGGATCTGGAGTAAAGCCAATTGTCTTTGGGCCAGTGCGATTCCTGGGCTTCCTCTCAAGCCGAGAAGGATAAGAGGATAATCCAAGACCTCGAATCTTCCCTCCATCAGCATTTTCAAGAATGCACCGAGATGGACAAGATTATTGGTAAGTTTTTCGTCGTTTACCAAGTTTTTCTCTTGATTTGCATAATGCATTTTGTTATCCTTCTCGCTTTCTCATATTTTTCTCATATGATTCTATTAACATAGGGAATTCCTCTTACTTCTCGGCTTGACCGCATCCGAGCTTCCGGGGCCTTTGTCACCGAGCTAAAGAATGTCGGAATGCAACTTATCATCAAGTGCGTTCCGGACAAAACTGAAGAGTTCTCGGAAGCTAGCCAGCTCCCAGAAGCTTTCGCGAAAGTGGTAAACCAACGCGAAAGCTGGCTGAAGTCTGCCGCCCGCGGTGGTGTACGCATGGCCGTCAGGCTAATGAAAATGAACTACGCCGCCACCAAGTCTTGGCGCATTGCCATCGGTGTTCTGCAAGGATACACTGAGACTCAAAGGGCGGAAATATTCGAGTCTATCAAGGGACATGCCTCCAAGATAGCTCAGATGGTCTCTACCTCAACATTCTACCCGGAGGAAGAAATTCTGACAACTCCGGAGAATCTGAGTGATAGCGACGAGGAAGATGATGACGACTTCATGGACGCTGACTGAGCCTGCGAAGCCATTTGCCAAATAGGGTGCATTACTACTCTTACAATGTAAAACTCAATTGTAATGCATTCTATCTTTTGTATGAACAATGTTTTATCCTTTGTAGTAAAGTTTCAACTTTTGCAAGTTTTCAAAGTTTTGATTCCTTTTCTTCTAAGTTCTCTCGTTTGTGTGCTTTAACTTTCCTTAGTGTTGAAATGGATCCAAAAGTATAAAATCTTCACGCCAAGTGACCGGGTTAAGTAACCAATCAGTCGAAACTCAGAATCATGGATAATACTTTGGCACTTCACTTACTACATCAAGTGACCCAACATAACAAACAATCAGGTAATACTTAGGAATAATAAGGAATTTGAAAGTATGAACTCCATGCACGCAGGCACAATCCGGTGTTCTGTAGCCTCCTTAGGCTAAAAGCATTCATAACTCTGAGTACACAGGCAAAATTCAGGTTAACATTGAAGCAAATTGAAAGATCATTGGGAAATAGAAAAGAAGGAGCATACTTTTTAACAAAAAAGACAGACAAAACAATTTGTATGCATTTCCGACGACTTTATTTGATGATCTCAATTATGTTTACATAGAGTTGAACTAAGTGTAGAAGAGACGTAACTGCTGGATGCTCCAGGGCCTATTTGTCTCTCCTAGTTCTACATTTATGCTCCTTTTTCTCTCGCGATTCGGAATTTTCGGATCATCCTCTATATCTCGAATATATACAAGGTAATATGACCAATTTTTCATAGCTTTGCTAATAACAAATGGTCCTTCCCATATTGGGGCTAGCTTGTGCTTTATGTCATGTACCGGTCTTAGCACTAAATCACTTTCTTTGAAAGAATGGTGTTTGATTTTCCGACTATGATATCGCCGTAAAACTTGCTGATAAATGGTGAATCTTTGCAGCCCAAGTTCTCGCTCTTCTTCTAAAAGATCGACGGCATCCTTTCGTGCACTTTCGGCCTCCGTCTCAACGTAAGCCACACTCTTGGGATATCATGGATCATGTCCATTGGAAGCATTGCTTCTGCACCATAGACCAAGAAAAAAGGAGTCTGCCTTGTTGATCTATTTGGCGTTGTTTGAATACCCCAAAGCACGGAAATTAATTTTTCTACCCATGCTCCAGCTGCTCTACGGAGAGGAGTTTCGAGTCTTGGGCGTATTCCTTGCAAGATTAAACTATTCATTCGTTCAACCTATCAATTGGATTGTGGGTGCGCCACAAATGCAAGCTCTAGGCGAATCCCGGTTTGCCGGCAGTATTTTCCCAGCTCTCCAATTGCAAAGTTTGTCCTGTTATACGTGATTATGCTATTTGGGACACCATATCGCATGATAATGTCAGTGAAAAAATTACTGGCTTTCACACCGCCAAGTTTTTTGATGGTTTTTTCCTCCCCCCACTTGGTATATTTATCCACTTCAACGAGTAGATGTGTCAGTCCACGTCTTGCAGTTTTGAATGGCCCCATCATATCCAGCCCCCAGACCGCAAATGGCCAGGTTCTGAGTATGGTCTTGAGTGCTTGAGCAGGCAAATTAGTCTGCTTGGCGTAATAATGACATCCGGCACATGTATTAACTATGTGCTAAGCGTTTGTCTTGGCTGTAAGCCAGAAAAATCCTGCCCGGAATGATTTTTTAACTATGATTTTTGATTGAGCATGATGTCCGCAATCTCCGGCATTAATATTTTGCAGTATTTGTTGTCATTCTTCCGGCGTAATACAACGTTGGAAAATCCCGACAATATTTCGTTTATACAGGCAACCATTGATTATTGTATATCCTTTGCATCGACGTTTTATCTGCCTTTACAAGACCTTGTCTGCTCCATCCAGAACTTCTGATCGACTAAGAAGTTTAAATATGAAATTGTCCAGTCCGGGTTTACAAGCAGAACTTCTATTGACTTGGAAATGAGGGGATAATCAACATCTCCGCTTTTTATTGATGGTTCATAAAAATGCTGGACGAATACACCTGGTGGTAATGTTTTCACCCTTTCTGAGCCCATTCGGGCTAGAGCATCCGCGTTCCAGTTTTGTTCCTTTTTGATGTCATGTACCTCAAATCCTAGGAAGGAAATGGCGAGTTGGTCGACAGTTCTCCAATATTCGGCCATTATGGGGCTTTTTGCATCCCATGTTTGGTTTAGCTGGTGTTGTACTAGATCAGAGTCTCCATAACGAAGTATGCATTTGACGCTTATTTTATTTGCAATATACAAGCCATGAAGCAATGCCTCGTATTCTGCCACATTGTTGTTCGCGCTGAGGTGCATTTGTAATACATACTCTATTGAGTCGCCTTTCGGAGATTTTAGCACCACACCTGCGCCAACGCCTTCTTTCATTTTGGATCCGTCAAAATGCATGATTCAATATTCCGACTCCGGTATTGGTGTGTTTTCCATTGCTTCTGTCCAATCGGCTACGAAATCTGCGAACACCTAGGATTTAATTGCCGTCCAGGATTGGTACTTAATGTCGAACGCAACAAGTTCAATTCCCCAATTTGCTACTCTACCTGTTGCGTCCGTATTGTTTATAATATCCCCTAGTGGTGCTTTGTTTACCACTGTTATGGAATGTCCATGGAAATAATGATGGAGTTTTTGTGACGCGAAAAATACGCCATATGCCAACTTTTGATAATGCCGATATTTTTTTGACTCCGAGAATACTTCACTGACGTAGTACACGGAGTGCTGATCTGGAATACTTTGCTCGTATTTCCGCCTTTTCACAATTATCACTACGATTATAACCCTGTTAGTTTTTGCTAAGTATATTAACATGGGTTCTTCGTCTTTTGGGGATGCCAAAACTGGAGTTTTCATTAGAGTTTCATTTAGCTGGGTTAATGCTTTATCCGCCTTTTCTGTCCATTCAAATTTGTCGGATTTCTTCAATAATTTGTATAATGGTAGAGCTTTTTTGCCAAGCCGGCTTATAAACCTGCTTACGGCAGCTGCGGAACCCGTCAATCTTTTTCAAGTTTACTTCTATTGCTCTATGAGAAACGATAAAACCCAGAAGATTTCCCGAGCTAACCCCGAATACGCACTTTAGTGGGTTCAACTTTATTTTATAAGTTCGCAAATCATCAAAGGTTTCTCGTAGATCTTCAAAGAGCATATGCTTTTCCATGGAAACAACGGCAATATCGTCCATATAAACATGGTTGTTCTTACCTCTTTGGTCGTGCAAGCATCTTTGCATGCAACACTGGTATGTTGCTCGAGCATTCTTCAAGCCAAAAGGCATGGTTACGTAATAATACGTTCCATATGGAGTTATGAAAGAAGTTTTTATTTGGTATTCTACTTGGATGTGTATCTGATGGTAGCTGGAATAAGCATCCAAAAAGCATAAGAGCTCAGAGCCAGCAGTGGCATCTATTATTTGATTGATTCGCGGTAATGCGAACCTATCTTCCGGAGACAATTTTTTTAGGCTTGTATAGTCTATACACATCCTAAGAACAGTCGTATCCTTCTTCGGGACTAATACCAGATTTGCAGACCAATCGATATGTATAACTTCCCGGATGAAATTAGCTGCCAAAAACCGGATGATCTCCTTGCTGATAGCCTTCCGCCCTTCTTTCGTCGAAATAGTGGAGACATTGTTTGACGGGTTTTTACCCTGGAATAACCTTCAATTCATGTTTAGCAAGTCCCTGGGGTACGCCTGGCATATCAGCGGGACACGAGGCAAAAATATCCCCGTTCTCACAGAGGAACTCGATGAGCGCGATTTTCTATTTGTCGGTCATTCCTTTGTCCACCACGACGTATTTTGTCGGGTCTTTTGGGTCTAGAATGACCTGCTTTGTATTCTCAGATGTCTTGAAGCTGTCGGCCGGATTTTGGCTTTCTCTTCCTGCCGGCATTTCTGTCGGCGATACCTCCTTGGCCAACTCCTTCAGTTCTTCCTTCCTTATCACCTGCTTGGCGCAAAGGGTGTTTCCTCGCTCCAGCTCGTGCGCCAGCTTGAAATCTCCTTCAATGGTGATTACTCCGCCTTTTGGCCCTGGCATTTTTAACTTGTTGTAGATGTAGCACGACCTTGCCATGAATTTGGCGAAATCCGGACGTCCGATTATTGCATGGTATACACTTTCGAACTATACTACTTCAAATGAGATCATCTCTTGGCGGAAGAGTTTCTCCTTTCCGAAGGTTACTTCTAGGGAAATTTCTCCTAGGGACTCTACTTGCCTGTCAGGAACAATGCCGTGAAAATGTACATTGCTATGCCTGAGCTTGTGATACGTCATACACGTATCCTTAATTTCTGATATTCCATGTTGTTTTCATGTTATTTCCCACATGTTTGCTATACACTTTATGTCATTTTTATCGATTTCCGGGACTAACCTATTAACAAGATGTCATAGAGTGAGTTCCTTGTTTTGTGCTGTTTTTAGTTTCAGAAAAGTAGTTCTAGAAATATTCTCGGAATTGGAAAATTCGAAGCCCGGAAGTCTTAGAATTCTCGAAGGTTCCACGGAGTCCCGAAGAGACCCAGAGAGGGGCCACATCATATGGCGACGCCCCCCGGGTTGCGCCTAGGGGTGGTTTGGGCCCCCCAGGTGCCATCTACCATCGCTCTTTTGCATATATAATCCCCTCGATATATCAACCCTAAAAATATACAGCCTTTTCCCGAGAGCACCCGAGGACACCATCATCGTCATCCCGAGATCGGTAGGGTTCTAGAGGTCTCCCCGACATCCTGCCGGGAGGGGAATTCATCACTGGAGGGGTCTACACCACTATGCCCTCCTCCAAAGTGATGCGTGAGAAGTTCATCCCTGGACTACAGGTCCATAGCGGTAGCTAGATGGTTGTCTCCTCCAGTTTATGCCTCATGTTTAGATCTCGTGAATTGCCTCACATGATCGAGATCATCTTTATGTAATGCTACATGTTGTGTTTGCTGGGATCCGCTGAATGTTGAATGCTATGTCTTTTGATTATCAATCTATCATGTTATCTTCATGCATATGTTATTTATGATCGTGCATGCTCTTTGTGATTAGTACATGCTCTGGCAAGTAGATGCTAGTAACTCCAAGAGGGAGTATTTATGCTCGATAGTGGGTTCATGCCTCCTTTGCATCTGTGCTCGAGTGACAGAAACGTGACAGATGGAGGATGTGATGTTGCCATTAGGGAGAAAATAACAATGCTTTGTCTAAAGATGATTCTATTGTTTATATTACACAGTTTGTTTACTGTGATTATCTGTTGCTTGCAACTTCATACCCAACGTTTGTTCGGATGTTATTCGGAGGGTTAATTATTAGTCATAGATGCAGTTGGATGACGGTCTATGCATCTTGTTGTAATGCACGCATGAATCACATAGTAATATTTATGTATTGCATATACACTACGGTGTATCCTTCATTATGTCAATTACGCAGCTGTATTTTGTTCACCACACATGTTATTTATCTTTCACGGAGAGACACCACTAATGAACTATGGACCCCGGTCTATTTTCCTCATACTGATAATACACACACTACTGCTACTGTTTTCACACCAATTTCATACTGTTTTCCACGACATATGTTTATCCTCTTTGTGTTCAGCAAACCCGGTGAGATTGACAATCTCACTGATTCGTTGGGGCAAAGCTATTTGATTGTGTTGTGTAGGTTCCATGTTGCCGCTGCACCGGTAGTGCGCCCTGCCATCTCAGCTGCATCAACCTACTGAAGTTACTGCTTCCTCCTACTGGTCAATTCAACCTTGGTTTCTTTCTGAGGTAAACTTGTTACTGTGATCCTCATACCTTCCTCTTGGGTTATCCCAATGAACGTGTGTCCACACTCCATCAAGCATTTTCTGGCGCCGTTGTCGGGGATCTCAAAGTCATCAAGAAGCAACCACTCCCTCGTCAACTTTGGCACCAGCTATTTTCTGGAGCCGTTGCCGGGGAGAAAGTGAACTTATGCAAGGGGAGTCTCTCACTTCCAATCTCTTTCCTTCGTTTTAGTTTTTCTTAGTTTATTTTATTTTATCTTGTTTGCTTCTCTATATCAAAAACAGAAGGAAAAAAGTTCTTATTCTAGCTGTAGTTGTTATCATGTTTTTAGTCTTGCTAAAATGACTACTCCTGCGAACACTAAGTTGTGTGACTTCACTATCACCAACAACAATGATTTCATTAGCACACCTATTGCTCCACCTGCTCCTCCTGCTGATTTTTATAAGATTAAACCTGCACTATTAAATCTTGTTATGAGAGAGCAATTTTCTGGTATTAGCACTTGATACGTCTATTTTACATCACCTTTTTATATCATAATTTTCTGTTATTCATCGATATATTTCATGTTATGATGCATCCCTTACGTTATTTTAATTTATTTGCATGTTTCATAATTTTTGGAGAATAAACACCGGGACCACAAATCTGATGGAAAAAAGCACCGCCGAGATACCATATGTCAGAAGATCAGAAGAAGAAGTGGGACACCGGGGGTGTCTTATAAGTTCATAGGAGGAGTCCATCCACAAGGAGTGCCAGAGGGGGGCCACCAGGGGCCCACACCATGAGGTGGCGCGCCCTGGCCGCGCCACTAGGTGGCGTGGCCACCCTGGCCCACCTCTAGGGGATATCTTTCGCGTACTTGGCCCCCAGGAAACCCTAAGCCTCATACCATCATCGAAGAATTATTCCTCCGCCGCCTCGGGGCGGAAAACACCCGAGAAAGAAAAGCTCTCTCGCAGAGAGAAATCTGCCGGGGAAATTCCTCTCCGGAGAGGGGAAATCATCGCCATCATCACCGTCATCACTCCGGGCTTCATCGGGATCATCATCATCTCCACCATCATCACCCTCATCTCCACTCCGTTCCGTTGTAACATCTAGGGTTGCATCTTGTCTATTTCATAGGGGAAACTTTCCCGGTGTTGATTACTACTTGTAGTTGATGTTATTGAGTGAAACCATTGGATTAGGTTTATGTCCAGATTGTTAATCACCATTATATCACCTCTGATCATGATCCATATGATGTCTTGTGAGTAGTTCGTGTTGTTCTTGAGGACATGGGAGAAGTAAAGTTGTTAGTAGTGAAGTAATATTGAGTAATATTTAATGGTTTGATATTTAAGTTGTGGTGTTATTCTTCTAGTGGTGTCATGTGAACATCGACTACATGATACTTCACCATTTATGGGCCCAGGGAATGCATCATGTATTTGGCTACTAATTGAGGGGTTGCCTGAGTGATAGAAACCTAAACCCCCATTAGGAAACCATTACACGAGGGAGCGTAGGATCCTGGAGTTTAAAGCTGTGGTTAGATTTATTTCTTAATTACTTTCTTGTAGTTGGGGATGCTTGCAAGGGGTATAATCACAAGTATGTATTAGTATTGGATGGGACGGTACATTAGCATAGGTCACCTACACAACACTTATCAAAACACCTAAGATTATTCAGCGGCATGGAACAAAAGCACTTGACAGAAACCTCCGGTGTGTCCTCGAGAACGTTTTTTAATCACAAGTAAACCCACCGACTTGTCCTTTGATGAAGAAAGGATTGGGACACTTGTTGCAATTATTACCGTTGCATTTTATTTACTCGCACTTTATTTATCTGCAATATAAAAAAACCCTACAAATTTATCTTTCAGTATTATAGTTATTCCTTCATCGAAACTGCTTGTCAACACCTTCTGCTCCTCGTTGGGTTCGACACTCTTATTTGTCGAAAGTACTACGATACACCCCCTATACTTCTGGGTCATCAAGACTATTTTCTGGCGCCGTTGCCGGGGAGTGAAGCGCTATTGGGACGTGGAATTGATAAAGGAAGCTTCTGTTGTAAGTGTTGTTTTTATTACTGTCTACTGCTTTATTACACTATGTTTGGATCTCCTTTTGAGTCCTTATTTGCGGGCACTGCTGCCACTTCTAGGGTAGTAAGTGACCCACCACCTGATGATTTGGATCCTTATAAAATACATGTAAAGACTGTCAAACATGTTAGGAATAACTGCTATTCAGGTGATGGAACTGTCCATCATGGTGATCATTTGCTCTTTTTACATGAATTATGCAAATTGTTCAAGTGTGCAGGTATTACAATGGGCCAAGTGAATAGGAAACTATTCTCTATATCATTGACATGCCGAGCCACTGAATGGTTCAAACTGCTGAAAAGTAGCCAGACTATTGGATGGGAGGAAATTGTACCTCTCTTTTATTCTAAATTCTATCCTCCGAGTGAAATTCATAGAGATCGGTATTATATATATAATTTTTGGCCTCATGACGGAAAGAGTATTTCCCAAGCATGGGGAGATTGAAGTTACTAATGCTCAAATGCCACATTCATGAGCTCCCCAGTAATATTGTTATTAATAATTTCTATGCAAGGCTTTCTCTTCATGATAAGGATTTATTGGATGCTTCTTGTTCTGGATCTTCTTGACCGTATTCAAGAAAACACTGAAGGATGGGAGAATGACAAAGGTCGAAAAGTCAGATATAAATTATGATTATGAAATTGATTTTCATAATGTTAGTATTGTTTATGGTCTTGATTCTTGTCGTGGTGGTGTCACGGCAGATCCCATAGGATGGCTAAAGATGTGGGAACGATGGACGCTGGAGGCGCTCGGGGAGGGATCACGCAGCGAGAAGCCGCGTGTGAGATGAATCTAGCACTGCAAACAACAAGATCTACCCAGGTTCAGGGCCCTCGTGTGGAGGTAAAACCCCTACTCCTGCCTTTCTCTCTTTATATTTGTGTCTCACCGAGTAGCCACAGTACAAGTTTGGCCTTCAGCCGAGTAGCCACCCTTCTCTCTAGGTGAAGATCTAGGGTTTCGTAACGTGAGCCCAAGCGTCCCTCGCGCAGGAGGGGGCAGGGCACCTTATATAATGGTACCCTGCCGGATACAGCCAACCGGGAAAACTACAAACAGATGTCGACATAGTGTGCACACTGCACACTTCCAGCTTCCCGTTGACAGCTTTGGCTTCCTAATTTTTCTTGTGTGGAAAGTCGTTGTGCAAAACCAAGGTGACGTTCTGTTATCACTGCCACGACCACAGGGTAGGCCCCCTAACCTGCGCCGCCCTGCTTACACCCTGACGCGGATAAGCACGCGGGCTGCAGATGAACAGTGCCTCAGTACGGACCCAAGATTCGCGGGATCCTGTGTCAGAACGGCTCATTTGACTTTTGGTCCGAGTAGGAAGCCACTCACTCTACTCGGACCTCTTCCTCTACCCGGAAGAATATACCTTCCTTGATTCTTTCTCCTGGCCATCAGCGGGTACGGCCGAATAGCAGTCAACCGGGTAGCGAGTACCGGGTAGCCAGCTACTCTGCCAAACGTCTTTTCTGATCTTACCCTTAGCACTTGCCTTTACCCTACACGGGGGTAACCCCCGACATCAGTCCCCGAAGCTGGTAGCGTCCTGCAAACTTGTTCACTGGGCTCTTCCAGCTTAAAAACCAATCTTGTCTCTGAATTCTAAGATGCTGAGTAGCACCTCCGAGTAGCCCTCAACTTTGGCTCGAGTCTCTTCTCCTCCGAGTAGAACCATTTCTCTTCTCTGTCGCCGAGTAAAATGACTTTGCGAAATCTTGGACAGAATCTCGGCGTGTCAGAGCAAAGCCGTCTTTCCGCACTGCAACTGGGTACGTGTCACACTCTCGCACCCCCGACGCCTCGGTGCCTGGGATCTGACAGGCCACGCGCCCATCACCGAGACCTGGGCCCACCGGCCCGTTAGGTCCCATCAAGTGCAGTTATTACCCACGATCTCGACGTGGGATCGATTGCGGCCGTTATGCGCGCCACCTGCGCTGTGTGCGTTTCTAACCGGCCCACACCCCACGTCGCACGATCTCCGCGCACAACTGATCCCACTAACTCCGCCTGTAACGGCAACCCGAGGGGAGGGATAAATACCCCCTCGGTAACTCCTCCTTCCCCTCCCTGGTCTCATTCACTTCTTGTCTCTTCGCCTCTCCGCCGCCGCAGAGCACTCCGCCGCCGCGCATCTCTCCGCGCCGCTGCTCCGTGCGACGCCGGAAGGCTAGCAATTTCCACCAAGTTTCCACGAATCTCCACCAAATCTCTCTTCTCGATGGCCCGCGACGACGATGCCCGCGCCGGATGGGCAGGATCCGAGGTCACGGCGGATGATTGCCAGTGGCTGGTAAACACCCGCCGCTTTCCTGCCGGCGTGCGCTGCAGGCCCGTGAACGGCGAACTCGTCCCCACACCGGAGGCGGATGAGTTCGTCGTTTTCCTCGCCCACTTCAAGCGAGGATTCGGCCTGCCCGTCTCGGACTTCTTCAGATCCTTCCTCAACCATTTCGGGCTCCAGCCGCACCACCTGCGGCCCAACGCCATGGTGATGCTCGCATACCACGCCGTGGTCTGCGAGGCGTTCTTGGGTGTGCGCCCCACGGTGCACACCTGGGCGCGCTACTTCTTCTTCCGGAAGCAGAGCGTCCCCAAGCCGGGAAGCACGGAGAGCGCCCGCAGCATGACCAAGACCGGAAGCGCGATGCTGCTGCAACGCGGCTCCACCCCTCACCCGCGCATCAAGGGGCTCGACTCGGTGCGCAAGTGGCAGCGGTCCTTCTTCTACGTGAAGAACGTTCCTGATGAAGAAGGAGCGCCAATCGTGGACCGGATCAATCTCCCCAAGTGGACGAACACGGCGCCTACCCAGCAGAATTGGGGATACAAGCCGAAACTGGAAGGCGACGTCCTCCAGATCAACAAGCGCCTCATCGAGCTGAAGGATTTGGGACTTAAAAGCGACGATCCCATCGCCTGCTGGATTTCTAGGCGGGTGCTCCCGTTACAGCGCCGTACGCACATCATGTGCTACATGGGCGGCAACAGAGACTGCACGAGGACCACCACATTCGAGTTGAGCAACGCGGATGTGGCCGTCTGGGCGCGCTCCATCATGAGCACCAGCCTCACCGACAACTGGCAATACGGCTTCGTGCCGTATAGCCGTGAGAAGCCGATCACACAGGTTAGCACCTTATGCTTTATCTTTGCATCATGATACCAAGTAGGTGGCTTTCCAGCTTAGTATGCTTAGTCTTTGCACGCTGTGCCGAGTAGAACACTTTCTAGTATCTCCTAGGCTTTATGTGCCTTGTGTTTGCACGCCATACCGAGTAGGGCACTTACTAGTATCTGTTAGGCTTTATGTGTTTTGTGTTTGCACGCCATGGCGAGTAAAGATCCTTAGCTAGATATGCTTTATGTTTGCATCCCGTACCGGGTAGAATTCTTCGTATTGCTCAACTGATTTATACTGCCTGATTGTGTTTCCAGCACATTGCTCGCCAGCTCGTTGAAAAGGAGGAGCACTTCGAGGCCAATTGGAGCAAGAACCGAGAGGAAGACGACGAGACCGCCTACGACACCCAGGACACACTCTGTGTCCCTCGCGCTGAACAACATGGTAAGCACCACGTCGATGCGTCCATTTGGGATTGGTCAGAGGACGATGAAGAAGGTGACTGATCTCGCCTCTGTAGTTGCGAGTAACACAGTCTAATTTTTCTTCCCGCTTCTCAACTCCTTCTTCTCCTCTACTCTGCAGACGACGCTGGCGCTGACGAGGAAGACGAGGACGTCCTAGAAGTCGATCCGGTTGCGGTGGCCGCTCTTACCACTCGGAAGAGGGCGGGTAGCGGTGCCCAGGAGCCCGCCGCCAAGAAGCCGAAAGCCGAGAAGAAGAAGAAGGTTTCTGGCAGAAGGCCACCCCCTACCCACAAAGGGTAAGTAGTTTTCCTCTGATTTTCATCTTGTTATTGCTTCTCGGTGTTTTTCTTCTCCTTCTCCTTTTCTGAACTTCTTTTTCTCTTCAGCGATCCTCTGGACGCTGATGCTGCTGCCGCTCCCAGCAAGTCCAAGAAGAAACCCGCCATCGACCTCGAGGAGCTCATCGATCTCTAGGAGGATGAGGGCGAGCCCGCAACACAGGATAGGACGCGTGCGCCCTCGCCCGCGAAGGAAGAAGACGAAGGCACCAATGCCGGAGACACGGGCGCTCGTGTCCAAGACATGGACACGGAGCAGCAGGCCCGCGCAGAACCAAGCGCGCAGGATGCTGCTCAAGACAAGACCCCCTCTTCTCCCCCAGCTGCCTCAGTTGGGGAGAATACCGAACAAGACGCCGAGTACCAAGACCGTGCCGCCCTTGAGCGGCAGGAAGAGACCCAGGAGCAGCCGGAAGCTGAGGCTGCTGCCCTAGATGACCCCGCGGCCCAGCCGCGGGTAGAAGTACAAGGAGATGCACGACCAGATCCCGCTGCCGAGCAGCGGGTTGAGACGACTGCGGTGGAGCAGAACCCGCAGAGCCAAGCGCAGCCAGACGCTGCGCCGGGTAACCAGCCCTCTGTGCCGCCTACCCCGCAGGCTGCTCCACCCACTGCACCAAGCTCTCCGCGGCCAGCGAAGAAGACCAAGACTGCAGCAAGCCCTCCAGCCAAGCAGAGCACTAAGAAGACGGATGCCGCCGACAAGCAGGCCATCCAGCCTGACGCCCCAGTCCGCAAGAATCCATCGCGCAATGCTGCGCTGGATGCTGCCAAGATGCCGCCGCCGAAACTACCCGTGAAGCCTGCCGCGAAGACTGGGCAGCTTACCATCGGCGCTTCTGGCAGTTCTGCTGGCGCAGGCGCGGGATCAAGCGCTTAGGAATCACCTAGCTACCTGCCCTACATGGTACAGATGGGCAAGCAGTATGGCATCAATCTGAATAAGACCGAGCAGCGGCTCGCCCTTACGAAGGGCAAGCAGGCCACAGCGGTGGACACCAAGTTGCCGAGTAAAAATAAAGCCCTTTCAATCTACTCGCGCGAGGTCCAGGAGACTGAGGTGGTGTCCGAGGGGCTCGAGCAGATGATCAACCGGGTAGGCTTCATCGAAGCTGAGTGGAATAGCGAGGTCCTTGGCAACAAGACCTGGAATGGTCTGGCCTTGGGCCCGCTGGACCACTAGCGTACTGATTGGAACAAGGCGGACATGGGCTACAATCCCATGACCATTTCGTCCACCACCAGCACGCTGGCCGCGAAGATGTTTGTCCACCGCAAAGCTGTCGAGGATCTCGAACAGACCTACGCTGTAAGTGTCGTTTGCTTGTTCCGAGTTGCAACCTTTCTTCTCTTCTGTACTTTTCTTCCCTTCTGTCCTTCATTTTCTCCTTATCCGCTACCCAGTCCCCGAGATTCAGGCCGAGTAGACGGGTGCTCAACCGAGTTGCCGTCTTCTCGGGCCAAATCTCCAAAACATTGTCTAACTCCTTTTCTTTCTTCTTCATAGAATAGCCTCTTGAAGAGGACGACCCTTTACCGGCGGCTGCTCTGGAATCACAACATTGCAAAAAGGCGCCTTGAGGCCCTGGAAGCGGAACGCAAAAGTGAAGCTGAGACGGAGCAAGCGGCCCTAGATCGTGCCCTCCAACTTTCAGATCTCGAGAGTAAGCCTCTAGCTATTCGGTTAATGCGTTTTGTGTTTACGCCCGTATTCGCTCTTTGCTCTAACTCCTTCTACTCTGCAGGCAAATTCAAGGCGATGGCAGAGGAACACAAGCACTGCCATGTCTTCGTTGCTAACGCTGAGACCACCATCAAGAAGATGGAAGGTGAGTTGCCGTCTGCTCTGCTTATTTTCCTCCTTTTCCTTTGCTACTCTGCTGACCATGCTATTCTCTTCGCAGAAGATAACAAGAAGTTTCGTGAAGAGCATCTCGACTGCTTGAAACCTGCTGAGGTGAAGCAGCAACTGGAGAGCCAAGAAATCGAGCTCAAGAACAAGCACGTCACCGAGTTGGAACCGCTGCAAGTCCAATTGAGGGTTGCCCTTCAGGACGCCATAGACATAGCCGCCGAGAAGGACAAGATGGAGGCAGCAGCCAAAGCCAAGCAGAGGGCCCTCGAGTCAGAAAACGAAACGCTGAAGAAGTGCAACTCGGACCTCATGCTCCAGCTAGCCGAATTCCGGAAGGTTGAAGAGAAGCATGTTGCTGATGAAGAGGCTTGGAGGAGAAAGCTGGAAGCGCTTCTCTGCGAGCTCAATAGTAAGTTCTCGCTTCTCTGCACCTTCCTGTTTCCTCCTTCTTCTCTGTGGCTTGATTTGCATCTGTTCTCTGCCTCCGTTTCTAATCCTTTCTGATAGCATTTTCAGAAATCTTCCCCGACCTCTGCTCGTCTTGCACACCTGCCCTGGCCAAGGCACAAGAAATCCGAGCCGAGAAGGGACTGCCTACGGACACCAAGGCTTCAATTGAAGATAATCTCTTGAGCATGCAGGCACAGCTCCAGCATCTTAGGGGCTTGGGCACCGACTTGGTGTCCACCGCCTTCAAGCTTCATGCTTTGTTCTGGCCCCAAGACCCTATGCCCAAGACCACCCGCGCGCTCGCCGAGAAGCTCAACGGTGTCAAAGCCGAGTTGAAGAAATGGCGTGCATCCGGAGCTCGGGCAGGCGCCGACATGCTACTCCTCTTCATTTGCAGCTGGTATGAAAATTTAAATCTCAATACCATCCTCGAGATGCGCCGGGACTCGAAGTGGGAGAAAGATCCCAAGTGCGTGACTCGCCGCCAGGCAGTCGCGTACGAGATCGCCTCCTACGCGGATACCGCGCTCTTCATCGACGGCCTCCCCGAGCCTGACACCGAGGCGGAAAGCGAGGGTGAGGATGAGGATGACGACGAGGACACCGAGTCAGAAGACTTGGGCTGCTTTGAAGACACAGGTGCCACGAAGGGGAAGGGCAAGGCCGTTGCGGGTAGCGACGAGGAGACCGAGAGCCAGGATGGCACTATCGCCACCGAGACGGTGCTCCAGGATGCAGCTCCCGAGCTGGGCTCATCTTCTGGCGCGGCACTCGGTGACGCGGCGCTACCCCGCACTCAGTCCAATGCCTCTACATCCGCTACCGATCCCATCTCGGTGGCCACCGCCACCTCAGATCAAGCTGCTGCCAACCCTGAAGCGGACGCCGCCAATGCCAACTCGGAGAGCACCGCTACCTCGAGCTAGTTACTTCCTGAAACACTTATGCCTTAAAACTTTCATCAGATCCCCGGGATGCCGGGTGCATATGTATCAAACATTTATCTTTCCTGTTGCTACTCAGTTTTTATTCCACTTTGATATTTTACACTTAGTAATTTGAGCAACTTTGGCTCGATGCCGGGTTGCGTTATCATGCAAGTCCTCGAGTTGCATTTTTTATCCACTCTTTCTTTTTATCTCAGCTCTTACCTGCAACTTGTTGCTTTTTTGGTAGTCGAGTCACAAGAGTTTAAAGTTGGAGCTTCAAATACTTAGCCACTTAGAAACAGTCATAGTAACGCTACCCACCACTTAGCCGAAAAAGGTTAACAGAACAGCAGTAAAGACGCTCTACTCGGTTGCCACACGCTTCCTTTCCTTTGCAATTTTTCATGTGCTCGTTGACTCTTTGGCTTGTTCTCTGGCTTGCCATGAAGCCGGGTTGTGGACAGCAGCAGAGTCGCAGAGTGTCCGGTGAGTATAAACACATTACTTTGTATGCTTTTGAAATTCTAAACATAGCAACCGAGTAGACAAAGATACAACAGAATAGAAACACTTAGCACAATTTTGGACGAGGGCAGTCCCCGAGTTCAATTTTTGATTGCAGAGTGGGAGTTTAACTCGGGTAAGAGAGTACATACACACTTTTGCTCATGAATGAAAGCGACGGAGTAGAGCTACATTCCAGGGGCGCTTAGATTCCTCTCCAGCTTTATCCGGCCTGTTCTCCTGTGATGGCCGTACGTCCACAAGATAATAAGCATCATTATGTAGAGCCTTGCTCACAATGAATGGCCCTTCCCACGGAGGAGATAGCTTGTGCATCCCGGCTGTGCGCTGCACGAGCCTAAGCACCATGTCTCCTTCTCGGAAAACCCTTGGGTTCACTTTCTGGCTATGATAACGCCTCAAGTTTTGCTGGTAGACAGCTGAACGTGACAGAGTAAGCTCTCTTGCTTCTTCTAGCAGGTCAACGTCATCTTCTTCTCTCGCCTCCGCCTCAGTGTAGAGGGTTACTCGGGGGGAGTCATGCTCTAGGTCGATTGGCAACACGGCCTCAGCCCCATAAACCAAGAAGAATGGTGTGTAGCCGGTTGACCGGTTAGGGGTAGTCCTTAGACTCCACAACACCGCTCGCAACTCGTCTAGCCAACACCCAGGTGTTTTCAGCAGCGGCTCAATCAGCCTTGGCTTTATGCCTGAAAGCACCATGCCATTTGCTCTTTCCACCTGCCCATTGGAGGCGGGATGCGCGACGGACGCGACATCTAGCCGGATGTGTTTATCTCTGCACAATCTCACCATGGCTCCTTCAGCAAAATTTGTGCCGTTATCTGTGATGATGCTGTGCGGGTAGCCGTATCTCAGGATCACATCCTTCAGGAACTTCACAGCAGTGGCTCCATCACACTTCCGAATAGGTCTCACTTCAATCCACTTGGTGAACTTATCAACCATGACCAAGATGTGAGTCATGTTGCCTCTAGCCGGCTTGAATGGGCCAACCATATCCAGACACCAAACAGCAAATGGCCAAGTAATGGGAATGGTTTTCAACTTGGAAGCAGACATGTGGATCTTACTTGCGAACATTTGGCAGCCGTTGCACTTCCTCACGATATCTTCAGCTTGCTTCAAAGCAGTGAGCGAGAAGAAGCCATGCCGAAAAGCCTTCTTGACCAGAGCCCGAGAAGAGGCGTGATGCCCGCATTCTCCTTGATGTATTTCCACCAGAATTTCTTCTCCTTCTTCCGGTTCCACACAGGGTTGCAGCACGCCAGTGGGACTTCTTTTGTGCAGCACCTCTCTGAATATGGTGTAGCCCTTGGATCTTCTCTGAATCTGCCTTGCGGTGACCTCATCATCTGGCAGGGTACCGTCCTTTAGAAAGGATAACATGGGCATAGCCCAACTCCATGTTTCCCGCGTGGGAAGCACTGGTTCGTCCAATTCCATCGGAACAGCCACCACTGCATCTCTTTATGCGTTGGGGTTGACTCTCTGCAGCCCCGAACGTTTGCAAGGACTTCCTCAATGAATGCGACAGTCCCCGAGTAAGGAGGGGCAGTCCCCGAGTCGAGAGGGGCAGTCCCCGAGTAAGGAGGGGCAGTCCCCGGGTTGCAGGCGCCAGTCCCCGGGATGGAGACTGCAGTCCCCGGGTTCTCTTTTGCACCTTCCCAGTCAATCTCCATTGGGACAGCTTCTTCACTAGGCAGGGAAGGAACGAAAATGGACTCCGAGTTGGGGGATGGCTTGATGGATGGTTTTCTCAGATGCTCCAAGGCAATCCCAGCCGGGATGTACTGCCGAGAAGACCCCAACTTGGACAGCTCATCAGCTGCCTCGTTCTCTGCTTGGTGAATGTGTTGGAACTCGCATCCTTCAAAGAATCCTGTCATGGTCTGGACCAGGAAGCGGTATGACGCCATGTTGGCATCCAGAGCGTCCCAGGTACCAGAAACTTGTTGTACGACCAGATCCGAGTCGCCATAGCATACGATGCGCTGCACACCAACCTCCTTGGCTACCTTTAGGCCATGCACCACAGCCTCGTACTCTACAACATTGTTGGATGCCTTGAAGTGGATTTGCAGCACGTACTTGAGTTGATCCCGCTTGGGTGACGTAAGCACTACACCAGCGCCAAGGCCTTCCTTCACCTTGGAGCCATCAAAGTGCATCTTCCAGTAATTGGATACCGGAGCAGGAGGCTCATACTGCACCTCAACCCAGTCCACAAGAAATTCCGCCAGAATATGAGACTTTATGGCTTCTCTTCTTGCATACGCTGGAGCGTACGCGGCCAGCTCGATTGCCCACTTGGCTACTCTGCCACTTGCCTCCTTGTTGCCCATGATATCCGAGATGGGAGCAGATCTCACCACAGTGATAGGATGCTCCTGAAAATAGTGCTTCAGCTTCTTGGCGCCTAGGTACACGCCGTAAGTCATCTTATGGTAGTGCGGGTAGTTCTGCTTGGAGCTGGATAGCACCTCACTGAGATAATATACTGGCCGCTGCACACTCTTGCCTTATTCTTCTCGTTCCACCACAATCACCACGCTGACTACCCGGTTGGTAGCGGCAATGTATAGCAGCATTGGCTCTTTGGGTAGCGGACTAGCCAAGATGGGAGCGCTACCCAGCATCACTTTCAGCTCATTGAATGCCACATCAGCTTGCGGTGTCTAGACGAACTTGTCGCTTTTCTTCATCAACTGATTCAGAGGCAGGGCCTTCTCGCCCATTCTGCCCAAGAAACGACTCAGAGATGCCAAGCAACCAGTGAATTTTTGCACATCCTTTAGGGATCTTGGCAAAGACATGCTCTCAATAGCTTTTATCTTTGAAGGATTGGCCTCAATGCCCTGACTGGATACCAAGAAGCCGAGTAGCTTGCCAGCCGGGACGCCAAAGGTGCATTTACTCGGGTTTAGCTTCATCTTATACTTGCGCAAGTTGGCAAAAGTTTCCTCAAGGTCACTAAGCAGAGTATGTGTTTTATTCGTTTTGATGACAATGTAATCTACGTACACCTGCACATTTTTGCCGAGTTGATCATGCAAGCATTTCTGCATGCATCTCTGATAAGTAGCACCCGCATTCCGCAACCCAAAGCACATGACACGATGGCAATAAGCCCCGTACGGGGTAATGAAAGCAGTCTTTATTTGATCAGCAGGGTTGAGAGTTATCTTATGAAAACCAGAGTAGGCATCTATGAAAGACAAGAGCTCACAACCAGCAGTGGAATCGATCACCTGATCGATGCGGGGTAGCGAAAAGGGATCCTTGGGGCAGGCCTTGTTCAAGTCGGTGTAGTCGACGCACATGCGCCATGCGGTAGCGGCCTTGGGGTCCTCCTTCTTATTCTCAACCATGACCGGGTTGGCTAGCCAATCCGGATGCAGCACCTCCATGATGAAATTGCTTATCAGCAGCTTGGTGATCTGATCACCGATGGCCTTTCTTCTCTCATCTCCAAAGCGGCGCATAGCCTGCTTCACTGGTTTGGCGTCAGGACGCACATGTAGCGAGTGCTCAACCAACTCCCTCGGGACACCTGGCAGATCCTCATTGGACCAGGCGAACACGTCCCGATTCTCACGGAGGAAGTGGATGAGCTCGCTTTCCTATTTCTCCCCCAACCCTGATCCAATGATGGCAACACGGTCGAGGAACTCAGGGTCGATCTGGATCTTCTTCGTCTCCTGGGATGCCTGGAACGCCGTCCCGTGCTGGGAACTCGGCATGCCAGGCGCACCAGCCTGCGTGGATTGCGCCATAGCCACCACCTCATACATCTTCTTCTTCTCGGCAGCCATCACCATAGACTCCGCCAACTGAGAACCAGCAGAGGCACACTCCATAGACTTCTTGTAATCACCAGAGATGGTGATCACGCCATTGGGACCAGGGATCTTCATCTTCAGATATGCAGCATGAGTAGAGGCCATGAACTTTCTCAGAGCAGGCCTGCCGAGTAGCGCATGATAGGGGCTCTGATGATCAACCACTTCGAACTGCAGCCTCTCAGTGTGGCAGTTCTCCCTGGTGCCGAATAGAACATCTATCCACACTCGGCCAATTGGAGAACAAGAAACTCCCGGCACAATGCCGTGGAAAGTGGTCTTGTTGGGTAGCAGCATGTTCTCGGCCATACCGAGCTTCTCGAGTGTGTCTCTGTACATAATGTTGATGCTGCTGCCGTTGTCGATCAGTACCTTGCTGAACTTCACATTCTTCTGAGGACCCAAGAAGGTGGGATCCAACACCAAGGCATAGCTACCCGGGTTGGGCATCACCTTGGGATGATCAGCTCTGGACCACGTGATTTCTTGGTTGCACCAGTGCAGGTAGTGAGGGACAGCAGGGATCACAGCATTAACCTCCATGGCACGCCTGTGCTGGGATTGCTTGTCGACAGGCTCAGAAGTGAAGATCATATAGCTCTCATGGTGCTCCTGGTACTGGTTGCGGCCTCCATCATCATTGTTACCATTGTTGTTGCCCTGGTTGTTGTTGTTGCCTCTGTTGTTGTTGCGGGTATAGTAGTTGCGGTTGCGGTCGTTGTTGTTGTTGTTGTTGCGGTAACCATCATTGTTGAAGTAGCGGTTGGCTCCTAAAGCCACCTGGTTCACATTCTCTCTTCTCGGAAATGCTGGAGGCCGGGCAGCAGGTGCGCGAGCAGGCTGCACATTGGCATTCGCAGCTGGCAGAGGAGGAGGAGGAGACAGGCCCTCATTCTTGATTTCTTCCCACCAACTGCACTGCCGAGTAGTGTGGTTGGCAGGTCTTGCGGGATGCCGAGTATGGAAGCTGCATGGGCCATCTTTCATGTCCTTGAAGACAAAGTTCTGACTAGGACCTGAGTTGCCGCTACCTTGCTGGGGAGCATTGTATGGCTTCTTGCCGCCTTTGCCCTGATTCTGGTTTTGCCCGTACTGGGCTCCAGCAGTTTTTGGCCTCTGGCTACTCCCAGCTCCGGTAGCCACAACATTCACCTCCTCAGGATCGTACCGGGTATCAATCCGGTCACCTCTGCGCTTGTTGCAGAACTCATTGCGCTTGTTGCTGTTGAAGTTTCATCTCGGCTCTGCGGAGTCCATCAAGGGCTGAGTTGGGTCGCCGAGTGCATACTGATCCGCAATCTTGATGGTCTCCGCAAGAGTGTTTGGCATCTCTCTCTGCAGCCTCTGCCACAGCATGTTGCCATGTCTGCAACCCTGCGCAAACCAAGTGATAGCCTGGGCCTCGTTCACACCTTCACAGGTGTTCCTCAATGTGCTCCACCGAGTAAGATACTCGCGGTCCGTCTCGTCTTCTCGCTGCTTGCAAGCGGACAACTGCTGCGGCCTATTCGGCCTCTTGTATGTGCTGGTTAAGTTGCTGATGAAGGCCTCCGAGAAGTCCAGCCAGCAATTGATGCTGTTCTTGGGCAGGTTGTTGAGCCAAGTGCGAGCAGGGCCCTCGAGCATTTGCGGCACATACCGCACAGCCCATCTCCGGTTGCCGTTCGCAATATGCACGGCTCTGATGTCACATCCCAATTTTGGAATACCTGATAACACAGTTGTTTTGCTAATTGCTTGACAATTAAACTTTGATTGTATTTGTTTGAGTGCAACTAAACAAACTAATTATATAAACTTACATGGCTAAGAAATTGAAAACAAAATATTCAACATATTGTTCCAATGACTTTGACAATATTTTCTAAAGTAAATATTGATCAAAGAGTTTTCCAAAAACATCTTATGAATCCAATACTTGCTGAATATTATTCCAAGTTCTAAATTTAAGAAAGAGGAAACACTTAATAAGTTTCTCTAAAAGATTATCAGAAAAAGAGGCATTCTTAGATGCTTCACCAAAATATTATCAAATGTTTTTCCAACCTTGCAAGCTTAAAAACAAAAGTATTGGAGAGCATTGACTTGCTATCTCTAGTCACATAAATATTTTGGCAAAGCATTGTTAAAGAAAAGCCAAGTGCCTTATTAAATAGAAATTCCAATATTTCCAGAAACAGAAAACTCAAACAAGTTACTACTGGAAACTTTATTCAAATGAGCTGAAATTAATACCATTGCTTCCTTATAACAAATAAGGAATACACGCAAGAGGAGACCAAAATTTGAATCCATTAAAGTCCTGAAAACATGGTTTTTCTCCACAGCAACCTTTGGGATTTTGAACAAGTTTGTTCTACAAACTTTTTCCAAATGCCATGAAATAAATACCACATGCTATATATCATAAATGAGGATGAAAACCAAAAGGGCACAGGTTTTTGAATTGTTTAAGTTGCCAAAAACCCCTGTTTTCTTGACAGCACCTTTTTGAAATTTGAACAAGTTTGTTCTATGAAGTAACTCAAAATGACTTGAATTTTCTACCACATAAGGAACACATCAAATAAGGAATGTGTGCCAAAAATTATCATTTTTGGAAACTCCTAAGTAGTCTAATAAATTCATTGTCCATTTATGTAAGAATTCAAATTTGAACAACTTTGAATTATCAAGTTTCTCTAATTGAGCCAATTTTCACATATGTTGTACAACTCAACTAATAAGAATTTTGGGCAAAAGGATTTTAAATTTTGACTTTGATTAATTGGTGAAAACAACCTTTTTTCAGAAAGGACAGGGACCTATTTGTAATACCCAGGGACCTAAATGCAATCCCAGTCACCTTCTTCAACCTCTAGCCCTCTGTAGATACAGCAGCCCTATGCCTTTGCTTCGAATGGAAGGAATCCTTGGGGATAAAGAGGCCCCCCATGTGCCTTGTCTCCCACATGCCCCCTCTCTCTCCTTGAGCTCTCCTCTCTCTCTCTACTGTGCACATCAAGCCCAAACCGAAACCCTAGGTATGGCCACCGTCGATTCGGCCCGTGGCGAGCTCGCCGCCGGTAGCCGTGGTGCCCATCCCTTCCCCCTCGTCGTGCTGAGCGTCCTGGCCAAAGCAATCGAGGCGGGAGCCACCGTAGAGCCCGCGCCATCCGCTTTCCCCTCTGAGCCCGACGGAACTCCGGCGACGAATTGCCGCCGCCACGGACCTCCTCCTTCTTCTCCGAGCATCCCCGCGTGTTGGTGGTGAGCAGGCGACCCCCGCCGCCCTTTTTCCCCTCTCCCTCTCCCCCTAGGACCTCGCCCCGCCGTGCTTGCGTTCGGCCGCCGGGCGCCGTCCGTCGCCGGCCGCTCTCCCGCGTTTTCCCGGAAGCGAGGGTGAGTTAGGTTTGTTGCCCGCGTCGAGTGCTTCGTGCACAGGTTTTTATTTCGCGTTTTGGTGGCCGTTTGCGTCGGATTCGAGCTCGCCGGAGTGCCTCCCCGCCGGCGGTGACGTCGCGGTGACGCAGCGACGGCGTCAGCGCCCTGGACCGCGCGCTCAGAGTCAAACTGGCCCGTGGGACCTCTCTGTGCCGCGTGGCTGCCCGCGTGGACCGCTGGCCCTCGTGTCAGCGTCATTAGCTGATCTGGTCGCGGTGCCTTTAGATCTGGCCGGCCCATTTTGAATCTAGCCCATGTCAAAGTTCTTTTTCCATTTTTATTTTTACAGAATGATACATGGTTACTTTTGGACTTAAAAGGCAACCAAACAAATGAATTTGACCAAACCAAAATTTACAGTGGTACGTAAACTAAATCTAAACCACCTCCATTTTGTAGATCTACATTTGGATGAATAGTTTGGAAATGAAAAATGATTTGGCAACAGGTACCAGAAACACCAAAATGAGCACCATTGTTATTTCACAACTCAGAATGAAGTGAGGCCAATTGCATTGGAAAGCCCGTGAAATTTGCTAACAGGAGCAAGTAACCTTGCTTCCAGATTCCTCATATTTTTGAAACGGCATGCAATTTGGTAAAACACCAGAGAGCACTTTGGTGATTTTTATAAAATAATTAAAAATGATTTTTGATGCAAACTCAATTGGATGGTCTTTTATATGTATAGGGCTATCAAAACCTAGAAGGGTTTAATTTTTAGAGCATCCTATAAAATTTGGTGGACAGATCTTTGTTTTGCATGTTTCTGCCATTTTGGCATTTTAGCTATTTAAATTGTGTGAATATATTTTTGTGTTGCAATATTGTTTTCTAGCATGTAAAAGTTGTGTGAACTTGTTTTCTAAGTTTTACTTAGCTATTTTAGCATGTTGGATTGTGTGGACTTGAGTGGAGAAGAAATAGGATTTATGGTTATAGCATATGTTTTATTCTCTAGTGTGATACTTGCATATAATTTTGAGTGATAAAATTATGTGCAAACACTTGGATTTTTTGATTGGATCCAGTACCATGTTGGTACTTATTTTGTGTTGTTATCACCTCTGCTAGATTTCATTTGATTTGGTAGAAAAGCATGAGTAGCTTTGTCATAACTATGAGAATGTTATGGAAAAATTCCCTCATGTGTGGAATTTTTGAAATAAACATTTGTGGTTGTGTAGCCACATATTTTTGTGTTGGTTAATAGGACCAGTAGCATTATTCTTAAGGTTGTTATGAGTACTTGAACCCTAAAGTTTTCACTTGTGTGAAAACAATAGCATGAGTAGCATTACCTTGCTTATGTTTGCACCCTATTATTTTCTACTAGTATGGTTAATGCACTAGATGCTAGTTTAGTTTTTTGTTAATTTTTAGCAAGTGGACCAGAGGAATTTTGACCTCTTAATGCTTTGTTATGCTAGTGGAACACCCACTGGTGTCATTGCATTTTTGGTGGAAACATTATTTCCCCCACACTAGATGTATTTCTTTTATATAGTTCTATAACTAATGAGTGCCTAGTATTTTTGCTTTGGATTTTTAGTGCTAAATGGAAATGTGTATGCTTCTGTTTGTAAGTGGTTATAATAATGTGTGGCTAGCTAGGAAAAATCCATCTTTGGAGTGTTGTTTGATTCCTCTAGTAATGCCCTTTTTATTACCACTAGTATGTAGGAGTTGCCCTGCAAATTGATACCTTGTTTTGTCAAATGGGATATTTTTGTTATAGCAAGAATAGATATTTTTCACTACTGTTTTTATGACATGGACCCTCTGGTTGTATTTCAATTACTTGATTGAAATGCATCCATTGATTCTTCATGTTTAAGTAGTACTAGTTTTCCTTAGCAGTGTTGTGTTGAATTATTTTTCCTGCCAACTTGTGTTTGGTAGATATTTGTGTATCCTTGCATGAGGACATGTTTTCATTTTCCATTATGATAACATGGTTCCTTGTTTGCATTTTAGTACTTTACATGTTATGCATGCTTGCATAGCAAACTTTTAGTAGAAAACATGTCTATAGGATTCCTCCTTTTTAGTCATTGTTTCTATTGTTCTCACTATGAGAATTGTGTGTTTGTGATGAGTCTATTACCTTGTTACACTTGTGTAGGCTCACTGATTTGTACAAGTAACTTTTTCAAATCATGTGCCTTATTTATTCTTTATGTGAATTTAGGCTTAGCAGATTAGCTACCTTGTTATTTTTGTGGTTTGGTTGATAGACCCATTGCCATGCTTATTGTTGTGCATGTTTTATATACTTTTAGTAGTCTCACCCTTGTGAAACTAAGTTTAATTTGGGCTTATTAATATCTTGGTATGAGAGTGGCACACCCACTGAATCCATGATATTAAGGTTGTGAGATATATTCCTCCAACCTTAAGCTGTCCTATTAAATGGCATTTCTGCCAAGTAGGTTTGTTTGATTGTTTGCCTCCATTAATAATTGTGTGATTGGTTATTATTAGATTTACTTGCTGTATGTATTGTTATGTGTGGTTGCTTGCCTTGATTGGTTCTGAATGTGTGTCCTTTATTCCTTTTACGACGTTAGAAAGCGAAGAGGAAGGGAGTGTCGTGAAGCTCTGTTTCAAGATCCAGTCACTCCAGAACCCGGGACACAAGGAGATACCAGGCAAGCCATCCTGATGCTTGCTGATACAATACTTACCATTATCTATCATGCATGTTTTACCTCTGAAGTTTTACAAAAACTTGATTATCAAAACTATTTTTGATGTGGCTATTACTACTATAGTATTATATAGGTTACTATCATGCCAGTAGTTAAACTTGGTAATACCAAGCCCATAGGCCACCATATGGTATTTATTACCATCAAATATACTAGTCCCTAAGTGGACACCCTAAAATTGTGATTCTACAAAACAAAGGCTTTACGGAAAAACCCGGAGAAAAGGCGGATCCTTGTTCTCCGTAGGAATGTGGAAGTGGTCATTTTTGAGAAAGTGGTGTTTTCAAAAATGACACATAACCTAGTCTTCGCCGGACAACCTTTACCGTACTGCCACCCTACCCCAACATGGGCACGGGGCTTAACTGGAAGTTTGTCCTTGTTAGTGTGTGTTCTATCTCAAACGCTATAAGGGACGGAATCCCTTGAACCGAGTGTTGTCAAGAGTTGAGACATAAAAAGTGTGGGATTAATTTTCCCTCCGGTCGCATCAGTTGAGGCATCCTGGCTTGGCGGGGATTAGCTCGGTGCCGGGGATGTGGTAAAACTCAACCGAGAGATAGACACATTCTAGCTTGAACATAGTGGATGGTTATGATCAGATACCTGATGTTTACATACTGTTGTTACAGTCCGTGATTGTTCACGGGAGGTGTACTGGATCTGGTGGATGTGTACACCTCTGCAGAGTATAACTTTTTCGAAGAAGCCGCGTCCTCGGATATGGACAGTTGAATGGCCATGTAGCTAGCATTGTGTCAATGTTTTCAAAAGAGGAAGTTTTTTAAAAGGGATTTTGGAAAGGAAGTGTTGAACTTGGGAAGTTCGGAAAGAAATGGAAACTTATACCGTGGAGGTATCGTCGATGATGAAAAGCCAGATGTTGTTATACAAAACAAAATGTTTTGCAAAGAAAACCTTTTCTACTCTAAGCAAGAATTCTGGAAACTGATTCCAAGAAGTTTTGCAAAGAGAAAATATTCTTTAATAAAGTTTTACAAAACCTCTTGTACATGTGATATCTACAAGAGAAATAAAACTATATTATTTTCTTCTGAAGTATCTTCTTCAACTAAGATACATATTAACCTGACTGCAATTGTGGTGTCATCATATATGAACGCCATTGGTAGTGAACCCTATTTATAGCCTACCTATTCCACCATATAAGCATATTTGCATGTTTGGTAAGTGACATGATGGATGTCTTGCTGAGTACATTCAAATGTACTCATTATGGTTTCGCCCCTGGTATCTACTTATCAGATTTGGAGAAGGAGCCTCAAAAGGATATCTATGAAGAGAAGTACGGAGTTGACGGCTTTGCGAACTAGGATCGTCTCCGGGTCAGCAGCCTGTAGGTTAAGGCGTGACTTGGGCTCAACTACGTTGTGTTTTATTTGTCCTCCGCTGTGTTTGATAAGTTGCCTGCCCCTTGTGGCAGTTGCGTTAAACTTGATCATGTGATATATGTGTAATACCTTTATGTATTCGTGTAATGGATGATGTATTTCTGTGTGCCCACTTTGTATGTTGTTCACGACTGATCTTTCTGGGATCGTGAATGTATGCATACGTAGGGTTTCAGACTGCCGGTCTGGGGTCCTTACAGAGTTGGTATCAGAGCCATCTTGACCTTAGTTGACCTTAGTTAGCATGGACGTCAGATAGGAAAGGAAAGTATTTTTGAGTAAAAACCTATTTACTATCTAAATTATTTATATCTAAGGGAATTTTAGTATATTTTCCCTCCTTCTGATCTTTTCAAAAGATTCTAAATGCATATCAAGGGCGTCCTTGAACAGTGGTTCGAAGGGCGGGCCTTACATAATTGGTATCTCTCTCGGTTAAGAGTTTATTTCTTCCTTGTTTGCAACTGCTCCGCTCTGTTTTTGAAACATCTCTCGTCTTTGAAGTTTTCTGTCCAGAAAATAGTTGGAGTTTCAAAAACAGATTGTTGCATAAAGTTTTATCAAAACTTTACTTCTATTTATCTTGTTTCTATCCAAAAGCTTTTATACTTGCCGATGTCCCGAGAAGACCAAAATAATTGCATAGCTCTACAGTAATGATGGTCAGAAGTAGATATAGTTCTTCAGCCACTTCTAGGATTTTGGATCATCCCCCGACGTAGCTCCAATGGAGCCTTGCTTGTGTGTTTTGGCTTGTTTATGTGTGTCCGTAGGACTTTGTGCTATTGTGTGGTGTAGATTTTGGTTCATCTAGGCTTCTATATGTTTGTGGGGTGCTCAAAATTTGCAGATTTGTGCTTGCCCCGCTCTTGTTTTTGAATCGCCTCGTGTTAAATTTTTGCAAGCAAAAATGTTTGTATAGTATTCAAAAAACAAGAATTTGTTGCTTAGACTTATACTTGTTTTCGCTTCATAATGCCACCCGTCGTGAACCACCATCTCTCCCACAATTAATGAAAGCACCGTTAAGCCTAATAATAGAGGACCATCAAGCCACACGAGCTGCTAGCGTTGCTAACAATGCTGCACTCCAACAGATAAAGCTCCAACAACGACAACCTTCAAAGAAGAAAGGCGTGAATGCACCAACCACTACTGGCCAAAACCTCTATGTTTGTCTGTTTGCAAAAGACTCGTTTTGCCCTATTGGCTAAATGCCGCACCTTTTTATGTTCCCTTTTAAAAGACCAAACAAGATAAATCCCCTTTTAAAAGTTATATACCTCCCTCCTCTGGAGAAAGGTACAAAAGAAGTCCTCACATGCCATGATGCGCAACCCCCTAATAAGCCAATCAAAAGAGCACGATTCAATATTCGACGTACGATGACACTAGTCGTATCTTGTCGGACAAACATGATTAAATAGAAAGCTAACAAGACTAACATGCTTGGTCTAATCTTAGGTTGACACCTAACCAAATCATGTAAACTACTGACAACTCTTTCTAAACCAACGAATTAAGTGACTTACGACACCTTTTAATCTAGTTGGTAAAAAGGAGAAGTCACGAGAAAAATAAAATGATGACCTATTCGTTTACTAGTAAATAGGATACCGGGTGTATCTACTTTGGAAACCAAATCTTAGTAGACATTGTAAGTACCATGAGATTCGAGGTTTAGAAATAAAGTGAACGATGGAATGTTTATGATAGATCTAGAAAACAGCAGTTTCCCTGTTTTTGTTTCTTTGTGTGCTCTAGATTGAAATAAATTTGTGTTTTATTCAATCTTGCTTCCTAACTTATATGGAGTTGTTAGGACTTGTTATTATGTTGTTTTCTTACAATAAATCTACACTGGAAAGTGTGTGCATGATTGAAAACTCGAATAAAAACGAAATAGCATTTGTTACCTTCTAGTTTATTATCTCGATGTTTTGTGAGAACTAGATCTGTGTATACTTTCTTAGTGAATTTTGTGCAATGTTTTCCTTGAGTCCAGTACCATTTAGATACTGTTATTTTGATGCTTGTACCTATGTTAGCTTGCATGTCTCTTAATAGTCAATCATGTGTGAGCATTACTATCAATATGCATTAGTATTGTTTCACTAGATTAAATAGCCTTATATTTTTATCTAGTGTGCAAAGTTTTTCATGAGTAACCAGAGGATCATTACCTCTTTTGCCTTGGTATTAGTAGGCCATATCCCACTGGTCCCATTGTATTTTGGCTTGAGGATGAAAATCCCCAACCATACACATGTGTGAAAATAGCATCTTTCACTATGTGATTGATTTCTATTTTCCACCATGGAAAATATAATTGTTTGTTTTCACTTATGAAAGTGAGAAGTTTATTTCTTATTAGTAAATACTAATATGTTTAGGTGTGATCCTTTTGTTAGCATAATATTCCTTAGGGGTATCATGTTAAGAAATGTTTCACTATCGTGTGCTAAAATTAAATTGTTCACAAATAAAATAAATTCCTCTTGATTGGTAGATTGTTTGTGAATGATTTAAATTGAGTGTATGGATTTTTTAAGAGGTTTAGATAACTTTTCATTAATTGCATAGCTACTGGTTGTGTGAGTTATACCTTGCTTGTTTGCTAGTAATTGTTTAAGAAAAACAGAAATTGCTAGAAGAAATTTCTGCATGCTTAATGGTTGATTCATAGAATTACTTTGGTGTTTGTGCTTACTAGCATGTGTAAGTTTTGTGTGCTGTTATTATGTACACTTATATTCATGACTTTCTTGTTTAAGTTTAAACATCATGATAGCATTGTTTGCTTCTCTAGAGCGAAACTAGTTTCACCACTAGAAAATGGTGATTTTTGCTCTAGTATTACCCTCTTTTTATTTTATGAGAATATGTGTAGATATAGCATGTTTAGCAAGTTATTACTTCTGTTACATTCCATGAATTATTTAGCTTCATGTTCTATGGTTATAGGATATGATTATCTCTTATAGCATGCTGGTGTAGATTTTTCATACTAGTGTGTTATTTGTGCAGTCTTTTCTTTATGCCTATGTAATAGGAGTATTATCCTGTGTGAAGATGGTATTTTAGAGTATCTTTATGATTGAATTCATTGGGTTTTAGCTACTGGTTGTTTTCTCATTGTTCATGATTGATGGATTCCAAAACCTCTAGTAAACAATAACCTAATGAATAAATAGTCTATTCATCTGTGGTGTTGTTTGCTTGCTTATTGGATTTTGTTTAAATGTTTTAACTTAGCATGAGTTTATACTTGTGTTATGATTGTGCTTAAGAGTATCTTATTAAACTAAAACATACAACTAAAATCATGAACTTAGTAAGTGATAGTTGCTTGTGGTGAGTAATACCCACTGCCATGGGTATTATTCTGTCTGTTTATTTACCTTAGCAACCTAACCTTTGCACCCACAAGCTATATTTTTAGCTTCTTGTATACCTTGTTATGAGAGTGGTACACCACTCCATATGTGGTATGTAAGATGGGGGATATAGCTAGGAACTCATGTAATAATTGACGGTACGTTTCGAGGTAGTTATGCACTAACCTTAATTTTTGTTCAAACTGGAAACAAAAGTTTTGGACCTAAAACAGTACTGGTGTACTTTTTAAAGTGAATTTGCTAATTTAGTGAAGTACCCCGCCTCCCAAGTAAAGTCAAAGGGGGGAAGCACCGACACTCCAACACTAACATTGTGTTTGTTGGCCCTCCCTTAGTCCTCGCTTGCGAATCTCGGGGACGAGATTCTTTTTAGGGGGGAAGACCTGTCACATCCCAATTTTGGAATACCTGATAACACAGTTGTTTTGCTAATTGCTTGACAATTAAACTTTGATTGTGACAATTAAACTTTGATTGTATTTGTTTGAGTGCAACTAAACAAACTAATTATATAAACTTACATGGCTAAGAAATTGAAAACAAAATATTCAACATATTGTTCCAATGACTTTGACAATATTTTCTAAAGTAAATATTGATCAAAGAGTTTTCCAAAAACATCTTATGAATCCAATACTTGCTGAATATTATTCCAAGTTCTAAATTTAAGAAAGAGGAAACACTTAATAAGTTTCTCTAAAAGATTATCAGAAAAAGAGGCATTCTTAGATGCTTCACCAAAATATTATCAAATGTTTTTCCAACCTTGCAAGCTTAAAAACAAAAGTATTGGAGAGCATTGACTTGCTATCTCTAGTCACATAAATATTTTGGCAAAGCATTGTTAAAGAAAAGCCAAGTGCCTTATTAAATAGAAATTCCAATATTTCCAGAAACAGAAAACTCAAACAAGTTACTACTGGAAACTTTATTCAAATGAGCTGAAATTAATACCATTGCTTCCTTATAACAAATAAGGAATACACACAAGAGGAGACCAAAATTTGAATCCATTAAAGTCCTGAAAACATGGTTTTTCTCCACAGCAACCTTTGGGATTTTGAACAAGTTTGTTCTACAAACTTTTTCCAAATGCCATGAAATAAATACCACATGCTCTATATCATAAATGAGGATGAAAACCAAAAGGGAACAGGTTTTTGAATTGTTTAAGTTGCCAAAAACCCCTGTTTTCTTGACAGCACCTTTTTGAAATTTGAACAAGTTTGTTCTATGAAGTAACTCAAAATGACTTGAATTTTCTACCACATAAGGAACACATCAAATAAGGAATGTGTGCCAAAAATTATCATTTTTGGAAACTCCTAAGTAGTCTAATAAATTCATTGTCCATTTATGTAAGAATTCAAATTTGAACAACTTTGAATTATCAAGTTTCTCTAATTGAGCCAATTTTCACATATGTTGTACAACTCAACTAATAAGAATTTTGGGCAAAAGGATTTTAAATTTTGACTTTGATTGATTGGTGAAAACAACCTTTTTTCAGAAAGGACAGGGACCTATTTGTAATACCCAGGGACCTAAATGCAATCCCAGTCACCTTGTTCAACCTCTAGCCCTCTGTAGATACAGCAGCCCTATGCATTTGCTTCGAATGGAAGGAATCCTTGGGGATAAAGAGGCCCCCCATGTGCCTTGTCTCCCACATGCCCCCTCTCTCTCCTTGAGCTCTCCTCTCTCTCTCTACAGTGCACATCAAGCCCAAACCGAAACCCTAGGTATGGCCACCGTCGATTCGGCCCGTGGCGAGCTCGCCGCCGGTAGCCGTGGTGCCCATCCCTTCCCCCTCGTCGTGCTGAGCGTCCTGGCCAAAGCAATCGAGGCGGGAGCCACCGTAGAGCCCGCGCCATCCGCTTTCCCCTCCGAGCCCGGCGGAACTCCGGCGACGAATTGCCGCCGCCACGGACCTCCTCCTTCTTCTCCGAGCATCCCCGCGTGTTGGTGGTGAGCAGGCGACCCCCGCCGCCCTTTTTCCCCTCTCCCTCTCCCCCTAGGACCTCGCCCCGCCGTGCTTGCGTTCGGCCGCCGGGCGCCGTCCGTCACCGGCCGCTCTCCCGCGTTTTCCTGGAAGCGAGGGTGAGTTAGGTTTGTTGCCCGTGTCGAGTTCTTCGTGCACAGGTTTTTATTTCGCGTTTTGGTGGCCGTTTGCGTCGGATTCGAGCTCGCCGGAGTGCCTCCCCGCCGGCGGTGACGTCGCGGTGACGCAGCGACGGCGTCAGCGCCCTGGACCGCGCGCTCAGAGTCAAACTGGCCCGTGGGACCTCTCTGTGCCGCGTGGCTGCCCGCGTGGACCGATGGCCCGCGTGTCAGCGTCATTAGCTAGATCTGGTCGCGGTGCCTTTAGATCTGGCCGGCGCATTTTGAATCTAGCCCATGTCAAAGTTCTTTTTCCATTTTTATTTTTACAGAATGATACATGGTTACTTTTGGACTTAAAAGGCATCCAAACAAATGAATTTGACCAAACCAAAATTTACAGTGGTACGTAAACTAAATCTAAACCACCTCCATTTTGTAGATCTACATTTGGATGAATAGTTTGGAAATGAAAAATGATTTGGCAACAAGTACCAGAAACACCAAAATGAGCACCATTTTTATTTCACAACTCAGAATGAAGTGAGGCCAATTGCATTGTAAAGCCCTTGAAATTTCCTAACAGGATAAATTAACCTTGCTTCCAAATTCGTCATATTTTTGAAATGGCATGCAATTTGGTAAAACACCAGAGAGCACTTTGGTGATTTTTATAAAATAATTAAAAATGATTTTTGATGCAAACTCAATTGGATGGTCTTGTATATGTATAGGGCTATCCAAACCTAGAAGGGTTTAATTTTTAGAGCATCCTATAAAATTTGGTGGACAGATCTTTGTTTTGCATGTTTCTGCCATTTTGGCATTTTAGCTATTTAAATTGTGTGAATATATTTTTGTGTTGCAATATTGTTTTCTAGCATGTAAAAGTTGTGTGAACTTGTTTTCTAAGTGTTACTTAGCTATTTTAGCATGTTGGATTGTGTGGACTTGAGTGGAGAAGAAATAGGATTTATGGTTATAGCATATGTTTTATTCTCTAGTGTGATACTTGCATATAATTTTGAGTGATAAAATTATGTGCAAACACTTGGATTTTTTGATTGGATCCAGTACCATGTTGGTACTTATTTTGTGTTGTTATAACCTCTGCTAGATTTCATTTGAGTTTGTAGAAAATCATGAGTAGCTTTGTCATAACTATGAGAATGTTATGGAAAAATTCCCTCATGTGTGGAATTTTTGACATAAACATTTGTGGTTGTGTAGCCACATATTTTTGTGTTGGTTAATAGGACCAGTAGCATTATTCTTAAGGTTGTTATGAGTACTTGACCCCTAAAGTTTTCACTTGTGTGAAAACAATAGCATGAGTAGCATTACCTTGCTTATGTTTGCACCCTATTATTTTCTACTAGTATGGTTAATGCACTAGATGCTAGTTTAGTTTTTTGTTAATTTTTAGCAAGTGGACCAGAGGCATTGTGACCTCTTAATGCTTTGTTATGCTAGTGGAACACCCACCGGTGTCATTGCATTTTTGGTGGAAACATTATTTCCCCCACACTAGATGTATTTCTTTTATATAGTTCTATAACTAATGAGTGCCTAGTATTTTTGCTTTGGATTTTTAGTGCTAAATGGAAATGTGTATGCTTCTGTTTGTAATTGGTTATAATCATGTGTGGCTTGCTAGGAAAAATCCATCTTTGGAGTGTTGTTTGATTCCTCTAGTAATGCCCTTTTTATTACCACTAGTATGTAGGAGTTGCCCTGCAAATTGATACCTTGTTTTATCAAATGGGATATTTTTGTTATAGCAAGAATAGATATTTTTCACTACTGTTTTTATGACATGGACCCTCTGGTTGTATTTCAATTACTTGATTGAAATGCATCCATTGATTCTTCATGTTTAAGTAGTACTACTTTTCCTTAGCAGTGTTGTGTTGAATTATTTTTCCTGCCAACTTGTGTTTGGTAGATATTTGTGTATCCTTGCATGAGGACATGTTTTCATTTTCCATTATGATAACATGGTTCCTTGTTTGAATTTTAGTACTTTACATGTTATGCATGCTTGCATAGCAAACTTTTAGTAGAAAACATGTCTATAGGATTCCTCCTTTTTAGTCATTGTTTCTATTGTTCTCACTATGAGAATTGTGTGTTTTGTGATGAGTCTATTACCTTGTTACACTTGTGTAGGCTCACTGATTTGTACAAGTAACTTTTTCGAATCATGTGCCTTATTTATTCTTGATGTGAATTTAGGCTTAGCAGATTAGCTACCTTGTTCTTTTTGTGGTTTGGTTGATAGACCCATTGCCATGCTTATTGTTGTGCATGTTTTATATACTTTTAGTAGTCTCACCCTTGTGAAAACTAAGTTTAATTTGGGCTTATTAATATCTTGCTACGAGAGTGGCACACCCCACTGAATCCATGATATTAAGGTTGTGAGATATATTCCCTCCAACCTTAAGCTGTCCTATTAAATGGCATTTCTGCCAAGTAGGTTTGTTTGATTGTTTGCCTCCATTAATAATTGTGTGATTGGTTATTATTAGATTTACTTGCTGTATGTATTGTTATGTGTGGTTGCTTGCCTTGATTGGTTCTGAATGTGTGTCCTTTATTCCTTTTACGACGTTAGAAAGCGAAGATGAAGGGAGTGTCGTGAAGCTCTGTTTCAAGATCCAGTCACTCCAGAACCAGGGACAAAAGGAGATACCAGGCAAGCCATCCTGATGCTTGCTGATACAATACTTACCATTATCTATCATGCATGTTTTACCTCTGAAGTTTTACAAAAACTTGATTATCAAAACTATTTTTGATGTGGCTATTACTACTATAGTATTATATAGGTTACTATCATGCCAGTAGTTAAACTTGGTAATACCAAGCCCATAGGCCACCATATGGTATTTATTACCATCAAATATACTAGTCCCTAAGTGGACACCCTAAAATTGTGATTCTACAAAACAAAGGCTTTACGGAAAAACCCGGAGAAAAGGCGGATCCTTGTTCTCCGTAGGAATGTGGAAGTGGTCATTTTTGAGAAAGTGGTGTTTTCAAAAATGACACATAACCTAGTCTTCGCCGGACAACCTTTACCGTACTGCCACCCTACCCCAACATGGGCACGGGGCTTAACTGGAAGTTTGTCCTTGTTAGTGTGTGTTCTATCTCAAACGCTATAAGGGACGGAATCCCTTGAACCGAGTGTTGTCAAGAGTTGAGACATAAAAAGTGTGGGATTAATTTTCCCTCCGGTCGCATCAGTTGAGGCATCTTGGCTTGGCGGGGATTAGCTCGGTGTCGGGGATGTGGTAAAACTCAACCGAGAGATAGACACATTCTAGCTTGAACATAGTGGATGGTTATGATCAGATACCTGATGTTTACATACTGTTGTTACAGTCCGTGATTGTTCACGGGAGGTGTACTGGATCTGGTGGATGTGTACACCTCTGCAGAGTATAACTTTTTCGAAGAAGCCGCGTCCTCGGATATGGACAGTTGGGCCATGTAGCTAGCATTGTGTCAATGTTTTCAAAAGAGGAAGTTTTTGAAAAGGAATTTTGGAAAGGAAGTGTTGAACTTGGGAAGTTCGGAAAGAAATGGAAACTTATACCGTGGAGGTATCATCGATGATGAAAAGCCAGATGTTGTTATACAAAACAAAATGTTTTGCAAAGAAAACCTTTTCTACTCTAAGCAAGAATTCTGGAAACTGATTCCAAGAAGTTTTGCAAAGAGAAAATATTCTTTAATAAAGTTTTACAAAACCTCTTGTACATGTGATATCTACAAGAGAAATAAAACTATATTATTTTCTTCTGAAGTATCTTCTTCAACGAAGATACAGATTAACCTGACTGCAACTGTGGTGTCATCATATATGAACGCCATTGGTAGTGAACCCTATTTATAGCCTACCTATTCCACCATATAAGCATATTTGCATGTTTGGTAAGTGACATGATGGATGTCTTGCTGAGTACATTCAAATGTACTCATTATGGTTTCGCCCCTGGTATCTACTTATCAGATTTGGAGAAGGAGCCTCCAAAGGATATCTATGAAGAGAAGTACGGAGTTGACGGCTTTGCGAACTACGATCGTCTCCGGGTCAGCAGCCTGTAGGTTAAGGCGTGACTTGGGCTCAACTACGTTGTGTTTTATTTGTCTTCCGCTGTGTTTGATAAGTTGCCTGCCCCATGTGGCAGTTGCGTTAAACTTGATCATGTGATATATGTGTAATACCTTTATGTATTCGTGTAATGGATGATGTATTTCTGTGTGCCAACTTTGTATGTTGTTCACGACTGATCTTTCTGGGATCGTGAATGTATGCATACGTAGGGTTTCAGACTGCCGGTCTGGGGTCCTTACATGTGACATAGTCATTGAGCCAATCTTCCGGCTTGGTGCTGCCGTTGTAGCATTTGGTACCTCTGGCGAGTTGGAAGTTCTTCACGGATGGCTCATTCATGATGCGCGGGCCAAAGCACTCTGGGCCAGGCGGCCCCGTGTTCTCGAGTCTTGCGGACAGACTAATCCTGTCCAGCTTGTACCTGGCATCCGTGGGTTCCAGCACACGCTCACCCACGCGATCCATGATATCATAGCCGGCTAACCCCATAGCCGAGTAGCCATCATCATATCTATCCACCTCCATAGCCGTAGGCTGCTCCACCGGGTTGGCGGTTGGCGCCATCGCACGTGGCTGCTGCCTCTGCCGAGTAGGCTGAGCACCCTGATGCCGAGAAGGGCCGGGGCGACCTCCATCTCGCGTCTGGCTATGAGATTTATGGGCTTGATAGCCTGCTCCTGCAGTGTTGTGTTTTTGACCGGACTGTCGCGGCACAGCGAGCTGTTTCGCAGCGACAGCCGGGTCGTACACCTGCATCTGCCTGTCTTTGCCAGAGCACCCACTCCGTTTTTTCTCACGGCTGGGATGCGGTGATGAGGCCTGGTCAGTAGATCTGACCGCGTGCGAGTGCACCACCTGAGAAGCTCCAACACCCGGATTGGCTTTCCGGAACTCCTCGTTCTGCCTAGCAGCCTCTAGCACTAACTCATTGAGCCTCTCCTGCTGCCTAGCGCGTGCGTCGCCAGCGAGATGCGGCAACTCAGCAGCTACAGCCTCAGCAGCTCTAAGGGTTTTGGCGGGGGTGATGTATCTAGGCCTGGTGGAGGTGTTTGCGGTGGCAGATTGGCTAGGAGCCTCTACAACTGTCGCCATCTCGGCGCCTAAGTTGCGACGCGTAGCACCTACTTTGCTAGACTTCCTAGCAACGGGAGTAAACCCATGAGCCTTGTTGTACTCGTTCTGATCTACGATAAGCTCAAGCCTAATCTTATCTAGCTCCGCATGCTCGGCGAGCAGCTCCTGGCGCTGCCGGTCGAGCTGCGCCCTCATGGACAAGAGCTCAAGCTCTGTGGGAGGCGGCATGCCCATCCGCGCAGCAGATGCTGGTATCGTCGGAGTAGTGGCGAGGGGGAGGTTGCAGTCCTTCTCGTAGGGCTTGTGGGTCTTCCCGCCAGCACTCGGGCCAGTGAGATCCTCGACGACGGTCGCGGCAGCAGCCGCGCCCTTCCCGGCGTCAGCAGCCAGGCCGGCCACCATCACCTCCACGCTGTCCATAGAACAGCCAACTGGCCTTCCGCGGGCAGCGATCACAGCAGGAGGATCTTCCGCGACCAGCACCTCCTCCGGGAACTCGCGGACGACGGTGGTGGCGACGTAGACGAGGTGTGAGCCGAAGGAGAGCACCGTGCCGCCCTCCGGCATGGCCCTGCCGCCGAAATCACCGGCGTTGTCGGTGACGAAGTCGAAGGAGCCGAATCTGTGGACAAGGCCACAGACCACGCGCTCCCCCGCAGCAGAAATGGATCCCGTCCGAACGTAAACTCCAGCCAGCGCCGCTGGTTGCCCCACGGTGGGCGCCAACTGTCGTGGTGGTGTCACGGCAGATGCCATAGGATGGCTAAAGATGTGGGAACGATGGACGCTGGAGGCACTCGGGAAGGGATCACGCAGCGAGAAGCTGCGTGTGAGATGAATCTAGCACTGCAAACAACAAGATCTACCCAGGTTCAGGGCCCTCGTGTGGAGGTAAAACCCCTACTCCTGCCTTTCTCTCTTTATATTTGTGTCTCACCGAGTAGCCACAGTACAAGTTTGGCCTTCAGCCGAGTAGCCACCCTTCTCTCTAGGTGAAGATCTAGGGTTTCGTAACGTGAGCCCAAGTGTCCCTCGCGCAGGAGGGGGCAGGGCACCTTATATACTGGTACCCTGCCGGATACAGCCAACCGGGAAAAGTACAAACATATGTCGACATAGTGTGCACACTGCACACTTCCAGCTTCCCGTTGACAACTTTGGCTTCCTAATTTGTCTTGTGTGGAAAGTCATTGTGCAAAACCAAGGTGACGTTCTGTTATCACTGTCACGACCACAGGGTAGGCCCCCTAACCTGCGCCGTCCTGCTGACACCCTAACGCGGATAAGCACACGGGCTGCAGATGAACAGTGCCTCAGTACGGACCCAGGATTCGCGGGATCCTGTGTCAGAACGGCTCCTTTGACTTTTGGTCCGAGTAGGAACCCACTCACTCTACTCGGACCTCTTCCTCTACCTGGAAGAATATACCTCCCTTGATTCTTTCTCCTGGCCATCAGCGGGTACGGCCGAATAGCAGTCAACCGGGTAGCGAGTACCGGGTAGCCAGCTACTCTGCCAAACGTCTCTTCTGATCTTACCCTTAGCACTTGCCTTTACCCTACTCGGGGGTAACCCCCCGACAATTCTCAAGTTGCTGCAAACTTATATAAGGCTTTTGCTTCTTATATTGATACTCCGAAAAAGGAATGAGATAAGTATCATGCACCTTGTAAAGATACTATTAGTTGTCTTCCTGCTGGAGATATAGAAGTTCATACTATTGATTCTATTGTGCCTGAACCTTATATTGAGAAAATGCCTTTCCTTGCTAAGGTAAAAGAATATTCTATGTTAGCTAGTGTGGTTAATAAAAGTGCGAGGAAACTTGTAGAACCCGAGGAACAAATAACTGTAGAACCTACAGTAGTAGTAGTAGTAAAGGACCTTGTTTCTGAAAATGTAGAAGAGGGACACATTATATTTTGTGAAGATACTTCTAATAGTGTCTCTCATAGTAAATCTAGGAAACCTAGTGTTCATGTGCTATCTGTTAGGATAGGTGATCATTTCTATTATGGTTTGTGTGATATTGTTGCTAGTTCTAGTGTTATTCCTTATGAGCTCTATAAACAAATCATGCATGAAATTGGTTCTTGTGAAATTGAAGACATTGATGTGATTATTCAACTTGCTAATAGGGAAACTATTTCTATGATTGGTAATTTCTCCAAATTTTCTAAAGCACCTTATGAAGCTGAATTACCTTATGAGAATTATAGAGTTGAACAATTGGTTGATATTGCTCTTGCTCCTAACAATCCTTTGCAACAATACATGGAAGAGCACGAAAGTGATGTCTTTATGGAAGAAAGAAATGAAATTGAGGAGATTTTCCTACATTAGCCAGCGATGCTGAAACATAATTTACCGATGGAAGACTTGAATATTGAGGAAACACAGAGGTGCTATTGGTTATACTCTTGACGATTTGAAGGGGATTTCTCCTGCTATATGTCAGCATGCTATTAATATTGAAACTAATGCAAAGCCAATTGTTGAACATCAACGCCGTTTAAATCCCAAGATGAAAGATGTGGTAAGAAACGAGGTATTGAAAATCCTTGATGCTGGTATTATTTATCCTATTGCTGATAGTATATGGGTTAGTCCGGTGCACTGTGTCCCTAAGAAAGGAGGGATGACTATTGTGCCAAATGAAAATAATGAACTTATTCCTCAAAGAGTAGTAGTTGGTTATAGGAAGTGTATTGATTTTAGGAAAGTTAATAAGGTTAATAAGAAAGATCATTATCCTTTGCCTTTTATTGATCAAATGTTAAAGAGGTTGTCTAAGAAAAATCATTTCTGCTTTCTTGATGGTTATTCTGGGTTTTCTCAAATTGTTGTTAGAAAGCCCCATCAAGAGAAAACAACTTTCACTTGTCCTTATGGAACCTATGCTTATAGACGTATGCCTTTTGGTTTATGTAATGCTCCTGCTAATTTTCAAAGATGCATGTCTGCTATCTTTCATGGTTTTTGTGAAGATACTGTGGAAGTCTTCATGGATGATTTCTCCGTCTATGGAACTTCTTTTGATAATTGTTTGCAGAATCTTGATAAAGTTTTGGAGAGATGTGAGGAGACTAATCTTGCTCTTAATTGGGACAAATGCCACTTTATGGTTAATGAAAGAATTGTTCTTGGACATAAAATCTCTGAAAGAGGTATTGAAGTTAATAGAGCTAAAGTTGAAGATATTGAGAAAATGCATGTCCTAGGGATGTCAAAGGTATTCGTAGTATTCTTGGTCATGCTAGTTTCAATAGAAGGTTTATTAAAGATTTCTCTTAAATATGAAAGCCTCTTACTAATCTTCTTCAAAAGGATGTACCTTTTGTTTTTTATGAAGATTGTAAAGAAGCTTTTGAAATTTTAAAGAAGGCTTTAATATCTTCCCCTATTGTTCAACCCCCTGATTGGAATTTACCGTTTGAAATTATGTGTGATGCTAGTGATTATGCTATAGGTGATGTTCTTGGATAGAGGGTTGATAAGAAGTTAAATGTTATTCATTATGCTAGTAAAACTCTTGATGCTGCTCAAAAGAATTATGATACCACCGAGAAAGAGTTCCTAGGTGTAGTTTTTGCTTGTGATAAATTTAGGCAATATATTGTTGATTCTAAAGTTACTATTCATACTGATCATGCTGCTATTAAGTACCTTATGGAAAAGAAAGATTATAATCCTAGGCTTATTAGATGGGTGCTTCTTTTACAAGAGTTTGATTTACATATTGTGGATAGGAACGGTGCTGAAAATCCCGTTGCTGATAATTTGTCTAGATTCGAAAATATCTCTCATGATCCTATTCCTGTTAATGATAGTTTTCCTAATGAACAGTTGGTTGCAATAAAAGTGAGCTCTCAAGAGATTCCATGGTATGTTGATTATGCTAACTTTACCGTTTCCAAGTATTTTCCTCCTACCTTTACAGCTTAGCAAAGAAGAAACTCTTCTATGGTTTGAGGCACCATTTTTGGGATGACCCACACTTATATAAAGAAGGTGTTGATGGTATTATGCGAAGATGTGTTCCTGGAAATGAACAACAAGAGATATTGAGAAAATGTCATAGTAGTGCTTATGGAGGACATCACGCTGGAGATAGAACTGCACATAAGGTTCTACAATTAGATTTTTATTGGCCTACTCTGTTTAAAGATGCTAGAAAGTTTATTGTTTTATTGATCAATGTCAAAGGGTTGGAAATATCTCTAGACTTAATGTAATGCCTATGAATTATTCTCTTTTTATTGAATCGTTTGATTGTTGGGGTTTTGACTTTATGGGTCCTTTCCCTCCTTCACAAGGCTACACTCATATTATTGTTGTTGTTGATTATGTTACTAAATGGGTAGAAGCTATACCTACTAAAAGTGATGATGGTGAAACCTCATTAACAATGCTTAAAAAGACATTATTTTCCCTAGGTTTGGTGTGCCTAGATATCTTATGACTGATGGGGGTTCTCATTTTATTCATGGTGGTTTTAGAAAGACTCTTTCTAAATATGATGTTAACCATAGAATTGCCTCACCCTATCATCCTCAAACTAGTGGGCAAGTGGAATTATCAAATGGAGAAATCAAATCTATCTTGCAAAAGACTGTTAACAAATGTAGAAAAAATTGGGCTAAGAAATTAAATGATGCTTTGTGGGCTTATAGAACTACTTATAAAAACCCCATGGGAATGTCTCCTTATAAAATGGTTTATGGAAAAGATTGTCACTTTCTTTTAGAGTTAGAACACAAAGCTTATTGGGCAGTGAGAGACCTTAATAGAGATTTTAAACTTGCTAGCGAGAAAAGGTTACTTGACTTAAGTTCTTCAAATGAATGGAGGAGTGAAGCATATGCAAATGCTAAGCTCTTTAAAGAGAAAGTTAAAAGGTGGCACGATAAGAGAATTATTAAAAGAGAATTTCATGTTGGTGAGAAAGTGCCATTGTATAGGTCTCGACTCAGATTTTTTGCAGGAAAATTACTCTCGAGATGGGAAGGACCTTTTGTTATCGAAGAGGTATATCGTTCGGGGGCAATTAAAATTGTTTCCCTTGAAGACAACACTTCACAAGTGGTGAATGGCGAAAGACTCAAGCATTATATTTCTGGAGATCCTTATAATGAAAATGTTGATTGTATTCGAGCCATGATCCCGGAGGAATTTATTAAGAAGCATATTTCAGAAACTGCAGAGTCAGTTTTCAAATAGGTATTAGTGTTGGTAAGAAAACGTTCGCGGAACATCTTCCAACTTTTATTTTTACTATTTTTGATAAATATGATAAATTATGAGCTGGAAACGAGGCGGAGACGGAGCCCGGAGGCTCCACATCATGGGGTGGTGCGGGCCCACCCTTGGCCGCGCCAGCCTATGGTGTGGGCATCCCGGAGCCCCTCTCCGACTCGTTTTTGACCTGGACTTTCCTTTCGTTATGAAACTTTTTTCTATATAATCCCCCGGACTCCCGAGGTCCGTATATCATTTTCTCGTCGTGTTTTTGTTTCGAGCTGCTTCTGCCAGGTTACATCTTCAGATTTAGAGCCACAATGTCCTATCCTGGATCTCCCAAGGACAGTTTCTTTGAGAACATCGTCAACTCGTACATGAATGAGTTGAAGATGCGTCCCAAGGAATTGCTGCTCAAGGACGGGAAGGTGCAGATTGAAGTTGTTCAGGGCCCTAAAGGAGAAGGCAGTCTGGAAGCTAGGATGAATGAACTGGAGCAAGAAGTCTTTAGGTACAAGAAGATGCCGGAGCGTGAAGTTGAGATCATTCACGGGACAAAGAAAAAACAGATCGATGAATACAAGAGGGAGAATTTGAAGCTTTGGGAGGAGACTTTCTCACTCACCAAGACCACCAATGATTTGCAAGCACAACTCTATGATGTGCATAACCAGAACTGTGAGTATGAGAACATGTTTAAAAGTATAAGCTCTCCTGCTAGTTTCATGATGTTGGAGACCAGGACATCATTTTTGGATGGAGAACCTTTACCTTGGAAGGATGAGGATGAGAATGATTCACCACCACCACCGAAAAATTAATTCGTCATTGGTATTGGCATCCCCTTGGATTGTTCCAAACTTGGGGGGGTGTCGCGGTATCACATCACTATCTTTCATCTTTTTAATTTTTCAGTAGAGTCATATCATGAGTAGAGAAGTTATCATATAGGATGGTTTGCAGTATGAAAGTATCTCTCCTTAGTTGGTTATCGTTGTATTCGTTGGTGTGAGTTGCCAGTTTGAAATATTAATGAGAAGTTTCATCATTTACTTTCTGCACACCTTATTTTAGTTTTCAAAATCTGTCATATGGTTGAGCTTGATGTTATTATTTGGTATCACTTTGGAGATCACCAAGTTAATCTAGTTGGTTTTGGCAAACTTAGCTTGGGTCAGTAGAAATAATAATTTGAGATGCTAGCATAAGAAAGAGGATTTTTCCTATTAGCTCATAAACTTAGTATTCACAAGTTAGGATCGCCTGGGCTTTCAATGAAGATTTCATGATTGGTTTCATCATATGTATATTTGTTTGTTTTCCCTCAACCCTTGTTACCCAGCCTTGGTAGCCAAAAATTGTGTATTGAGAGGGAATGCTTCTCGTGCATCCAAACCTTGAGCCCCAAAACCTTGCCATTTCTGTCCATCATACCTTCCTACATGTGGTATTTCACTGCCACTCCAAGTAAATTGCTCATGTGCTAACTTTAAAACTTTCAAAATTACTCTTGTTTTGTGTTCCTGTTTTTACTCATGAGGACGTCAACAGAGAATATTTATCTCATTTGTTGATTGGACTTCAAACACCTGGACTAGTGGCTTCATCCGCTTATCCAAATGCTAGAAGAGTTGTCACCGGGGTGCCTAGCCCCCAAACTAATACACAAATTATCTTCACCATTTTTGCCCCTGATTTATCAGTCAAAGCATAATCGTGTAAACAAAAGAGAATGAGGGATGACCTTCTACACCAGTTGCGTCCTTCATATGGGAGCCTCTCTTATGAAGTCTAGTTGGCTTGTGACGTACTGTATTTTCTGTTTACCATTCGTTGACACTAGCATACACCTCTCAAAATTAGACACTCCTCCATCGTTTGTGATTGTTGGCAGGCACCCTAGGATTCGGTTAGCCATGGTTTGTGTAAGAAAGTTTGGGAGGAGTGTCAAACTTTTATACCTCTGTTTTACAAAATAAAAGCTCTAGCACATGAGTGATCAATGTTTCCCTCTATGAAGGGCATATCTTTTACATTTATGTTGAGTCAGTAAACCCATACCTTTCTGTCTCTCGCAAGCATTCCAGTTGTTTTGATCTCACCATCTATATGTTGATTTATTCAATCATGTTTTCAATCCTTCTTTGTTTAGCACATGCTTGATTATCTGAATGAATATTACTTTGAAAGCTATGAATCACTATAAAAGAATTTTCATAATTAAACATGTTAAGCTTTATAATATAAGCTTTGTTATAAAGATTTCACTTAAGATAAGTATGATATCATTAAATGTTCTATGACCAAGAATGAAGTTTGCCATCACCAATTTTGATTCTCTCTTTTGCATCTTTGTTTGTGACTCCCATTACTCGTTTTAAGTTAGGCTATATGAGAGGAAATTGATGTCTATAATGATTGGTGCATAGATAAATGTGATGCTTCTTGTCCATATTTTATTTATCGACTCTTCACTCCATAAACATGTGGTCATGTTTACCGAGTTCAGTTTCGCTTGGGGACAAGCGAGGTCTAAACTTGAGGGGAGTTGATACGTCCATTTTGCATCACTATTTTATATCATAATTTTCTGTTATTAATCGATATATTTCATGTTATGATGCATCCCTTATGTTATTTTATCTTATTTTGCATGTTTCATGATTTTTGGAGAATAAATACTGGGACCAGAAATCTGATGGAAAAAGCACCACCGAGATACCATATTTCAGAAGATGAGAAGAAGAAGTAGGACACCGGGGTGTCTTAGAAGTTCAGAGGAGGAGTGCAGCCAGAAGGAGAGCGAGAGGGGGGCACCAGGGGCCCACACCATGAAGTGGCGCGCCCCATGTCCGCGTCACCAGGTGGTGTGGCCACCCTGGCCCACCTCTGGGGATATCTTTCGCGTACTTGGCCCCCAGAAAAACCTAATCCTCGTACCATCATCGAAGAATTATTCCGCCGCCGCCTCAGGGCGGAAAACACCCGAGAGAGAAAAGCTCTCTAGAGGGAGAAATCTGTCGGGGAAATTCCTCTCCGGAGAGGGGAAATCATCGCCATCGTCACCGTCATCACTCCGGGCTTCATCGGGATCATCATCATCATCCTCCTCCTCATCATCATCATCATCATCATCTTCACCGTCATCACCCTCAGCTGCACTCCGTTCCGCTGTAACATCTAGGGTTGCATCTTGTCTATTTCATAGGGGAAACTTTCCCATTGTTGATTACTACTTGTAGTTGATGCTATTGAGTGAAACCATTGCATTAGGTTTATGTCTAGATTGTTAATCACCATTATATCACCTCTGATCATGATACATATGATGTCTTGTGAGTAGTTCATGTTGTTCTTGAGGACGATGGTGTAGATCGTGCACTCGTTGGGAGACCTAAAGAGGAGGGTGTGATGAGCACAGCAGTAGGAGTTTTCCCTTTAGTTAAGAACCAAGGTTATCAATCTAGTCGGAGAAACAGGACCTTCAGAAGGTTGATTCCACTGACGGTGGTGATGGCGCTTCACCGGTGTCAGCAACAACGTGGAGCCTGCACACAACACAACCAAAATACTTTGCCCCAATGGTACAGTGAGGTTGTCAATCTCACCGGTCTTGCTAAAAACAAAGATTAGACATATAGTGTGGAAAACGGTGTATGCTTGCAGTAAGTAAAGAAAGCAGGAAATTGTTGCGGTTTGTTTACCAGTGTGGAAAATGGACCAGGGTTCATAGGTTCACTAGTGGTGTCTCTCCATAAAAGATAGCATGCTGGGTGAACAAATTACAGCCGGGCAATTGAAAAATAAAGGTTGCACCGTAGTGCACATTATAACATCATGACTACTATGATATTTAGTGCGGGCATTACAACAAAATACATAGACCAAAATCCATCTGCATGTATGACTAATAATCCACCCTCAGTTTATCATCTGAACCCCCTTAGGTATTAAGTTGCATGCAATAGATAACTGCATTAAACAATGTGTGTTATGTAATCAATGACTGTATGCGCGGGCACTCTGTCGATACATCATAGTAGAATTCATAGACGGGGGTGCCATGAGACTACTGCTAGAGACGTGGGAGCAACGTGGTAGTATGATGATCAAGGACACCAAAGTTTACATAGGTTCGGTACGTCGCAACTAGGCGGCGTTCCTAATCCTGCAATCCCACTAAATCAGGGCTGAAGCCTGAAGTATACAAAGTACAATGTGAGTTGGTTTGGCTAGTCGACGAGGATCAACTTCTCGGCGAGTTGGCTTCTAGCTTATTGTCTCTCTTGTTCTTCTCTCCCGTCCGGCTTTATATAATAGCTGGGTTAGGACTTACAGAAAAGGAAACCTAGAAGACTACGGTAAGTTCTAACTTGGAAGGTAAGAATCCACCTTCTACTCAAGGCAGTACCACGTGGGCCGTGGTCCGGGTTCTTCTAGAATCCGGCTTCCGCGCGTCAGCTTATTGGGCCGCCTAGTGGACCGTAATCCCTTACCATTCAGGCCACCCTGGTAATCCAGCACTTTAGGACACTATCTGATATACCCCTAATTGGTATGTATCCGACAGTAGCCCCCAAGAAGGATTGAGACTTCAATTCACCGTCTTTCGTCAATCTGGATTATTTCCGAGAAATGTTAGCTCTTCGTCTCGATTCTTCTTCTCCTTCAAATCATGCTTTAACGCGAAACTCGGATTTTCGGAAATCCGCCTTTTCTTCCATGGGCCTTCGTGGAGAAGGAACTTCCTAGGTCAGCGATGAAATCATGATGACGTGAGGGACGTTTGGGTTTCGAGTGTGAAACCCTGAAACGTACCTCTGACAGATTCTCATGGGAAACGAGGAGATAGCAATAATCACTCGCCGCCTCATTTCCCGGATTTTTCGGCGAGTGACACGCATTGAAAATCCAACGGTCTAAAGAGCCGTTAGCGCGCATCGTAAAGGTTTTCCGGCTATAAATAGCCTCCTTCGTGCCCTCCGGCGATCCTTCCGCTCTCTCCTTGTCTTCTAGCTTCCAAGCGCCATAGCTCCCAAGCCTAAGTTCCAGTGAGAGCACAGCCCGTGCTCATCTAGCACCATTCCCGGAACTTCCTCATCGGGAGCTCGAAGTCCTCATTGCGCCTCCCGATTATGGACTCACCGCGCGCCTTCGAGGAGCATCCTGTCGCCCCTGACATTGAGAGATAATCAACACGATGGACCCGCTGCTCGATTCGCCGAGCCGTGTCGCTGCCAACGCACCGGAGAACATTTCCGGCGGCCAGGCCCGCGAGGATCTACATCTCGCGGCCGAAAACCTTGCCGCTTCTTCCTCTACGTCACCTCTGCCACTCGTCCCAAAACAGCGGAAGAGAAGTTCCTCCTCGTCGGGGAGGAGCTCGCCGCCACGGCCGCCGCCACCGGAGCCGAGGACGAGGGCGAGACTTCCGGCAATTGGAGCCGGTGAAACATCACCCCCTACCTTCTTCCGATAATGGAGAAGGAGGGGTTGATTGTGAAGGATAAATGGCAACACGAGGAAGACGACTCCGAGCCCTCGCCCAGGGATGGAGAGCGGGTTCTCCTAACCTCGCACATCTCTCGAGGTATGGGATTTCTGCCATCCGCCTTCTTCCTCCAGGTACTCAACCATTACAACATCCAACCCCACAATCTGCCACCAAACTCGATTCTATACTTAGCCGGGTTCCAGGCCCTCTTCAAAGGGTATCTAGGTTTAGCCCCTAGGTTAGATTTCTGGCAGTATTGTTTCGGGGTTAAGCGAAACGCCTCGGAGGGCTCACTCCCGACTTGCGGGACCATATCTTTTACCCTGCGTAGATTCAGGGAAGATTGGTTCCCCAAGATAAAAACTTCGGAATCCGTCAAATTCTGGACGGGTGATGGCTAGGTTGAGACTCCAAGTGCAGAGTGTGTAGCTAGTGGCAAGCCTTCTTCCCCACGAGGGTGACTCGAGGGTTTATATCGAACTCTTGGGGAGCCAGTATTTCAGAAGTTGTCCTCCAAGCTTCCTCCAGGATCCTGCAAACAAATAGAGAGTTTTGTGCCCTCAACCTCACCAAGTGGTTGTCAAGCACAAGGTGTGAGACTTCTAAATTGCAATGCAAAACTGAAAGTAAATGTGCAATAATTAAATCTACTACTAAATGCAAATGAGAAAATAAATATGCAATGGATTGTTTTTGTATTTTTGTGATGCAAGTGGTGATGGAGATAATGTAAATTCGAATTGGAGATCAAGTAAAGTAAATTGCAGCAAAGTAACTAGAGTGTTTTCTTATAATTAAAATAGGACTGGGGTTCGTGGTTTCACACTTGCATTCTCTCAAATAAAGTGGTAGACGGTGGACATAAAGAATTACATGTGAGATTACAATAACATGTTTAACATTGAGTACTTTCATATGGGCATCACGTCCTAGCATAGAGATCTCTACGGTCATATTGATCCCTCTTATACTCCACCAAGATGTGAAATAAATCATAACATCTCGATAATTATGGAAAAACCAGAGTAGAGCTTTAAGCAATGTGACATGAAGTTGAAGTAAGAACTTGCTAGATCTAGTCATGGAGATTGATTAGTGTCACTTCAAATCCCCGGTAACAAGGTACTCCTTTTTATCCCTAGTGAGGTAACTAAGAAAGGTTTAACAAAATCTAAGTGGATCACTGAACTTATGTCACTTTCACAGCACTAGCCACCCCCCGTTACTCCAACTAATGCACCCATCACCCCACACACGCTCTCAAGAACTAGATTGATCAAAGCTAGCAAATAAGAACGAGGTACATAAGATACATCTACTCAAATAACTCAAGAGAAACAATTGCAATCTCAGATTCGATAACTGAGGAGGAAAAGGGCGGCCCCGAAAATGGGTGGTCCTTCTCGGACAGCTGAGGAGGAGCCCATTCCAACTTTCGATAAGGATTTCAAGGTCATCCAGGAAGGCCTTAACCATGTCGGAACTCTTTTTGCAGAGTATGCAAAAGAATTTAACGAAAACTTATCGGGTTTGCAGTGGATGAGCCAGGTAATATCTCTAGCCCCCAAGCAATGAGTCAAATGCATGCTTTTGCCTGAATGCTTTTTCACTTTTATGCTTGTTTTTTTTAACTTAAGCACTTTTTGTCTATTTCCCGCGTTTCAGCAAACCGCTGAGAACATCAACTCGAAAGTTTTCACCAAACTTACTATCAAGAACAAGGAGGTGAAAAAACCTTCTTTCCATTCTTGATGTTAAGGAGGCAGAACTGACATCCACTCAGCAGCAACTGAAGGATTCAGCAGGTAAAATATTTCTCTGCTTTCAGTTGTATATTTTTCTAAGTAGTTTTTCGAGTTGTCTAACTCTTATTTTTTACTTGCTTTTCAGCTTCTTTGGCGAAAGCCAAACAAATTGCTATAGATGCCGGCACACCCGAAAACCTCCGGCGCGATAACCTGGATCTTCACAAGCTTACTGTGAAGTTATAGCAGGACCTGGAGGCCAGCCAACTAGTTGTTGGCATTGCCGAGTCTAAGGCCTCCAACCAGGCCGAAAAGGATAAGTCTACCATCCGGGATCTGGAGAACACCTTGAACCAGCGCTTGGAAAAAGGCACCGGTATGGACAAGATTCCCGGTAAGTATTTTGTCGTTTACCGGATTTTCCATGTATCATCTCATTCTATTTTTTGTAACATTTGTGTGTTTTACTGAAATAAGAGATAGACCCCAGCTTACCCGGATTGAAAAGATCCGAGCTTTCGGTCAGGTCTTCACCGCTATCAAGGCTGCGTGGATGTTGCTGGTCAACAATGCCTTCCTTCCAGGTCTGGGGAGTTTTCAAAAGTTGCAAAACTTTCGGAAGCCATAGTGGAAGTGGCGGAGTCCAGGGAGTCCACCCTTCGCTCCGCGGCACGTGGTGGTGCGCACATGGCTCTTGGGCTTATGCGCATGCACTACCCAACTGCCAAATCTTGGGGTGTGGCGTCCGGCATCCCTCAAGGATACACGGAGGCGCAGCGGGCCAGCATCTTTGATAAAATCAAAGGTCATGCCACAAAGATTTCCACCATGGTGAACATCTCCACCTTCTACCCGGAGGAAGCTATTCCGAAAACTCTCGAGGAATCCAGCAGCAAACAGGAGTCAGATGCCTGAAGGATGTTTCTTGGTCCTGGGTAGAAATAGGAAATAGAAGCATTATTGCTCTTACAATGTAAACTTATTGTAATGCTTTCTATTCTTTTGTATAAACAAGTAATCCGCCTTTGCAGTTATATTATTAAATCTTTGCAAGTTTTCCGGGTTTTTATTCATTTATCTTCTAAGCTCTCTGGTTTATATGTATTGACTGTCCTTAGTGTTTGAAATGGCTCGATAGTACTTAATTTTCATTCCAAGTGACTGGGTATAACCAATCAGTCGAAACTCGGAAACATGGATCATACTAAAGGCATTTTTACTTACTAGCTCCAGTGAGCTAACACTAAAACAATGAGATAATACTTAGAGAACAACAAGGAATTTTGAATGAAACTCAGGCACGCAGGCACAATCTGGGTTTCCTTAATCCATTTTATGCTGAAAATCATTCAGTTTTTTAACGCCGAGCACGCATGCACAATTCGGGTTAACATTGAGTATTTTGAAAGATCATTGGGAAATAGATAAGACGGATTTATGCTTTACTATAATAAACATGTAAAAACACAGATGTATGAATCCCGACAACTTTATTTCATGATCTCAAAGATGTTTACATAGAAATTGAACTAAGTATAGAAGGGACATAACTGCTGGATGCTCCAGGGTCTTTTGGTCTCCCCTAGTTCGTCATCTATCTTTCTCTTTCTTTGCGATTCGGTCTTTTGGGATCATCTTTCGTGTCCCGAATATCTACAAGATAGTATGATCCATTTTTCATAGTTTTTCTGATGACAAATGGTCCTTCCCAAACTGGAGCTATCTTGTGCTTTCTTTCTTGCACCGATCTTAGCACTAGGTCACCTTCTTTAAAAGAACGATGCCTGATTTTCCGACTATGGTAACGTCGTAATCCTTGCTAATAAATGGCGGATCGCTGAAGCATAAGTTCTCATTCTTCTTCTAGGAGATTGACGACATCCTGACGTGCACTTTTGGCATCTGAGTCATCGAAAGCTTGCACTCTTGGGCTATCCGTTGGAAGCACTGCTTCTGCGCCATAAACCAGGAAAAACGGGGTTTGGCCTGTTGACCTGTTTGGCGTCGTTCGAATACTCCAAAGCACGGAAGGTAACTCTTCTACCCATGCTCCAGCTGCTCTATGAAGAGGAGATTCGAGTCTTGGGCGTATTCGCTGCAGGATTGAGCTATCGATTCTTTCAACCTGTCCATTGGATTGCGGGTGTGCCACAGATGCAAGATCTAGGCGTATTCCCGTTTGTCGGCAATATTTTGCCAACTCTCCAATAGAGAAATTTGTCCCGTTGTCGGTAATTATGCTGTGTGGAACACCATATCTCATGACTATGTCAATGATGAAATTTCTGGCAGTTGCACCGTCAAGATTTTTTATGGGTTTTGCCTCCACCCACTTGGTATTCTTATCCACTGCAACGAGTAGATGTGTAAGTTCACCTCTTGCAGTTTTGAATGGTCCCATCATATATAGCCCCCAGACCGCAAACGGCCATGTAATAGGGATAGTTTTGAGTGCTTGGGCTGGCATATTAGTCTGCTTGGCGTAATACTGACATCCGACACATGTATTGACTATGTGTTCGACATCTGTCTTGGCTGTTAGCGAGAAAAACCCTTCACAGAATGCTTTTTAACTATGTTTTTTGATTGAGCATGATGCCCGCAATCTCCGGCATGGATTTCTTGTAGAATTTCTCGGCCTTCTTCTGGCGAGATACATCGCACAAAAATTCCGGTAGTGTTTCGCGTATACAGGCAACCATTGATTACCGTGTATCCTTTGCATCGATGTTTTATTTGTCTTTGCAAGAGCTCGTCTGCTCCATCCGGGTACTTTTGATCTACTAAGAAGTTTAAATATGGAATTATCCAATGCGGGATAACGAACATGACTTCAATTGATTCGGAAACGAGAGGATAGTCAACATCTCCACCTTTTATCGATGGTTCATACAAATGTTGGACAAACACACCTGGTGGTAGGGTTTTCACTCTTTCCGAGCCCATGCGGGCTAATGCGTCCGGGTTCCAGTTTTCTTCCCTTTTGACGTGAAGTACTTCAAATCCCACGAAGCAAATAGCAAACTCGTCCACCGTTCTCCGATATTCGGCCATGATGGGGCTTTTGGCATCCCATGTTTGGTTGAACTGATGTTGTACCAAATCTGATTCACCATAGCATAGGATGCGCTTGACACCTATTTCTTTTGTAACATGCAAGCCATGAAGCAAAGCTTCGTATTCTGCCACATTATTGTTGGCGTTGAAGTGTATTTGTAATACATACTCCATAGTGTCTCCCTTTGGGGATTTTAGGACTACACCACCTACAGCGCCTTCCTTCATCTTGAATCCATCAAAGTGCATAACCCAGTATTCCGACTCTTGCATTGGTGTGTTTTCCATTGCTTCTATCCAATCAGCGACGAAATCTGCCAACACCTGGGATTTTATTGCCATCCGGGGTTGGTACTTAATGTCGAACGCAGCCAATTCGATGCCCCATTTGGCTACTCGGCCTGTTGCATCCGCATTGTTGATTATATCCCCTAGTGGTCCTTTGCATACCACCGTTATGGAATGTCCTTGGAAATAATGACGGAGTTTTCGAGATGCAAAAAATACGCCATATGCCAGTTTTTGATAGTGTGGGTACCTTTGCTTGGACTCGGAAAAAACTTCACTTACATAATACACCGGATGTTGATCTGGTATGGTTTGCTCGTCTTTCCGCCTTTCCACAACTATCACTGTGCTGATAACCCTGTTTGTTGCTGTGAGGTACAATAACATGGGTTCTTCTTCTTTTGGTGATGCCAAAATCAGAGTTTTCATCAAGATTTATTTTAACTGGGTTAGTGTTGCATCTGCCTCTTCTGTCCACAAAAATTTGTCGGATTTCTTCAACAATTTGTATAATGGCAGAGCTTTATCTCCTAGCCGGCTTATAAACCTGCTGACGGCAGCTGCAGAACCCGCCAATCTTTGTACATCTTTTAAGCACGTAGGCCTTGAGATGTTTAGGATTGCCCTGATCTTTTCCGGGTTTTATTTATATTCCTCTATGAGAAACGATGAAACCCAGAAGTTTTCTGAGGGAACCCCGAATATGCACTTTAATGGATTCAACTTCATTTTGTAAGTGCGCAAGTTTTCGAAGGTTTCTCGCAAATCTTCAAGGAGTCTGTCTTTTTTCCTTGGAAACGATGGCAATGTCGTCCACGTAAACGGGAACATTTTTGTTAATCTGACTATGCAAACATCGTTGCATGCAACGCTGGTAGGTTGCACCTGCGTTCTTTAGGCCAGAAGGCATGGTTATGTAGTAGTATGTTCCATACGGGGTTATGAAGGAGGTTTTGATTTGGTCTTATTCCTTCATACGTATTTTATGGTACCCGGAATAAGCATCCAAAAAGCATAAAAGCTCAGAGCCAGCAGTGGCGTCTATTATTTGATCGATTCGCGGTAACACAAATCTATCTTTTGGACACAATTTGTTCAGGCCGGTTTAATCTATACACATCCTAAGAACAGTATTATCTTTCTTCAGGACTAATATTGGGTTTGCAGACCATTCAGCATGTATAACTTCCCGGATAAAATCAGCTGCCAATAGCCGGATAATCTCCTTGCCAATAGCCTTCCGTGTTCTTCCGTCAAATCGACGGAGACCTTGTTTGACGGGTTTAGATCTTGGAATCACCTTGAGTTGGTGATCAGCAAGTTCCCTGGGTACGCCTCGCATGTCTACTGGACACCATGCAAAAAATATCCCAGTTTTCATGGAGGAACTTGATGAGCTCGCTTTCCTATTTGTCGGTCATCCGAGTTCCTACTACGACAAACTTTGTCGGATATTTGGGATCTAGGATAACATGTCTTGTATTCTCGGAAGCTTTGAAGCTGTTTCAGTTCCGGCTTCCGGCTTTCTTTTCCTGCCGGCATTTCTATCGGCGATACTTCTTTTGCCAGCTCTTTCAGTTCCTCTTTTGCTATTACTTTTTCTGCGCAAAGGGCGTTTTCTTTTTCAAGCTCGTTTGCCAATTTGAAGTCTCCCTTTATGGTGATTACTCCTCCTTTTGGTCCTGGCATCTTCAGCTTGTTATAGATATAACACGATCTTGCCATGAACTTGGCGAAAGCTAGACGTCCGAGTATTGTGTGATACACACTTTCGAACGGCACAACCTCCAAGGAGACTTTTTCTTGACCGAAATGTTCTTTTTCTCCGAATGTTACATCTAGGGAAATTTCTCCTAGGGATCGTGCTTGCCTGCCAAGAACGATGTCGTGAAAACGTATGTTGCTATGATTGAGCTGGGTCTCGGAGATTCGCAGATGCTTCAGTGTATCCAGATACATTATGTTGATGCTGGATCCTCCATCCATTAGTATTATTTTTAGCCTAGTGTTTTGAAAAATAGGACTTACAACTAGAGCTTGTGTGACGGGTTCTGGGATATTTCCGGGATGATCAGACTGATCCCAGGTAATTGGTGGATTTGAGTACTTCAAGAATTTCGGGGTTGGTGGAACAACCGCGTTTATTTCTAGAAGTGTCCTCTTTGCCACCTTTGCAGAGGGAGTTGCGAGGAAAGTTAGGTTGCATTCTCCATCAACTCTCGGGAACTTAGGCTCGCCTTTTCGCTGTTGTTCTTGGATTTTTTCATCAGTGTCTGATTCACTGTCTTGTTTTTCAGCTTCTGGCTTTTGCTTGGAGAATTTCCTCTTGGAACTCTTCCCTTTGCTTCCGGATCCTGCACTGCCTTTCATATGCTTATTGAGCCGGCATTGTGCGTTAGTATGGGTGGGTTTCCCGAATTGCGAATGGTGAACACAATTTTCCGACTTAAATCTTTCCCACTCCTCTTTTGTGTACGTGATCGGTTCCGTGCTTCGTTCTTTCCATCTGCTCCCATTTTCCTTTCCAAAGGCTATGTTAACTTCTTTGAGCTTTTGCTGTGCTTCTAGACTGGCTTTTTTCTCAGGAAGAGGGGTCTTTTTGGCTTGAATCAAAGTGTCTATAGTTTCACCTCTCGCTCTAATGTCGTCTTCGGCCGCTGCGTGCTCATTTACGGTTGTAAGAATAGATCCAAGATCTTTGTGCTTTTTTGAACCTATCATGAACGGTACGAGTCCAGGTTTTAAGCCATTGACGAAACCATGCATTGCTTGTACGTCAGTTACTCCAGAGCAGTTGTTCTTCATTGCAGTCCACCTTGAGATAAAATCCACATATGGCTCATCTTCAAACCGGGTGCAGCGGTTTAGCTGGTTGATGTTGTTGGGGCGTTTGTAAGTTCCCCGAAAATGCTGAGTAAAAACTCTTGCCATATCATCCCAGCTGTCAACGGTTCTTGACGGAAGCCCGTTAATCCAATCTCTAGTTCCATCCAGTAACATAAGGGGGAGGAATTTTACTGCCTCTAGATCTGTCCCATTGTTAATCTGGACGGCTGTGTAATAGTTTGAGAGCCAGGTATCCGGGTTTGTACTACCAGTATATTTTTGGTATGTTGGACCAACTTTGGCAAAGCCAGAATGTAGACTTGTTCTTCGGATCCTGACAGTGAAACACTTAGGCCCGAAGTATAGGTCATCTCTTTCCGCTCTATCGGCGTGTACGGAGTATCTACCGGCTGAATGGATAGAAGGGGATCTGCTCCTTTCTTTTCCATTGTTGCACGAACACGCTTTTCCGGGGTTGCCTCTATTTCCTCCGTTATCGTGCCCTTTGGAGTAAGGTGGAGTTCTACTCCTGTGTCTTTCCTTATTCCTAGGAGGCGTACGGGATCTCTCACGCCTGTGAGGAATGTCATGTCTTCCGGATTTTTCAGCAGGGCGTCTCGGAGGCGGCATTGCTTTTCCGTCTTTCCGGTTTTGTTCTTCCCGATCTCGGGGGGTTAATTCCATCTTTCGGCAGATGGGATCCAGTTCTGGATCCTGCATCCTTATTATCGGGCTTTTTCTTTTCCTTTCTCAGATCTCCTTTCTTCTCTTTTGAATTGCTTGAATCTCCAGGTTCTTCAGGTCCAGGTGCTCCAGCGGCGCATGTGGCTGTTTTGCATAAGGAAGAGTCGTCGTGCAACTTCCCTGATCTTGCCTGCCCTCGTTGTTGCTACTGCAATGCCTTTCCTAAGAAAGCATACAGCCCTTGAAGCTTTTCGCCATTGGAGTACATATCATTGTTGAGGATGGGGAATGCAGCTTCCGCGTTCTCTGCCGCGGTTTTGTATATAGGTTCGTCTCTAGAGTCAGTGTCGTTTACTTGCTTTTGCCAGGCCGGGTTTTGGAACCGTTCCTTTGGCGGCAGTACTTCCGGTCTTGCGATTCCGGGTAACTGTGTAGTTTAATGCCAGATCTATTCCTTCTCTCGTACTCCTCGATTTCTTCCTGCTACAACTTAATGTCAGCTTGGTTTTTTTTGGAGATTTTCCCGAGTTCTAAATAGATGTTGATGTTGCCTTTGGAGAGCTTGTCTCCTGGCTTCTAGCACTTTAGGGGGTTCGTGAGGTCCCACTGGTTTTTGAAGTAGATCCCGTTTGTCTTGTTCTGACATTGGTGGAACATAGATTTCCTTCGCTTTCTTCTCCGCAGGCTTAACTCCACTTCCTCCTCCTACTTCCAGGTTTTCGCTGGCGGGATCCGCCAATTTTTTCTTCCGGAGTTTATACTGGAGTTTCTTGGAAGCTTTGTGTCTTTTCTTGGAAGAGGGAGGTTTTTTACCAGGTTCATCTTCTGTCAATTCCTTGACATCCGGGTATGTTGGAGTGGTTTCCCCATCCTCTCTTTCCTCATCTCGCGGAGGTATTTTATGGCTTTCCTGACTTTCTGCGTCCGTGTTTTCAGCCGGTTTTGCCATAAGTACTTCATGGAATCCCTCTTGAAGAGATTTGACCTTTCTGTCGAAAGCATCTTCGTCTTCATCTTTGGAATCGAGTTCGTCCGATCCGGGTTCTGACTCCAATCTCGCCTCAATGGCGGCTAATACGGAATCAGCTTCCGAGTTCGGCGTCATATTGACGGATGTCGGATCTTCCACCTCCATTGTGGGATTGTTTTCTTCTGCCTCTTCCACGGGATTGCTTTCATCCGTGTTTTCGGCGATCTCGGATTGCACCATACCGATAAATTGCGATTCAGCAGTGTATCGGCGATCTGAGCAAAACCCGACGTCATAGTCTTCTTCGACTCGGTATAGGGCGGGTGGGATAAATTTTCTTCCCCCACAGAATCTCATTGCTTCTGCAGTTAATCCGATAAAGATGCTTGCAGATCCAATCAGTAAAACGCAGGCACTTACCAGATGATTACGTGCTGGCCTGTACGATCCGTTGTCGAGGAAGCGCCCGTCGTCGTTGTCGAATTCCAGGCTTCCGACAGTTATGGAACTGCCAATTCCACCGAGTACCCGCGATCGAAACATAACGCCTAACATCGCTGGCCCCACGGTGTGCGCCAACTGTCGAGACATCGTAGTAGAATTCATAAACGGGGGTGCCGTGAGACTACTGATAGAGACGTGGGGGAAACGTGGTAGTATGATGATCAAGGACACCAAAGTTTACCCAGGTTCGGTATGTCGCAACTAGGCGGCGTTCCTACTCCTGCAATCTCACTAAATCAGGACTGAAGCCTGAAGTATACAAAGTACAATGTGAGTTGGTTTGGCTACTCGACGAGGATCAACTTCTCGGCGAGTTGGCTTCTAGATTATTGTATCTCTTGTTCTTCTCTCCCGTCCGGCTTTATATAATAGCCAGGTTAGGGCTTACAGAAAAGAAAACCTAGAAGACTACGGTAAGTTCTAGCTTGGAAGGTAAGAATCCACCTTCTACTCCAAGCCGTACCACGTGGGTCGTGGTCCGGGTTCTTCTAGAATCCGGCTTCCACGCGTCAGCTTACTGGGCCGCCTAGTGGACCGTAATCCCTTACCATTCAGGCAACCCTGGTAATCTGGCACTTTAAGACACTATCTAATATACCCCTAATTGGTATATATCCGACACACTCACACCGTAGTTTTCTCCCTAGTGGCAACAACACATCCTCCCTCGTCACGTTTCTGTCACTCGAGCACGGGCGAAAAGGAGGCATGAACCCACTATCTAGCATAAATACTCCCTCTTGGAGTCACTAGCAACGACTTGCCCAGAACAACCACTAGCAACGGAAAGCATGCAAGATCACAAGTAACATATGCAATAAAGACTATAATCAACTTGGCATAAGTTCAATATTAATTGGATCCCAGCTAACACAGCATATAGAATTACATAAGATCAATCTCGATCATGATAGACAACTCACGAGATCTAAACATGGAGGCATATGAGGTGAAGACAACCATCTAGCTACTGCTATGGACTCGTAGTCCAGGGATGAACTACTCACGCATCACTCCATAGGCAGGCAAGGTGATGTAGAAGCCTCCGGTGATGATTTCCCCTCCGGCAGGGTGCGAGGAGACAGCTCCAGAACCGCCCTGATCTTGGGTTGACGACGGCGGCGGCTACACAAATTTTCGGGGATTTTTTATAAGGTGCCTAGGGTTTTCCATCCGGGGGGAATAAATAGGCGAAGGGCAAAGGCGGTGGAGGTCTGGGGGCCCCACATCCATAGCTGGCGCGACCAAGGGGGAGGGGCGCGCCACCCTATGGTGTGTCCCCCCTGGTGCCCGTCTTCGACTCTCCTTCGGTCTTTTAGATACTTCCGGGGAAAATAGGTACTTCGGGCTTTGTGGGGTCCAATTCCGAGAATGTTTCGAGAACAACTTTTCTGAAACCAAAAACAGCAGATTACAGGGAACTGGCACTTGTCATCTTGTTAATAGGTTAGTCCCGGAAAACGTATAAAAATGCTATAAATAAGGGAGAAAACATGTAGCAATTGGCATAATATGATCATGGAGCATCAGAAATTATAGATATGTTGGAGACGTATCAAGCATCCCCAAGATTAGTTCTTACTCGTCCTCGAGTAGGTAAACGATAAAACACAATAATTTTTGAGGTGACACGCTACTATCATAAACTTGATCATTATAATGTAAATGCATATGTATGATGAGATCGTAGAACTTCAAACACACACATGATAAATAGAACTTTAATAATAAAGCATAGCAATCACTTTGCACCATGAAGAGTATCTTAAATAAAGGATCGTGGATAATAATGCAAAGAAAGATAAACGTTTGTTTCAGTATAGAGAAAGCATGGCAAAGTGGTATTTCGCTAGTCCTTAAGAGTGGGACAACACATTAATGCCATAGAACTCATAACAAATAATTAAGAACAAATAATATCATATCATGAAGTTATTATTCATGTTTATGGGACAAATGCACATAGAACTCAGAATGGAAAAAATGCTCTCTCAACTTTGCATAAAGTCAGAAGATCGAGACTCAACATAAAAGTAAAAGAAAGGCCCTTCGCATAGGGAAGCAGGGATCACTCATGTGCTAGAGCTTTTTATTTTTATTAAATAGAGGTATTAAAAGTTTTACACTCCTCCCATCCATCTTTCACAAACCATGGCTAACCGAATCCTTGGGTGCCTGCCAACAATCACATACCGTGGAGGAGTGTCTGTATTTTAGGAGAGGTGTATGTTAATGTCAACGAATGGTAAACTGTCACACCCGAGTTTTTTGGATTCTTCTACTGTTGTTCAAGAAGACAAAAATGAGGTCCAACAATATTTTTCTCTAACAACATGATTGTTTGAACCAACATGTGTATATGATCTTAATCATATATGCAATGCAAGTCTTGTTTCGTTTTAAAACCAATACCGAATTTTCCTGAAAACACTTTATTAATTTTCCCTGATGTTTTTTTCGTGATGTTACTTGAGTGGATTTTATTCCAAGACTTGGATCATTCTTGGTTGCATCTTAAAATAAACTTTTAGCTTTGTTGGATCCAAGAAAACAAAATTTTAAAATGATTTATGGAAGTTTTCTTCTAAATTTTCTGTAGAAACTATTCCGTGAAAATATAGCAAAGTACCTCTTTTCCACCTTTGTTTTCACTAGGCTATAATATGTTATTTTGTGTTTTCTTGAATTTTATTTTTTCCTTGATATATGGACTACCAATCCATAAGCTTGGTTTTCCCACTTTGTTTTCATAGCCTTAAACTATTTCAAATTTGTTTTCAAAATATATTTGAGAAAGTTTAAAACATTTTTAACAAACTCCGACTTGGAAAACAAATTTTGGAATCCTTTTACTCTCGAAAAACAATCCAAACTTTTTGCTCATTCTTCTGTTTTCCAACACATAGAAAAAATTGCTACGTGTTAACTGAATTTTCTGAATTTTTGGAACAGTGGTAGATACAACGTTTGACAAATGTTTTCTTTTAGGTTTTGTTCAAATTTGGAAACACCACTTTTCCATTTCGATTCTTTGCTATTTGAACTCCACCTAGGATCCCTTGCTTGGCTTCTAGAAGGTTTGTGGAGAAACAAAATGAGTGAGAAAGAGAGGGGGGACAAGCTGATGTGGCAAGGTATGGGGTCCCATACCCTTAACCTTGTGGTCTTGTTCATGGCTTCTCCAACCCCCAAGAGCCATGTTTGACTTTCCCCAACCTTCTCCTTGCCCCTTGGCATCATGCCATGGCCATGTCTGCCTTGGACACCCTCTAGACGCGCCCATGCCGCTCATTGGCATCAACCCGAGCCCCCACCCATGCCATTGGTTCACCCTCGTGACTATAAGCCTCCAACACCATATCCCTCTCGCCACTCTGCTCTCCTACACCCCACTCCCTCCCCAAGCAAAGAAACCCACCCCCCTTGGCCTCTGCGAGCTCCACGAGCTCGAGATCCACCGCCGGTCATCGAGCTCGAGCCCGAGGTAGTGCACCCTCCACGACCCCTCGTATCCCCCGTGACCTCCTCCATTGGACTCCCCGTGGACCCTAGACCCTCCCTGACGGGCTCCCTTCCCTCTTGTGTACAGGAACGCCGTCACCATCGTGGTTGCCGCCACGTTCGTACCGCCTCTCGCCGCCGTTTGCAACCGCGCCCGCGTCGAGCTCGACGCCCCTCGACTCCCCTGCATCCCTACACCCTCATCGAGCATGTGTCGCCCTTTGCCGCCGCCTCACGGTGAGCATCCGGTCGTTCCCGCGCCTCCGTCGTGTCCCGTGTGAGAGAGAGGAGAGGAGAGGAGGAAGAGGACGCTGGGAGCGTCGATCTAGAGATCGAGGGCTCCCGTTGAACCGCGTCATTTCCCCCGCGCGCGCGCTGGGTCGTTTCGCTGGCTAGATGGGCCGCGCCCGTGAGAAATCCCAGCCCGCTTTGTTATTCCTTTTTCTTTTTAAATCTGTGTAGAGAGTGCTTGATTGCTTTGGCCATGTTTAAAATAGTTTGAGTGCTAGGTAATTCCTACATTAATTCATACAAGTAGATCTATGTTTTCTTAACCATGTCAGCTTGGTAGATCTAAGTTTGCACTTTTATTTTTCTCACAATAATTAAAATGCCACAGGGTATCTGTGAAAGAATTTTTGGCATAACTTTTTGGGTGCGTATCTAAATCTTTCAAACCAAATAGTTTTGAGTAGCTAGTGAGTATATCTATCCATAGTACTTGGCCTCACATGAGTTACCAAACGAAAATTCCATCCATTTTGGTAAATAACCAGTAATCTTTTCTAGGATTTTTACAAGGAGTTTAAAAATGATTTTTGAGATGAATCCAACTGGACGAGTTTGTATATGTTTATTTCTATCCAATCCTAGCTTGGATAAATTTTTATAGCTATATATTAGTTTTGGCATGCATTTCTAGAAACAAAAGCTTTTCTGTTTTCTTTAGTATGTGTGTATTTGTTTGTAAATAAATGTTTGATTGTTTGAGACTTGTTTCCTAGCATGTATATATGTGTTACAACTTCTTATTAGGTTTTTTTTATTGCAATACAAATACCTTAGAAAGTGCGTGTTTGGAAATAAAATAGAAATAGAGATAGCCTTTTTTTATTTCCTAGTTTTATTATTTGAATATATTGTGTGAGCCAATCTTTGTAGGTTTGTTTTACCTAAGTATTAATGTGGTTGTGATGAGTCCAGTACCATTTTGGTACTGTTATTTTTATGTTATCATCTGGGTTATCTTGCATTTTATTATATAGCAAAGCATGTGTAACATTTGTTGTTTGTTCTCACTTTATTGTTCTCACTAGTATGATAGTTGTGTGGTGAATGCTTTGATAGATTATTGTTTCCAAGTTTGATCACAGGATTTGTTACCTCCAAATGCCTTGGTATTAGTGGGCCCATAACCCACTGGTCCCACTGCATTTTGGTTAGGGATACAAATCCCCTACCATGCACTTGTTGCTTGTAGTATCTATTTTTTTGTGTTTAATATTTTCCACCAAGGGAAAATAGGTGTTTGCTATACTTATTTGATTAAAGAATTAGTAATACTTTTTGACAACTAGTATGTTTAGGTTTGGTGCATTTTTCAACATAATGTTCCCTTAGGATTGTCATGTTAAGAAGTGTTTTACTATTGTTTTGTTTAAAAGGAATATTGTTTGCCAATAGGAATATTATCCTAGTGTTTGGTAAATTGTGTGGATATAAATTCCATTGATTGTTTGGATTTTTTAAAGTGTTTAGTTAAGCTTGTGTTGAATGCATAGCTACTGGTTGTATAGCTTGTACTTTGATTTCTTGCTATTTAATTGATTAGAAAAGCACGCATCATTAGAATGGATTGATTCTTGCTAAGTGGTTGTTTTCATGGAATAATTTTAGTGTATTTGCTTACTAGCATGTGTAAGGTTTATGTGTTCTTAGTCGGCATTTATATTCATGTTTTGTTTTGTTTAGAATAATGCATTCTTGTAGCATTGTTTGCTTCTTTAGTGATGCACTAGTGTCACCACTAGATATTGTGATTTGCTCTAATATTGTTGCCTTTATATTTTATAATATGATTTATCCCAGAATGTTTAGGATGTTTTCACTTCTGTTATTATGCCATGACTTATTGAGTTCCTAGTGGCTATAGGTTGTACAATACTTTATTTATTATAGCATGCCTGTGTAGCAATCTTTGATATCAGGATGCTAGTAGTGAACTCATGTTATTATGTTATTTGCTAGGTGTATTATCTCTTGTGATGATTGTGTTTTAGAGCGTGTATTATGACATGTTACCATTGGTAGAGCCACTGGTTTATTTTTTATTTTCATGATTGATGGATTCCTTAGCTTTGGTGTACACATAAGCATAGTCAATAACTAGCATATTCATCTGTGGCGTGTTTGCTTGTTGTTTGGAAATGGTCCGAGTAAATACCTTAGCATGAGTATTGTACTCATGTTATTGATGTGCTAGTGTTGTTGCTGTGTTTAGTAGTACCTTGTTATCTATGCATTAGTTTAGTAGTGAACTTTTTTATGATGATTGCTTGTGTTGTTGTTAATACCCACTGCCATGGGTATTCCTTTGATTGATTGTTATTATTTTAGTAGTCTTACCTTTTGTGCCCACAAGCTATATTTTTATCTTCTTATGTATCTTGGTATGAGAGTGGTACGCTCACTCTATATGTGATATTTAAGATGTGGAATATGGTTTCTCAACCATATGTCTTATCTGACGATAGTTTTATACCCTGAGAGTTTGTGGGATAGTTTTCTCGATAACTTTTGAGTGATTGCGCTAGTATAGTTTGCTTGTTGTATGTGTTGCTTTGTTTAGTTTATTTCCCTTTTTGGTTCTTAGTGTGTGTCCTTTATTTCTTTTACGGCGTTAGAAAACGAAGAAGAAGAAGAAGAAGAAGAAGAAGCAGTTGTGGAGCTTTGCGTCAAGTTCAAGATACTTCAAGGCCAGGGACACTAAGAGTTTTAAGGCAAGCCATCCTGATGCTTGCTACTACACTTATCATTATCTATCATGCATGTTTTACTTCTGAAAAGTTTTACAAAACTTTGATTACCAAAAACTATTTTTGAGTGACTACTTCTATTAATATTATTACTATTACTATGCAGTAGTTGATACTTGGTGTTACCAAGCCCATAAAGCCACTATATGGTATTTATTACTACCCAAAAGTATAAGTCCCTAAGTGGACACCCTAAAAATATGTTTTTGCAAAACAAAGGCTTTATGGAAAAGGAAAAAAAGGGTGGAAAGGTGAAGCCTTATTCACCGGAGGAATGTTGAAGTGGTCATTTTTGGGAAAAACGTGTTTAAAAAAATGACATATAACCTAGTCTTCGTCGGACAGCCTTTACTGTACTGCCACTCTACCCCAACATGGGCACGAGGCTTAACTTGAAGTTTGTTGTTGTTAGTGTGTGTTCTATCTCAATTTTCTATAAGGGGACGGACTCCCTCGAACCGAAATGTCGCCAAGTTATGAAACGTGTGACATACACAGTGAGGGATTAAGTTATCCTCCGGGTGCAGCAGTTGGGGCTCCTGTCTTGGAGAGGTGGGACCTGATGACGGAGATCATATACTCGACTGAAGAGATAGGCATATTCTAGCTTGAACATAGTGGATGGTTAGGATCAGTTATCTGATGTTCACATACTGTTGTTACAGTCTGTGGTTGTTCACGGCGGATGTACTGGATCTGGTGGATTGTGTACACCTCTGCAGAGTAAAACTATCCGGAATAGCCGCGTCCTCGGATATGGACAGTTGAATGGCCATATAGCTAGCATTGTGTCAATGTTTTCAAAAAGGAGTTTTGGAAAGGAGTGGAACTTATGAAGTACTCAAAGAAGGAACCATCTGCCGCGGAGGTACCATTGATGAAAAGCCGGAAGTTGTTTTACAAGAAGTTTTGCAAAGAAAAACATTTATTTTTATAAAACAAGCTTTATAAAAGCTCTTGGATATGCAATATCTATAGGAAAAAGAAAACTATATTATTTTATTTTGAAGTATCTTCTTCAACAAAGATACAGAGATTTTTAAAAATCAACTATGATATGTCTTTCATATATCATGGATAGTGAACCCTATGTATAGCTTACCAATCCACTATATAAGCATACTTGCATTATGGTAAGCTACATGATGGGTGTCTTGCTGAGTACATTCAAATGTACTCATATTAGTTTCGTCCCTGGTATTTACTTGCCAGACATCGAGAAGGAGTCTCAGGAGGAGATCTACGAAGAGGAGTACTACGCTGATGGCTTTGCAAACTAGGATCGTCTCCCGGTCAGCAGCCTGTAGGTTAAGGCGTGACTCGGACTCTACTATGTTTGTGTGTTTAGTCTTCCTCTATGTGTGTTGTGTGTTTGCCCTGCGTGGCAGTTGTGTGGACTTGGTCATGTGACCATGTCTCTTTTGTAAGCTTTTCTGTAATCGTGTAATGGATATTGTATTTGTGTACCAACTTGATATGTTGTTCACGACTGGTGTGATCTGGGATCGTGAATGTATGCATATCGGAGGTGTCCTTGAACAGTGGTTCTGGGGGACCTTACATACAGACAATGCAGTACGTCACAAGCCAACTGGATTCACAAGAGCGGCTCCCATTGTGAAGGACGCAACTGGTGTAGAAGGTCATCCCTCTTTCTCTTTTGTTTACACAATTATGCTTTGACTGATATAATCAGGGGCAAAAATAGTGAAGAGAATTTGTTTGCATTAATTTGGGGCTGGGCACCCCGCTGCCAGCTCTTCTATCATTTGGATAAGAGGATGAAGCCACTAGTCCAGGTTGTGAAATCCAATCAACAAGTGAGATAAAGATTCTCTATTGACGTCCTCATGAGAAAAAATAAGAACACAAAACAAGAGTAATTTTGAAAGTTTTAAAGGTAACACATGAGCAATTTACTTGGAGTGGCAGTGAAATACCACATATAGGTAGGTATGGTGTACACAATGGGAAAACTTTGGTTTAAGGAGGTTTGGATGCACGAGTAGAATTCCATACTCAGTACAGGTGGAGGCTAGGAAAAGACTGGGAGCGACAAATCAAGAGAGCATAAAAGCCATAATCATGAACAACGGCATAAGCATCATTAAATAAAGCATAAGCGGTATCACAAGTTCAAAAACTAAGTGGTCATGGAGGCTATCCGTGACTGGTTCGTATTCATAAATATGGTGTGAGCATGCGCCAAGTCAACCAAATAAAACATTCGAAAGAGAATACCATATGTTGATGCTTTTCTATGACAAGAACAACTCATGAATCTTTCAAGACATATTAAACGCTCTCAGCTACTTAAGGCTATTCATGCTACTCGATAACCACAAGGCTTTAAAACTAAAATAACATTTAGCAAGGCATGAAAAAGTTCTAGCCACAGTCTATACAAGCTTCTACTAGCACTGTTATAGATTCTACATCAAGCAGCCGTTTATTTTCCCAACAAGCACCATACAAGATATGTTTTAACAAAAATACTCTTTATGATACATAAAGCAAACATGAGAGTACCCATATAACACTACTAAAACTAACATCTCTGATAAGAGATGCATGCAAAACAGAAGCTAAATAAATGCACCAGCCAGCCAGAGGCTAAGAATACAACGTATTCTCATGAAAAAGCGGACCATGTCACTCTCCAATAAAAGAATGTTGGGGTCCAACCAAGATTATTGTAAAACTAAAAACAAACTAAAATAAAAAAATAGAAGACGCTCCAAGTAAAGCACATAAGGTGTGACCGAATAAAAATATAGTTTCACTAGAAGTGACCTGATAATTTGTTGATGAAGAAGGGGATGACTTGGTCATCCCCAGGCTTACACGCTTGAGTCTTCTTGGAATTTTCTCGGATGTACCACCAGGGCATCCCCAAGCTTAGTCTCTTCACTCTTCTTGATCACATCATATCATCCTCTTCTATTGACCCTTGAAAACTTCCTTCACACCAAATTTCTCACAATCTTCATTAGCAACGTTAGTGCAATCGAAATAATAAATTCACATGGTTCAGTTTCAACAGAAGCCTAACACTCAAAAACACATTATATACTGTCACAACTTCTTATAAAACTCTTATTCTCAAAAGACCACCAAAATAAAGAGATTAAGATGCAAATGCAATTATTGGCAGAAATTTGTCAAAACAGAACAACGGGTAAAGATCGATTTTTTTGAAAATCTTATATTGCTAAAATCAAAACGTGTTCAGCTAATAAAAGTTCCCTATATAGCCCCGGATTAAGCACAAAAAAGCTCAGGTCATTTTTAATTTTCTGTGACTGTATACGTATTTAACAGTGGACAGCAGAAATCTGTTTTCTGCGCAGAAATCCAAAATATAGCCTCAACTTTCCACTAGAGGCTTTACTTGACTAATAATCCACCCTCAGGTTATCATCCGAACCCCCTTAGGTATTAAGTTGCAAGCAACAGACTGCATTAAAAAATGTGTGTAATGTAAGCAATGATTGTACGCGCGGGCACTCACACCGCTGTTTTCTCCCTAGTGGCAACAACACATCCACCCCCGTCACGTTTTGTCACTCGAGCACAGGCGAAAAGGGGGCAGGAACCCACTATCTAGCATAAATACTCCCTCTTGGAGTCACTAGCAACTACTTGGCCAGAGCAACCACTAGCAACGGAAAGCATGCAAGATCACAAATAACATATGCAATAAAGACTATAATCAACTTGGAATAAGTTCACTATTCATCGGATCCCAGCAAACACAACATATAGAATTACATAAGATCAATCTCTATCATGATAGGCAACTCACGAGATCTAAACATGGAGGCATACGAGGAGAAGACAACCATATAGCTACTTCTATGGACCCGTAGTCCAGGGATGAACTACTCACGCATCACTTCGGAGGAAAGCATGGTGATGTAGAAGCCTCCGGTGATGATTTTCTCTTCGGCAGGGTGACGGGAGACAACTCGAGAACCCCCTGATCTAGGGTTGACGACGACGGCGGCTGCGGAACTTTTCGGGGATTTTTTATCAGGTGCCTAGGGTTTTCCATCCGGGGGGAATAAATAGGCGAAAGGGCAAAGGCGGTGGAGGCCTGGGGCCCCACACCCATAGCTGGCGCGGCCGGGGGGAGGGCGCGCCACCCTATGGTGTGGCCCCCTGGTGCCCGTGTTTGACTCTCCTTTGGTCTTCCGAATGCTTCCGAGGAAAATAGGCACTTCGGGCTCTGTGGGGTCCAATTCCGAGAATGTTTCCAGAACAAATTTTCTGAAACAAAAAACAACAGAAAAATAGGGAACCGACACTTGGCATCTTGTTAATAGGCTAGTCCCAGAAAACGTATAAAAATGCTATAAATAAGGGAGAAAACATGTAGCAATTGGCATACTATGGTCATGGAGCATCAGAAATTATAGATACGTTGGAGACGTACCAGAGGACTTGGGAGAAGTAAATTTGTTAGTACTGAAGTAATGTTGAGTAATATTTAATGGTTTGATATTTAAGTTGTGTTGTTATTCTTCTAGTGGTGTCATGTGAACGTCGACTACATGATACTTCACCATTTATGGGCCTAGGGGAATGCATCGTGTATTTGGCTACTAATTATGGGGTTGCCGGAGTGACAGAAACCTAAACCCCCATTCGGAATCCATTACACGAGGGAGCGTAGGATCCTGGAGTTTAAAGCTGTGGTTAGATTTATTTCTTAATTACTTTCTTGTAGTTGCGGATGCTTGCAAGGGGTATAATCACAAGTATGTATTAGTCTTGGATGGGACGGTACATTAGCATAGGTTCACCCACACAACACTTACCAAAACACCTAAGATTATTCAGCGGCATGGAACAAAACCACTTGACAGAAACCTCACGTGTGTCCTCGAGAATGTTTGTTAATCATAAGTAAACCCACCGGCTTGTCCTTTGCTGAAGAAAGGATTGGGCCACTTGCTGCAATTATTACTACTGCATTTTATTTACTCGCACTTTATTTATATGCAATATCAAAAACCCCTACAAATTTATCTTTCAATATTTATAGTTATTCCTTCATCGAAACTGCTTGTCAACACCGTCTGCTCCTTGTTGGGTTCGACACTCTTATTTATCGAAAGTACTATGATACACCCCCTATACTTGTGGGTCATGAGTATTGATGACGTTGTTGCCCATCTGAATAATTTTGTTGAACTATGTGAGATGCAAAAATATAAACATGTAGACGGAGATATTATTAAACTAAAATTGTTTCCTTTCTCCTTGAGAGGAAGAGCTAAAGAATGGTTGTTATATTTGCCTAGAAATAGTATTGATTCTTGGACTAAGTGTAAAGATGCTTTCATTGGAATTATCCTCCTACTAAGATTATATCTTTAAGAAGTAGCATTATGAATTTTGAGCAACTTGATAATGAGCATGTTGCTAAAGATTGGGAAAGAATGAAATCTCTAGTAAAGAATTGTCCCACTCATGGACTGATCACTTGGATGATCATCCAAACCTTTTATGCATGGATGAATTTTTCTTCAAGAAACCTTCTGGATTCAGTTGCTAGAGGAACCTTTACGTCCATGACCTTGGGGGCAGCAACAGAGCTTCTTGATAATATGGTGGTAAATTATTCTGAATAGCATACTGAGAGAGCTACAGCTGGTAAGAAGGTAAGAAACCTCCTCTTTGAGTGATAGAGTTTATGCTATTATGTCTATGCTTTTTGATGGCCATGCTTCTATTGATCCAAACAGTGTTCTTGTAGCCTCTTTGGTTGCTCAAGAAGAGCATGTTGATGTGAAATTCATTAATAATAATTATTTCCACAATAATGCTTATATGGATAATTTCGGTAGCAATAATTACAGGCCATATCCTCCTAATAATAATAATTCTTATGGTAATTCTTATAACAGCAACAGAAGTGTACCCTCTGATCTTGAGAACATTCTTACAAAGATTATTAGTACACAAACTGCTTTCATTAAATCTGTTGAGGAAAAATTTGGCAAATTGATGTTCTTGCTTCTAAAATTCATAGCCTTGCTCTTGATGTTGATTTTCTGAAACTAAAAGTTGTGTGATACGTCTCCAACGAATCTATAATTTCTGATTCTCCATGATAATATTATGCCAATTGCTACAAGTTTTCTCCCTTCTTTATAGCATTTTTACAGGTTTTCCGGGACTAATCTATTAACAAGATGCCAAGTGCCAGTTCCCTATTTCATGTTGTTTTTTATTTAAGACAAGTTGTTCTCGAAACATTCTCGGAATTGGACCCCACAAAGCCCGAAGTGCCTATTTTCCCCGGAAGCATCCATAAGACCGAAGAAGAGTCGAAGACGTGCACCAGGGGGCCACACCATGGGGTGGCGTGCCCTCCCCCCCGGCCACGCCAGCTGGTGGGGTGGGGCCCCCAGGGCTCCACCGCCTTTGCCCTTTCGCCTATATATTACCCTCCGATGGAAAACCCTATGCACCTGATCAAATATCCCCGAAAAGTTCTGCCGCCGTCGTTGTCAACCCTAGATCAGGGGGGTTTTGAAGCTGTCTCCCGGCACCCTGCCGGAGAGCAAATCATCACCGGAGGCTTCTCCATCACCATGCCTTCCTCCGAAGATGCGTGAGTGGTTCATTCTTGGACTACGGGTCCATAGCAGTAGCTAGATGGTTGTCTTCTCCTCATATGCCTCCATGTTTAGATCTCGTGAGCTGCCTATCATGACCGAGATTGATCTTATGTAATTCTGTATGATGTGTTTGCTGGGATCCGATGAATATTGAACTTATGCCAAGTTTATTATAGTCTTTATTGATATGTTATTTGTGATCTTGCATGCTTTCCGTTGCTAGTGGTTGCTCTGGCCAAGTAGTTGCTAGTGACTCCAATAGGGAGTATTTATGCTCGATAGTGGGTTCATGCCTCCTCATTGCCTTGATCGAGTGACAGAAACGTGAAGGGGGAGGATGTGTTGTTGCCATTAGGGAGAAAACAGCGGTGAGAGTGTCTGCGTGTATAATCATTGCTTACATTACACACATTGCTTAATGTGATTATCTGTTGCTTGCAACTTAATACCTAAGGGGGCTGGATGATAACCTGAGGGTGGATTATTATTCATAGATGCAGATGGATTTCGGTCTATGTATTTTGTTGTAATGCCCGCATTAAATATCATAGTAGTCATCATGTTATAATGTGAACTACGGTGCAACATTTATTTGTCAATTGTCTAGTTGTAATTTGTTCACCCAGCATGTTATTTTTATGGAGAGACGCTACTAGTGAACCTATGAACCCCGGTCCATTTTCCACACTGTTAAACAAACCACAACAATTCCTTGCTCTCTTTACTTACTCCAATCATACATCATTTTCCACACTATACGTCTAATCTTTGTTTTCAGCAAGACCGGTGAGATTGACAACCTCACTGTACCGTTGGGGCAAAGTATTTTGGTTGTGTTGTGTGCAGGTTCGACGTTGTTGCTGACACCGGTGAAGCGCCAGCACCACCGTCAGTGGCATCAACCTTCCGAAGGTCCTCTTTCTCCTACTGTATTGATAACATTGGTTCTTAACTAAGGGGAAAACTCCTATCGCTGTACTCATCACACCCTCCTCTTGGGGACTCCCAACGAGTGCACGATTTGCACCATCAAGGACCTTTTCTGGCTCCGTTGCCGGGGTGGTAAGGTAAAAGGTACTCACATCCTCGGGTGTGAGTGCTCGAAGTTATTTCCTTTAGATTCTGCAATTATATCTTTTTGTTTCTTGTTTTTATTTTCACTAGTTAGGCTTAATGGAAAACAAGAAAAATATGAGAGAACTTTATAATATTTATCTTGAGTTAGGACATGAAGTGTTTGAAGAGAAAATTAAAAAACCTATGGAACTTTATTTGCATGCTAATAGCAATGTTATTAGTATGAATGCTTTGAAAACTATTATTTCTAATGCTATGGAAAAGTCTAAGATTGGGGAAGCTAGTTTATATGAAAATGGTCTTTTTAGTTCCCCAGACACGGAGGAGAAAATTTGCTTTGATGATGAGCCTATACCTGTTACATATAGTAGGGATTATGATTGGGAAGAGCACACTACTTTTGATATTGAAAATGAAGATATAGAAAGCTCTAAACTTGTGGATGATGTGTTTGAAAATCCTTTTGCTACTGATGATTATATGCTTGATCATCTCTTCCTAGTAAAAATGATGATATGTTTACAAATGAACACATTTTGGAGGATAACTATCCTATTTCTTATGATGATATTATTCTTCCTATATATGATGATTACAATGATGAATATGATATTTTCAGTCCACCTACTATTAAGGAGAAAATTTATTTTGATGATACTATTCCTCCTATATTTGATGATTACGGTGATGGGAATAATAATGATAGCTATTTTGTTGATTTTTCTCCCACTACTATTAATGAGAATGACTATGCTTATGTGGAGAGTAATAATTCTTTTATGCATGTGGCCCATGATAAAAATGTTTCTTGTGATAGTTATATTGTTAATTTTATTCATCATGACACTTAAAGTTATTATGAGAGAGGGAAACATGATTTTATGCATCTTAACAATATCAAGTTTCCCCTCTGTATGTTAAAATTTCTGAAATTGCACTTGTTTTGTTTTCCTATGCTTGTTGCTTTGTGCTTTCATGACTTGTTTTCTACAACATTATTTTTCATAGGAAGTGAGTTAGACTTAAATTTGTTTTATACTTTCTTATTTATGTTCTCTTTTGCTTCAATTCATATTTCTCATGTGAGCATCCTCTCAAATTATCATGCCTAGCTAGAAGGCTTTAAAGAAAAACACTTCTTGGGAGATAACCCATGTTTTTATTTTTGCATTGTTTTTCTATGTTTTCTTTGAGTCAAATGGTTCTATACTTCTGTAGCAACTCCTTTGTATCTTTCTTTTCATGTTTTAGTAGTGCCAAGTAAAGTTACTGACGAAAGTTGGAGTTGGTTTTCGGATTTCTGCGCAAAAAACAGATTTGTTCTGTCCACCGTAAAACATCGTATTAAATCCTGGAAGATCAGAATGATCTGAAATTTTTGGTGCTTATTCCTCAGCTAAGTACAAAACTTTTATCAGTTTGTCACTTTTTTATTTGAGTAACAGAAGATTTTCGAAAAAAATCATCTTTTACCTGTTGTCCTGTTTTGACAGATTTCTGCCAATAATTGCATTTGCATGTTAGTCTCTTTCTTTTGGTGTTATTTTGAGAAAAAGAGTTTTGAAAATAAGTTGTTACAGTATCTAATGTGTTTATGAGTGTTAGGATTGTGTTGAAACTGAACCATGTGAATTTATTGTTTCTATTGCACTAACGTTGCTAATGAAGATTGTGAGAAATTTGGTGTGAAGGAAGTTTTCAAGGGTCAAGAGAAGAGAATGATATGATGTGATCAATAAGAGTGAAAAGCCTAAGCTTGGGGATTCCCCAGTGGTACATCCTAGAAAATTCCAAGAAGTCTCAGGCATCTAAGCTTGGGGATGCCCAAGGAATCCCCTTCTTCACCGACAAATTATCAGGTTACTTCTAGTGAAACTATATTTTTATTCGGTCACATCTTATGTGCTTTACTTGGAGCGTCTTTTTTTCAGTTTGTTTGGTTTTCTTTGCTGTAATAAATAGTTGGATCCTATCATACTTGTGTGGGAGAGAGACACGCTCCGTTTTTATTGCTTAGAACACTCTAGTTTTCATTCTTATTGTTCTGTGAGTGTTCACTTTTTGCTAACACTGCGCTTAGCCTTTGTTTTCATGCATCTCTTATTACGAGCTGTTAGTTTTAGTAGTTTTATGTGAGTACTATCATGTTTTCTTGCTGTAGCATGTAGAGAATTTTTGTTAAAGCATGTTTTGTATGGTGCTTGTTGGGAAAAGAAACTGCTCCTTGAGGTAGAATTTATAACAGTGCAACTAGAAGCTTGTATAGACCGTGGATAGAACTTTTTCATGCCATGCTAAATGTTATTTTAGTTTTAAATCCTTGTAGTTATTTAGAAGAATGAATAGTGTAACATCCCAAGTATGGAAAATAAGCCTTTAGAATGTTTTGCTCTCTGTTATTTTATGTTTTGCATCATGACATCATGTTGATTGCAATTGTTTTGTTTGTTTTCCATTTGTTATTCTCTGTTTTGCTTTGTTTTCCAACTGTTTTCCTTTGTTTTCTATTTGAATTTCAAACCAAAAATTCAAACCTTTGTTTCATACTTGTGATGTTACAATTTCTAAAATGATATTTCAAAATAAAACAATTGTTTGTTTCCATTAAAATGTGATTTCAAAACTGTTGTGTTGTTTCTATAAAAATGCATCCAATAACCAAACCCTTTTCAAATTCAATTATGATTTTCCTCCAAACAACAACCATGTTGAAATTATGAGAATTGCAAAACAAAACTCTCCAAATAAAATGGTTCAATTAACACTTCCATTTGTTTCCATGAAATAATAAAAAGCTCAACTCTTATTTATTATTTAATAATCCACCTAATATGAATTGCATTCAAAACTCAAATTCAAATCATCAAACAACACCCCAATTGAATATGTGCAAATTACCAAACATTCTAATTTGTTGTTTCTACTTCAAACTCCAAGGTTCATGCCATTTAAATTCCTGTTTTTAATATTTCAATCAATAATCAAATTCATTCCAAATTTGAGCTAATTTCAAACAACAAGTTGTTTTTGAAATATTCGGAAAACAGAAGTTGACATTTGGTTGTTGTTGACCTAACTATTCTAACCAAAATTTTCCAAATCTTTCTTAACTCAAAAACCCATCAAATTCTTCCTATTTCTAATCCTGCAAAAAAAAAATAACAAAACAAAATAGAAAAGAGAGAGAGAGAGCCAACCAGGCCCAGCTTTTTCCCTTTGGCCCAACTCCTTCTGGCCCATACCCCTTCATTCACTTGTCGTCTACCTCCTGCGAACGTCATCCCTGTACGAACAGCACCTCCACCACCCGATACCTCCTCCTCCACCCGATTTCTTACCGTACGAGCTCGAAGGCCGCCATAAAACGTAGCCCTCCCCTCTACCCTAGAGCCCTCATCCTCCTGCGCCGCCATCCTCCCTCTCCCCTTCGTTTTCCTCCTCCAAAATCCACTGCAACTTCCCTGCAACCTCTGAACCTGGAGATCGCCGTGGCGGTCGTGGTTGCGCGGGCTTGCCGCCGCCTCCCTAGCCACCTCGAGGCAGCCCCGTGGCCCGGAATGGAACCACGGCAACTACCTCAGCCTCCTCGTCGCCTCGGCTGGTACTGGGAACGGCCGTGGTGGCCGCGCCGTCGCCGGAAGTTCCCCGTCGCTGCTGTACGACGGCAGCAGCCCTGCCTCCTCGAGACAACCGCGGTGAGCCCACCCTTACTCCTTCCCCTCTTCCGCCCGCTCCTGCACACTACATCCCACGCACGTCGGCCACAGCAGCCCGATGCACGGCGGCCACCGCGAGCGATCGACCCCGTCGTTGCCGTTCGCTGCAGCTGTTTCTGTCGAGATACAGCAACCTGCCTGCAAGATTCAGTTAACCCGAAAGTTCAGAAAACAGCCGCACCACAGCTTAACCCCCCCGAGCCTTCCCTTCTGCCAACACAGCCGCTTCCACCCCACTGGTTCTGTCCCCCTTGGCGCAGCAGGAGGTGGTGGGTTCGATCCCCACCCCTCGCAAGCCACACCTTTTCTTTTCCAAATTCTTTTCCATGCCCAATAACTTGTCAGAAACCACACATAGGTCCCTGCTGTAATTTCTAGCTCCTTGTTTAATTTTTCTAAGTCCCTAACAGGTAATAAAAATGGCAGATTGCACCCTAAAATTGTAAATTGCATAAGAAATTCATCCCAACTCCAATTTTAACTTTTTAAATATGTTTTCTGTCCCAAATTAAATGCTCTATCCAAATATAAAATTTGTTTACTGTTTTGAATATTTTAAATTGTTGAAATATTTGAATTCTTGTTTAAATCACTTAATTTTGCAAAATTCATAACTTGGGCATAAAAATTCCAAATTCCACAAACTAAATATGTTTTCCAATCAACTTTTCATGTACTTTCCAAATATAAATTTTGTTTGCTGTTTTGAATAATTTAAATTGCTGAAAACAACTGTTTCTTAATTATTGCATTTAAAATTGCCAAAATAATAACTTGCTCATTTTAAATCCAATTTCCACAAATGAAATATGTTTTCCATGCAAAATTAAACCATCTTTCCAAATATAAAATTTGTTTCATGTTTTGAATAATTAAAATTGGTTAAATAATTTAAACCTTGTTTAATTCATTTAAAATTGGTAATTTCATAACTTGATCAAAACAAATTCTTTTGGGACATATAAAATATGGTTTCCAACCCTAAAAGTATAAAATTTTCAAATATGAATTTGGTTTAATGCTTTGAACAAATAAAAATTCAAATAAGTTCATGTTTGAATTAAATTCATTTAATTCTTGTTTAACCTTGTTTAATTCCTAAATAAGTTATTTGAAATCCTTTTTCAACAAGTGAAACATGTAATCCACCTAAAATTTGGTGTTGTTTTGAAATATGAACTTTGTTATCTATTTTGAACAATTAAAATTGGTGAAAACAACAAATGCTTGAGTGACACCTTTAAGTAACCAAAATTTCTTAACTTAATAAATAAAATCCTAAACTTGGTAAACCTTATTTCCAATTGCTTCCATTGTTGTTATTTTGCTGTTTTCCTCATCCATGCATCATGCTAATTCACTTACACAATTTGATTAGTTGTAAAACAATTAATTCAACCATAGTTCATGGGCTTTTTAATATGCAATCCAATTGCATGTGGGTCCATTTAATCATGTTGCTATCTTGTCAACTAGTTTATTTTGATGCATCAATTAAATGGTCATGCATCATCCCATGTTTGTGCACTATGCCATGGTATTGATTGTTTATCTTTCTGCATTGTTTGTTTGCTTCTTCCCGGATAAACGACGACGTTGGGACCGACGATACTTACGACACCCCTTCTAAGGAGTTAGCTCAGTACCAGGCTACTGGGTTTGCAGGCAAGTATTAACTCACATGAACCATCGTGTTCCTTTCAACATTGGATACCGATACTTTTCCGTTGTCTATTCTGCTAGCCCTATGAATAGTTGTTTCTGTTACGAACCTATCACATGTATCCTTTAACCCTGATATTGCCTCACCTCCACACCTATAACCATTGCTTGTTGCCCGTGTCTTACTAGCATGCTTAGGTTGCTTTGCTCGAGTCTGTTACCCGTTACTTTCTGTTATCTATTTTCATTACGTTCTGGGGGCTCGATGTTTAATCAATCAATCATGCTAATGTTGTTATTAATAATAATTTGATGATAAGGCACCGGCAGGAGGCCCAGGGTGGTTTTGAGGCCTGCTAGTGTCGACCCTAATAGGAAAAGGGTCTTGTCTACTGATCCATGATGAGCGCACTAACCGCATGTGGGAAGCGAGTATGGGCGCCCCCCTCAATTTGATTCGATTCGCATCTCGTCCAAATCGCCTCATTTAGTTCGGGTTTTCCATTTGCTGCATGCATGATCTTGCGAGCCCTTGGTACCCGGGTGGAACTTTCGTAGTCGGCATATAGGGGGACACGTTCTTAGAGTGCTATGAGGGTCCCTTTTCTTCTGGGCTCGATTAGCCGTGCGCCCAAGGTGCTTTGGGCTTGATGCGAAGAAGAGTTGAGTTGTGTTGAGTGCCCCGCTTGGTGGGAGGCATCCCATCTGGCGGGTTATTCATACGTGTACGGCCAAATTGGTGCAACCCTGCAGGGATAATCTTCTCGAGAAGCCGTGTTTTCCGCGGTTATGGACTACTTGGTGAAAGTACTGGCTAACAAGTACTCAGGACAACTTAAACCTAATGATTAACAACCTTACACCCAATGATTAACAACTTGACTAGTAATAGGCTTATTGACACGATAATCTGAACCATCATTAATCCAATTGTGTGAGGTATCCTCGGATTGCTTCTTTGGATAAGGGGCGAGATCCAGGATGGGTTTGTTTGGAGTTAGCTATAGTTGGTTACGATACTCGATCTTATCTCTTTTCTGTTAGCCGGAAGTGGTAGTAACTCTGTAGATGGTTAGAGCAGCCAGTTGCAGCATCTTTTATATCCCCTCTCTTCCGTTGAACCCAAAGCATCTGTGCTTGGTGTTGACGGGTTACACTTTGGTGAACTGTGAGTCTTGCTTGCTAGTACGTTTATGTACTGACCCCTTTGGGGCTGTGGTTTCCGCAGACCTACGTTTCCGAGGATCTACATGGTGGCAACTACGTGGAGTATGACGAGACTGCTGACGAGTAGATAGCGGACCCGGGCAGGATCCGAGACTTCGTGGATGGGCTCCGTCTTTTCGTTTCCGGCCTCTTAGGCCTATTTGGTTCTTGTCTGTACTCAGACATGTTGAATGCTTCCGCTGTGATGTAATGATGAATTGTTGGGACATGTGTCCTCTGGATGATTGTATTTGCTATCTCTGCTCTAATGAGAGCCATTTGCAACTTATTTCAATCTTTTGTGTCGTAGAGATCTGTTGTGATATCACTTGTTCCAATGCCGTTGACGTACCATGTGTGTATGTTTTGAAGTACGTCAATGGAAGTATCTGGATTTCTATGGGATGGTTTGCGCAGACGATGAATAGTAGAGAATGGTTGTCACACGTTTACGTGTTGGCCTGCTCATATTGAGATGCGGGTGCCGGTATGCCCCGTAAGCCATTCTATCTACTGTTTAGCGGACTGTGAGTATCCCCTAGAAGTACGGGTGCGACAAATGGTATCAGAGCCTGTCTGCCTGTAGGATCCCTTTTTACTGGGCGCAGTTGAGTCTAGAAACTATTTTATAGCTATATAGGAAAAATGAAACGTGAGAGTAGGAATTCTGTTCTTTTTCTTCTTTCCCCACCCACCCTCCCTTTTCTGGTAAGGAAGTGCAACGTTGTTTTCCCTTCTCATCTAAACTTTCAAGTTAGGATTTCACGAATCCTGGTTTCTCTAGGATGGTTATATCTACTAGACCATAGGAATGGAGGTGGTTGTGACATGATTTATCATGTTGCCTACTCATGATTGAGAACGGAGGCGTGTAAGCCCCGGAAGCAGATCCTCTATTCCTTAAGCAGTAGATATTGATCCTTTAGAAGCCCGGATGGGTTTTTCCGTAGTACCTCAGGAGTGTTTTGGTCTCGTTTTTCCTGGTGTTGCTTCGTTATCCTGTTCTTCTCAACATCCTTTTCGTCCGTTGAAATCTTGTTGTTGTTTTCCACTTCAATTTTTCTACCGGCGTCTAATCAAAACTTCCCAAATATCAAGTCTATATGGCCAGAAAGGTTGTTGTTGTTGTTGTTGATTCCAGGCTATGAGAGCTGTCATTCCTATCACCTGGGGTTGTTTTGAGGAAGCATTCCTGAATCACCACATTTCAGATAGTCTATTCTCCAAATGAATCAAGTTCTATCCAGCTATACACCCTCGATGCAAAACCTCTCCCTTTACTTGAAAATGTTCTGGTGGTTTCCAAATTCCCTGAAATCTTTCCAGAAGAGTTGCCAGGAATGCCTATCATCTTAAACTTCCAGAAAAGCTAACCAAGGTGCACGATGTGTTTCACGTGTCACAGCTCAAGAGGATCTTCCCAAGAAGTTTCCGGACCTTTTCTTTTCTCAGTAGGAATCTCGGGGCGCGATTCCTTCAAGGGGGGCGTTTTGTAACATCCCAAGTATGAAAAATAGCCATTAGAATGTTTTGCTCTCTGTTATTTTATGTTTTGCATCATGGCATCATGTTGATTGCAATTGTTTTGTTTGTTTTCCATTTGTTATTCTCTGTTTTGCTTTGTTTTCCAACTGTTTTCATTTGTTTTCCTTTGTTTTCTATTTGAATTTCAAACCAAAATTCAAACCTTTGTTTCATACTTGTGATGTTACAATTTCTAAAATGATATTTCAAAATAAAACAATTGTTTGTTTCCATTAAAATGTGATTTCAAAACTGTTGTGTTGTTTCTATAAAAATGCATCCAATAACCAAACCCTTTTCAAATTCAATTATGATTTTCCTCCAAACAACAACCATGTTGAAATTATGAAAATTGCAAAACAAAACTCTCCAAATAAAATGGTTCAATTAACACTTCCATTTGTTTCCATGAAATAATAAAAAGCTCAACTCTTATTTGTTATTTAATAATCCACCTAATATAAATTGCATTCAAAACTCAAATTCAAATCATCAAACAACACCCCAATTGAATATGTGCAAATTACCAAACATTCTAATTTGTTGTTTCTATTTCAAACTCCAAGGTTCATGCCATTTAAATTCCTGTTTTTAATATTTCAATCAATAATCAAATTCATTCCAAATTTGAGCTAATTTCAAACAGCAAGTTGTTTTTGAAATATTTGGAAAACAGAAGTTGACATTTGGTTGTTGTTGACCTAACTATTCTAACCAAAATTTTCCAAATCTTTCTTAACTCAAAAACCCATCAAATTCTTCCTATTTCTAATCCTGCAAAAAAAAATAATAACAAAACAAAATAGAAAAGAGAGAGAGAGAGCCAACCAGGCCCAGCTTTTTCCCTTTGGCCCAACTCCTTCTGGCCCATACCCCTTCATTCACTTGTCGTCTACCTCCTGCGAACGTCATCCCTGTACGAACAGCACCTCCACCACCCGATCCCTCCTCCTCCACCCGATTTCTTGCCGTACGAGCTCGAAGGCCGCCATAAAACGTAGCCCTCCCCTCTACCCTAGAGCCCTCATCCTCCTGCGCCGCCATCCTCCCTCTCCCCTTCGTTTTCCTCCTCCAAAATCCACTGCAACTTCCCTGCAACCTCTGAACCTGGAGATCGCCGTGGCGGCCGTGGTTGCGCGGGCTTGCCGCCGCCTCCCTAGCCACCTCGAGGCAGCCCCGTGGCCCGGAATGGAACCACGGCGACTGCCTCAGCCTCCTCGTCGCCTCGGCTGGTACTGGGAACGGCCGTGGTGGCCGCGCCGTCGCCGGAAGTTCCCCGTCGCTGCTGTACGACGGCAGCAGCCCTGCCTCCTCGAGACAACCGCGGTGAGTCCCACCCTTACTCCTTCCCCTCTTCCGTCCGCTCCTGCACACTACATCCCACGCACGTCGGCCACAGCAGCCCGATGCACGGCGGCCACCGCGAGCGATCGACCCCGTCGCTGCCGTTCGCTGCAGCTGTTTCTGTCGAGATACAACAACCTGCCTGCAAGATTCAGTTAACCCGAAAGTTCAGAAAACAGCCGCACCACAGCTTAACCCCCCCGAGCCTTCCCTTCTGCCAACACAGCCGCTTCCACCCCACTGGTTCTGTCCCCCTTGGCGCAGCAGGAGGTGGTGGGTTCGATCCCCACCCCTCGCAAGCCACACCTTTTCTTTTCCAAATTCTTTTCCATGCCCAATAACTTGTCAGAAACCACACATAGGTCCCTGCTGTAATTTCTAGCTCCTTGTTTAATTTTTCTAAGTCCCTAACAGGTAATAAAAATGGCAGATTGCACCCTAAAATTGTAAATTGCATAAGAAATTCATCCCAACTCCAATTTTAACTTTTTAAATATGTTTTCTGTCCCAAATTAAATGCTCTATCCAAATATAAAATTTGTTTACTGTTTTGAATATTTTAAATTGTTGAAATATTTGAATTCTTGTTTAAATCACTTAATTTTGCAAAATTCATAACTTGGGCATAAAAATTCCAAATTCCACAAAATAAATATGTTTTCCAATCAACTTTTCATGTAATTTCCAAATATAAGTTTTGTTTGCTGTTTTGAATAATTTAAATTGCTGAAAACAACTGTTTCTTAATTATTGCATTTAAAATTGCCAAAATAATAACTTGCTCATTTTAAATCCAATTTCAACAAATGAAATATGTTTTCCATGCAAAATTAAACCACCTTTCCAAATATAAAATTTGTTTCATGTTTTGAATAATTAAAATTGGTTAAATGATTTAAACCTTGTTTAAATCATTTAATATTGTTAAATTCATAACTTGATCCAATCAAATTCTTTTGGGACATATAAAATATGTTTTCAAACCATAAAAGCATAAAGTTTTCAAATATGAATCTCACTTAATGTTTTGCACAAATAAAAATTCAAATAATATCATGTTTGAATTAAATTCATTTAATTCTTGCTTAAACTTGTGTAATTCATAAATAATTTATTTGAAATCCTTTTTCAACAAGTGAAACATGCAATCCACCTGAAATTGTGTGTTCTTTTCAAATATGAACTTTGTTATCTGTTTTGAACAATTTAACTTGATGAAAACAACAAATGCTTGAGTGACACCTTTAAGAAACCAAAATTTCTTAACTTAATAAATGAATTTCTAAACTTGGTAACCCTTATTTCCAATTGGTTCTATTGTTGTTATTTTGCTGTTTTCCTCATCCATGCATCATGCTAATCCACTTTCACATGTTGCTTAGTTGTAGAACAATTAATTCAACCATAATTCATGGGCTTTCCATATGCAATCCAATTGCATATGGGTCCATTTAATCATGTTGCTATCTTGTCAACTAGTTTATTTTGTTGCATCAATTAAATGGTCATGCATCATCCCATGTTTGTGCACTATGCCATGATATTGATTGTTTATCTTTCTGCATTGTTTGTTTGCTTCTTCTCGGATAAACGACGACGTTGAGACCGACGATACTTACGACACCCCTTCTAAGGAGTTAGCTCAGTACCAGGCTACTGGGTTTGCAGGCAAGTATTCACTCACATGAACCATTGTGTTCCTTTCAACATTGGTTACCGATACTTTCCGTTGTCTATTCTGCTAGCCCTATGATTAGTTGTTTCTGTTACGAACCTATCACATGTATCCTTTAACCCTGATATTGCCTCACCTCCACACCTATAACCATTGCTTGTTGCCCGTGTCTTACTAGCATGCTTAGGTTGCTTTGCTCGAGTCTGTTACCCGTTACTTTCTGTTATCTATTTTCATTGCGTTCTGGGGCTCGATGTTTAATCAATCAATCATGCTAATGTTGTTATTAATAATAATTTGATGATAAGGCACCGGCAGGAGGCCCTGGGTGGTTTTGAGGCCTGCTAGTGTAGACCCTAATAGGAAAAGGGTCTTGTCTACTGATCCATGATGAGCGCACTAACCGCATGTGGGAAGCGAGTATGGGAGCCCCCCTCAATTTGATTCGATTCGCATCTCGTCCAAATCGCCTCATTTAGTTCGTGTTTTCCATTTGCCGCATGCATGTTTTTGCGAGCCCAGGCCAGGGTGGAACTTTTGTAGTCGGCATATAGGGGGACACGGTCTTAGAGTGCTATGAGGGTCCCCTTTCTTCGGGGCTCGATTAGCCGTGCGCCCAAGGTTCTTTGGGCTTGATGCGAAGAAGAGTTGAGTTGTGTTGAGTGCCCCGCTTGGTGGGAGGCATCCCATCTGGCGGGTTATTCATACGTGTACGGCCAAATTGGTGCAACCCTGCAGGGATAATCTTCTCGAGAAGCCGTGTTTTCCGCGGTTATGGATTACTTGGTGAAAGTACTGGCTAACAAGTACTCAGGACAACTTAAACCTAATGATTAACAACCTTACACCCAATGATTAACAACTTGACTAGTAATAGGCTTATTGACACAATAATATGAACCATCATTAATCCAACTGTGTGAGTTATCCTCGGATTGCTTCTTTGGATAAGGGGCGAGATCCAGGATGGGTTTGTTTGAGGTTAGCTGATAGGTTGGTTACGATACTCGATCTTATCTCTTTCTGGTAGCCGGAAGTGGTAGAAACTCTGTAGTTGTTTAGAGCAGCCAGTTGCAGCATCTTTATATCCCCTTTCTTCCGTTGACCCAAAGCATCTGTGCTTGGTGTTGACGGGTTACACTTTGGTGAACTGTGAGTCTTGCTTGCCAGTACGTTTATGTACTGACCCCTTTGGGGCTGTGGTTTCCGCAGACCTACGTTTCCGAGGATCTACATGGTGGCTACTACGTGGAGTATGACGAGACTGCTGACGAGTAGATAGCGGACCCGGGCAGGATCCGAGACTTCGTGGATGGGCTCCGTCTTTTCGTTTCCGGCCTCTTAGGCCTATTTGGTTCTTGTCTGTACTCAGACATGTTGAATGCTTCCGCTGTGATGTAATGATGAATTGTTGGGACATGTGTCCTCTGGATGATTGTATTTGCTATCTCTGCTCTAATGAGAGCCATTTGCAACTTATTTCAATCTTTTGTGTCGTAGAGATCTGTTGTGATATCACTTGTTCCAATGCCGTTGACGTACCATGTGTGTATGTTTTGAAGTACGTCAATGGAAGTATCTGGATTTCTATGGGATGGTTTGCGCAGACGATGAATAGTAAGAGAATGGTTGTCACACGTTTACGTGTTGGCCTGCTCATATTGAGATGCGGGTGCCGGTATGCCCCGTAAGCCATTTATCTACTGTTTAACGGTCTGTGAGTATCCCCTAGAAGTCCGGGTGCGACAAATAGCCTTAAATAGCTGAGAGCGTTTAATATGCCTTGAAAGATTCATGAGTTGTTCTTGTCATAGTAAGGCATCAATATATGGTATTCTATTTCAAATGTTTTATTTGGTTGCTACAAACCGGTCACGAATAGCCTCCATGACCACTTAGTTTTTGAACTTGTGATACCGCTTATGCTTTAATTAATGATGCTTATGTCGCTATGCATGATTATGGCTCTTATGCTCTCTTGATTTGTCGATCCCAGTCTTTTTTTAGCCTCCACTTGTACTGAGTATGGAATTCTACTCGCGCATCGAACCTCCTTAAACCAAAGTTCCCCGTTGTGTACACCATACCTACCAACATGTGGTATTTAACTGCCACTCCAAATAAATTCTCATGTGTTACCTTTAAAACCTTCAAAATTACTCCTGCTTTGTGTTCTTGTTTTTGCTCATGAGGACGTCAATAGAGAATCTTTATCTCACTTGTTGATTGTATTTCACACCCTCGATTAGTGGCTTCATCCGTTTATCCAAATGATAGAAGAGCTGGCAGCGGGGTGCCCAGCCCCAAATTAATACAAACAAAATATCTTCGCTATTTTTGCCCCTCATTATATCAGTCAAAGCATAATTGTGTAAACAAAAGATAAAGAGGGATGACCTTCTACCTAGATGCATCCTTCATATGGGAACCGCTTTTGTGAATCCAGTTGGATTGTGAAGTACGGCCATTTTCGGTTTACCATTCGTTGACATTAACATACACCTCTCCTAAAATATAAACACTCCTCCATGGTATGTGATTGTTGGCAGGCACCCGAGGATTCGGTTAGCCATGGTTTGTGAAAGATGGATGGGAGGAGTGTCAAACTTTTAATACCTCTGTTTGATAAAATAAAAAGTTCTAGCACATGAGTGATCACTGCTTCCCTCCGCAAAGGGCCTTTCTTTTACTTTTATGTTGAAGCTCCATCTTCTAACTTTATGCACAGTTGAGAGAGAATTTTTGCCATTCTGAGTTTTATGTTCATTTGTCCCATAAATATCAATAATTGATTCATAATGTGATATTGTTTGTTCTTAAATTATTTGCTCTAGTCTTCCTCATGAACTTTGAAGGTGTCCTGGCATTTATGTTTTGTCCCACTCCTAAGGACTAGCGAAATACCACTTTGCCATGCTTTCTCTATACCTGAAACAAATGTTTATCTTTCTTTGCATTATTATCCATGATCCTTTATTTGAGATACTCTTCATGATGCAAAGTGATTGCTATGCTTTATTATTGAAGTTCTATTTATCATGTTTGTGTTTTAAGTTCTATGATCTCAGCGTACATATGCTTTTACATTATAATGATCAAGTTTATGTTAGTAGCATGTCACCTCAGAAATTATTCCGTTTTATCGTTTACCTACTCGAGGACGAGTAGGAACTAAGCTTGGGGATGCTTGATACGTCTCCAACATATCTATAATTTCTGATTCTCCATGATAATATTATGCCAATTGCTACATGTTTTCTCCCTTCTTTATATCATTTTTACACGTTTTCCGGGACTAACCTATTAACAAGATGCCAAGCGCCAGTTCCCTGTTTTCTGCTATTTTTTATTACAGAAAAGTTTTCCTGGAAATATTTCTCAAAATTGGACCCCATAAAGCCCGAAGTTCCTATTTTCCCCGGAAGTATCCAGAAGACCGAAAAAAAGTCGAAGACGGGCACCAGGGGGGCCACACCATGGGGTGGCAGGACCTTCCCCTGGCTGAGCCAGCTGCTGGTGTGGGCCCCCAGGGCTCCACCGCCTTTGCCCATTTTCCTATATATCCCCCCGATGGAAACCCTAAGCACCTGATCAAATATCCCCGAAAAGTTCCGCAACCGCTGTCGTCGTCAACCCTAGATCAGGGGGGTTCTAGAGCGTGTCCCGGCACCCTGCCGGAGAGGCTATCATCACTGGAGGATTCTCCATCACCATGCCTGCCTCCGGAGTGATGCGTGAGTAGTTCATCCTTGGACTACGGGTCCATAGCAATAGCTAGATGGTTGTCTTCTCATATGCCTCCATGTTTAGATCTCGTGAGCTGCCTATCATGATCGAGATTGATCTTATGTAATTCTATATGTTGTGTTTGATGGGATCCGATGAATATTGAACTTATGCCAAGTTGATTATAGTCTTTATTGCATGTGTTATTTGTGATCTTGCATGCTTTCCGTTGCTAGTGGTTGCTCTGGCCAAGTAGTTGCTAGTGACTCCAAGAGGGAGTATTTATGCTCGATAGTGGGTTCATGCCTCCTTTTCGCCTGTGCTCGAGTGACAGAAACATGACGGGGGAGGATGTGTTGTTGCCACTAGGGAGAAAACAACGGTGTGAGTGCCCACGTGTACAATCATTGCTTACATTACACACATTGTTTAATGAAGTTGTCTGTTTCTTGCAACTTAATACCTAAGAGGGTTCGGATGATAACCTGGGGGTGGATTATTAGTCATAGATGCAGTTGGATTACGGTCTATGTATATTGTTGTAATGCCCGCACTAAATATCTTAGTAGTCTTCATGTCATGCATGTGCACTGTGGTGCAACCTTTATTTGTCAATTGCCCAGTTGTAATTTGTTCACCCACCATGTTATCTTTTATGGAGAGACACCACTAGTGAACCTATGAACCCCGGTCCATTTTATTACACTGTTAAAAAAACCTCTACAATTTCCTGTTTTCTTTACTTACTGCAAGCATACACCATTTTCCACACTATATGTCTAATCTTTGTTTTCAACAAGACCGGTGAGATTGACAACCTCACTATACCGCTGGGACAAAGTATTTTCGTTGTGTTGTGTGCAGGCTCCGCATTGTTGCTGACACCGGTGAAGCTCCATCACCACCGCCAGTGGCATCAAGCTTCCGAAGGTCCTCTTTCTCCTACTAGATTGATAACCTTGGTTCTTAACTAAGGGGAAAACTCCTACCGCTGTGCTCATCACACCCTCCTCTTGGGGTCCCCAAACGAGTGCAATATGTGCACCATCATTGTGCCCCATGATGTTAAAGAAAGCAAAACCTAGAATTCCATCCAAATTCGAATTGATGATAATGTTAGGATGTTAGCTGAATTGCATGCTAAATGGGAAAGAGGAGATGAAATAGCTAGAAAGAATAATATAGCTAATGTTTGCACCATTACCACCACTAGTAAAAATAAATCCTCTCATGCTAGTAAACCTTCTACTATCAATGGTAAAGTAATTGGTGTTTGCAATATTCCCACTGCTGCTATTAAAAATGCAAGATTACCTGAAACTGCTAAAAATGCTCCTCATAATAGTGCTGAAATTTTTAGAAACATGGGAGACAATGGTACCATTACCTTTGATAAAAATGATATTAATTTTTATTATTGTAACATTACTGAAGTGATTAGGTTCTTACAAAACCTTGGTAGTTTCCCTAATGCTAGTTCTATGAACATGGCTTTCACAAAACTTATGACAAATGCTCTCATGCAAATAAGAGAGGATGAATAAAGATGTGAAGCCTCTATCCCTAGTAAGTTAGATGATGGGCTAGAACCTATCATTAAAATGAAAGTGAATGATTTTAATTGCAATGTTTTATGTTATCTTGGTGCAAGTATCTCTGTTATGCCTAAAAGACTTTATGATAATGTTGATTTGCCACCTTTGGAACCCTGTTATTTGGATGTTTGTCTTATTGATAATGTTAGAAAGAAACTTTTGGGGAGAGTTGATGATGTTCTTATCATGGTTAATAATAATATTTTCCCTGATGATTTTGTTGTCTTGAATATTGAATGCAATGCTTCTTGTCCAATTGTTTTGGGAAGACCTTTTCTTAGAAATGTTGGTGTTGTTATTGATATGAATGAGGGGAATATTAAATTTCAATTCCCACTCAAGAAAGGTATGGAACACTTTCTTAGAAATAGAATGATGTTGCCTTTTGATTCTATTATTTGAACTCATTACAATTTAAATGCTTCTTCACTTGAAAATACTTGAATCCACTTTTCTAGGCCTAGCTAAAAGGCGTTAAAGAAAAGCACTTCTTGGGAGATAACCCATGGTTTTATTTTTTATTTGGTTTTCTCTGTTTTATTTGAGTCATGGGGGTGTATACTTCTGTAGAGACTCTTTTGTATCTTTATTTTCATGTATTAGTTGTGTCAAGTAAAGTTTCTGATGAAAATTGGAGTTGGTTTTGGGATTTCTGCGCAGGAAACAAATTTCTGCTGCCCACCGTAAAAAAATCGTGAAATATCCAGAAAAATCGTAGTGACCTGAAATTTCTTGTGCTTATTGCCCAGCTAATCCCGCAACTTTTTCGTTCTTTAAGTTTTTTTATTTGAGAAGTGTAAGTTCCCCGAAAAAATTCTTCTTTTACAAACTGTTCTGGTTTTGGCAAATTCTGCCATTTTTCTTGCATTTGCTCTTTTACGACGTCAAGTGGATTTCTTTGCTTCACGAAACATCAGTTGTGTAGATAATGTTTAAAAGTATAAATAACACTTGTTCTTATACAGAACCCATGGATTTTTTTTATTATTGCACTAACCCTCTAATGCGAATTACTCTCTGAGTGTGGTGTGAAGGAAGTTTTCAAGGGTCAAGAGAAGAGGTGATATATGTGATCAAGAAGAGTGCAAGGTCAAAGCTTGGGGATTCCCCCGTGGTTCATCCCAGAAAATATTAAGAAGACTCAAGAATCTAAGCTTGGGTATGCCCAAGGCATCCCTTCTTCATCAACCATTTATCAGGTCACTTCTAGTGAAACTATATTTTTATTCGGTCACATCATATGAAATTTACTTGGAGCGTCTATTATTTTTCGTTTTGTTTTATTTTGTTTTCCTTTTTCCCTTTCTGAAATAATATCATTGGAACCTAGCATCCTTGGTTGAGATAGATACACGCTCCGCTTTTTCGTTTGAATACTCATTATGCTCATATTCTTAGTTTTTTCCTAGATGCTGCGAAAAATCTTGTTTAGCTCTTATTTTCATTGCATATCTTATTCAGAGATGTTAGTTTTAGTAGTGTTATGTGAGGACTCTCATGATTTCTTGCTGTATCATTTAAATAGTTTTTGTTAAAACATATTTTGTATGGTGCTTGTTGGCAAAAGAAACTGCTACATTTGGTAAAAGTTATAAACGATGCAAATAGAAGCTTGTATGGAGTGTGGCTAGAGTTTTTTCATATAATGCTAGATGCTATTTTAATTCTAAAGCCTATTGGTATTGAGTATCATGATTTGACTCAAATAACTGAGAGTGTTTAATATGCCATTGAAAGAATCACGAGTTGTTCTTGTCATATTCAAGCATAAATTTGTGGTGTTCTCATTTGAATGTTTTATTTAGTTTACTTGGCGCATGCTAACCCCATGTTTATGACTACGAACCAGTCACTAATAGACTCCATGATCATTTAGTTTTTGAACTTGTGGTACCAGTTATGCTTTGATTAATGATGTTTATGTCGCTATGCATGATTATGGCCATTATTTCTCTCTTGATTTGTCGCTCCCAGTCTTTTGCTAGCCTCCACATGTACCGAGTATGAGCTCTACTCGTTCAATCCAACTCCCAAAAACCAAAGTATGCCAAATGTGTCCACCATACCTACCTACATGGGGTAATTAACCGCCACTCCAAGTAAATTGCTCATATGCTACCTTTAAAACGTTCAAAATTACTCCTGTTTTGTGTTCGTGTTTTTGCTCATGAGGACGTAAATAGAGAATATTTATCTCACTTGTTGATTGTATTTCACACCGTGGACTAGCGGCTTCATCCTCTTATCCAATTGATAGAAGAGCTGGCAGCGGGGGGCCCAACCCCAAATTAATACAAACAAATTATTTTCACTATTTTGCCCCTGATTTATCAGTCAAAGCATAATTGTGTAAACAAAAGAGAAAGAGGGATGACCTTCTACACCAGTTGCGTCCTTCATATGGGAGCCTCTCTTGTGAAGTCTAGTTGGCTTGTGACGTACTGTATTTTTTCGTTTACCATTCGTTTACATCAGCATACACCTCCCTAAAAATAGACACCCCTCCACTATATATGATTGTTGGCAGGCACCCGAGGATTCGGTTAGCCATGGTTTGTGTAATATGGATGGGAGGAGTGTCAAACATTTTATACCTCTGTTTATTAAAATAAAATCTCTAGAATATGAGTGATCCATGCTTCCCTCTGCCAAGGGCCTTTCTTTTACTTTTTATGTTGAGTCTCCATCTTCTAAATTTATGCACAGTCGAGAGAGCATAGTTGCCATTCTGAGTTTAACCCAAAAACATTATTAATTGATTCATGATGTGTTATTGCTTGCTCTCAAATTATTTGTTCCGGTATTCCTCATAAACTTTGAAGGTGTCCTGGCATTTATGTTTTGCCCCACTCTTAAGGACTAGCGAAATATCACTTTGCCATGCTTTCTCTATACTTGAAACAGACGTATAACTTTTGATGCATTGTTATTCATGATCTTTTATTTGTGTTACTTCTCATGATGCAAGGTGATTTCTATGCTTTGTTATTAAAGTTTTATTTATCATGATCATGCTTAAGTTCTACGATCCCAACTTACATATGCTTTTACATTATTGATGATCAAGTTCATGTTGGTAGCATGTCACCTCAGAAATTATGTGTTTTATTGTTTACCTACTCGAGGACGAGTAGGAACTAAGCTTGGGAATGTTGATACGTCATAAACGTATCCTTAATTTCTGATGTTCCATATTGTTTTCATGTTATTTCCCACATGTTTGCTATACACTTTATGCCATTTTTATCGATTTCCGGGACTAACCTGTTAACAAGATGCCACAGAGCCAGTTCCATGTTTTCTGTCGTTTTTAGTTTCAAAAAAGTTGTTCTGGAAATAGTCTCGGAATTGGAAAATTCGAAGCTCGGAAGTCTTAGAATTCCCGAAGGTTCCACGGAGTCCCGAAGAGACCCGGAGAGGGGCCAAGGGGGGCCACACCATAGGGTGGCACGCCCCTGGCCGCGCCTGGGGGTGGTCTAGGCCCCCCGGGTGCCCTCTGCCATTGCTCTTTAGCATATATAATACCCCCAACATATCAACCCTAAAATATACCACTTTTTCCCGAGAAACATCTAAGGCCGCCGTCATCGTCATCCCGAGATCGGGAGGGTTCTGGAGCTCTACCCGGCACCCTGCCGGGAGGTCAATTCATCACCGGAGGGGTCTACACCACCATGCCCTCCTCCGAAGTGATGCGTGAGTAGTTCATCCCTGGACTACGGGTCCATAACAATATCTAGATGGTTGTCTCCTCCACTTTATGCCTCATGTATAGATCTCGTGAGCTTCCTCACATGATCGAGATCATCTTTATGTAATGCTACTTGTTGTGTTTGCTGGGATCCGACGAATGTTTAATGCTATGTCTTTTGATTATCAACCTATCATGTTATCTTCATGCATATGTTATTTATGATCTTGCATGCTCTCCGTTATTAGTAGAAGCTTTGGCCAAGTAGATGCTAGTAACTCCAAGAGGGAGTATTTATGCTTAGTGGGTTTATGCCTCCTTTGCATATGTGGTCTAGTGACAGAAACGTGACGGATGGAGGATGTGTTGTTGCCATTAGGGAGAAAACAACAATGCTTTGTCTAAGGATGATTCTATTGTTTACATTACACACTTGCTTACTGCGATTATCTGTTGCTTGCAACTTAATACCTAACGTTTGTTCGGATGATATTCAGAGGGTGGATTATTAGTCATAGATGCAATTGGATGACACTCTATGTATTTTGTTGTAATGCCCGCATGAATCACATAGTAACATTTATGTCTTGCATATGCACTACGGTGCAGCCTTCTTTTCCGTCAATAGCCCAGCTATAATTTGTTCACTACACATGTTATTTATCTTTCACGAAGAGACACCACTAGTGAACTGTGAACCCAGTCCATTTTCCTCATACTAATAATACACACACTTCTGCTACTGTTTTCACACCGTTTTCATATTGTTTTCCACACCATACGTTTAACCTCTTTGTGTTCATTAAAGTCAGTGAGATTGACAACCTCCCTGATTCGTTGGGGCAACGTGATTTGATTGTGTTGTGTGGGTTCCGCGTTGCTGCTGAGCCGGTAGTGCGCCCTGCCATCTTAGCTGCATCAACCTTCTGAAGTTAATCCTGCCTCCTACTGGTCGATTCAACCTTGGTTTCTTTCTAAGGGAAACTTTCTACTGTGCTCTTTGTACCTTCCTCTTGGGGTCTCCCAACGAACATGTGTCCACACTCCATCAGCTGGGTTTGCGAGAGATGCAATTTTTTCAGAGGACTTACATACATGATGTTGATGCTTGATCCCCCGTCCATCAACACTCTTCCGACCCTAGTGTTTTGAACAATAGGACTTACTACCAGAGCATGCGTGCCGGGTTCCAGGATATTACCGGGATGATGAGACCGATCCTAGGTAATTGGCGTCTTTGAATACTTTAAGTACTTTGGAGTTGGAGGAACAACCGCGTTGATTTTTCGTAGCGCTCGTTTTTCCTGTTTTGCTGAAAGGGACGCAAGGAAAGTTAGATTACATTCTCCTTCAACTCTCGGGAACTTGGGTTCGCCTTTCCGTTGCTACTCCTGGATCGTGTCGTTTCTATTAGACACGATTTCCTATTTGTCAGCTTCCGGCTTTTGCTTATTGAACTTCCGTTTGGAGTTATTTCCCTTGTTCCAGGATCCTGCTCTGCCTTTCATATGTTTATTAAGCCGGCATTGCGCGTTTGAATGAGTGGGTTTTACGAACTGTTGATGGTGGATGCAGTTTTCGTTTTTCATCTTCTCACATTCTTCCTTAGAATGAGAGATAGCTTCTCGGCCTTCTGCACCCTTTTATTTCCATGTGCCGGAATTATCCTTCTCAAAGGCTATGTTCACCTCTTTGGGTTTTGGCTATGCTTCTGGAGTAGCCTTCTTTTCTGAGCGAGACGCCTTTTTGGCCTGAACCAAAGCATCAATATTTCCGTCTCTTGCTCGAATGTCGTCTGCGACCGCTGCATGCTCATTGGCGGTCGTGAGCATAGAACCCACATCCTTGTGCTCTTTCAACCAACCATGAATGGTACGAGCTTGGGTTTCAGGCCATTGACGAAAGCATGCATTGCTTGACCGTCACTTACTCCAAAGAAGCTATTCTTCATTGTTGTCCAGCGTGAAATAAAGTCGACATATGACTCATCCTCATATTGTACGCAATGGTTCAGCTGGTTGATACTCTTGGGGCGTTTATACGTCCCTCGAAGTGCTGAGCGAAAACTCTAGCCATGTCCTCCCAGCTGTCCAATGTTCTTGACAGAAGTCCATTAATCCAATCTCTCGCTCCATCCAACAATATTAGGGGTAAACATTTCACAACTTCTAAGTCTGTCCATTTGTTGATTTGAACGACAGTATAGTAATCGGAAAGCCATGTATTCGGGTTTGTACTTCCGGTACATTTTTGATAAGTTGGCCCGACTTTGGCAAAGCCAGAATGTAGACTAACTCTTCGAATCCTATCAGTAAAACAATTAGGACCGAAATATAGACCGTCTCTTTTTGCCTTATGAGCGTGTGCAGAATACCTTCCAGCTGAATGGACAGAGGGGATCTACTCCGCTATGGCCCATTGTTGCGTGAATACGCTTTTCTGGATCATCGTGATTTCTTCCGGCATCCCGTCCTTGAGAAAGAGGTTGAGTTCTACTCCTCGCACGTTCCTTATTTCTGGGAGGGCTTCGGGATCTCTCACGCCTGTGAGGGTGATCATACCTTCCGGCTTTGTCTGCCGGGTATCTCGGAGGCGTCATAGGTTTCTCGTCCTTCCGTTTTTTCTCCTCACGTTCCTTATCGGTGCGGGTTTTTGTATGATTTCCGTCTTTCGGCAGATGAGATCCTGTTCTAGACGCTTCATCCATGTTATCCGGGATTTTCTTGTCCTTCTTCGGATCTCCTTTTTTCTCCTTCAAATCGCCTGAATCTCCGGGTTCTCCTGGTTTAGGTGCTCCAGCTACAGTTTTGCACAAGGCTAAATCGTCATGTAACTTGCCGGAACGTGCCTGGTTTCGTTGTTGCTGTTGTAATGCTTTTCCGACAAAAGCATACACTCCATGCAACTTTTCGTCATTGGAGTACATGTCGTCGTTAAGGATGGCGAACGCGGCCTCTGTGTTTTCGGCTGCGGTCTTGTAGATGCGGTCGCCCTTAGCATCTGTGTTGTTAACTTGCCCTTGCTAGGATGGGTTTGCAAACCGCTGTCTGGGTGGAAGTTCTTCCGGCTTTGAAATTCCGAGTAACCGCGTAGGTTTAATTCCAGATCTATTCCTTCGTTCATATTCCTCTATTTCTTCCTCTTGTATTTTGATATCAGCCTGGGTTTTGAGGAGATTTTCCCGAGTTCGGAACATATGTTGTTGTTGCCGGATTAAGCCTTGTCTCCTGGCTTCCAGCACTTCCGGGGGCTCATTACGTGCGACCGGGGTTTGGATCAGATCGATCTCCTCTTGTTCCCACATTTGGGGAACACCGATTTCAGCCTGTTTCTTCTCCGAAGATTTTACACCACTACCTCCTCCAACTTCTAGGTTTTGGTTGGCAATGTCTGTCAAATTTTTCACCCTTTTCTTCCGCAATTTGGAGAGCAGCTTTCTGGCGGACTTCTTTTTCTTCTTGGAAGAGTTTTTTTTTATGTGGCTCGTCTTCCGCCAATTACTTGACGTTAGGGTAAGTCGGACTGACTTCACCTTCCTCCTCTTCCTCTGGCGGAGGTGTCCTAGGGTATGCTTCTTCCTCTTCTTCGGCATCCGACTTTCCAGTTGGTTTTGCCATGAGTACTTCATGGAAGCTTCCCCGCATGGATTCCACCTTTCTTTCGAAGGAGTCCTCATCTTCATCCTCGTAATCTGTGTTATAATTTTCACATCCGTCTTATGAGTCCAATCTTGTCTCGATGGCAGCTAGTATGGACTCAGCTTCCGAGTCTGTCACCAGGTTGGCGGATGTCGGATCTTCCACAATATCTATGGGATTTGCCTGTTCCACGGGATTCTTGTCTTCCGTGTTTTTGGCGACCTCTCACTGCACCATGCCAATAAAGTGCGATATGGCTGCAGGCATCTCCGAAGAGGCAGCATATCCAGCCATGCTTTGGCAATATGCAACTATTGAGTTTTGATCTGCCCCAATGTATGGGTAGGGAAGACCTGAGCAGAATCCGGCATTGAAGCCTTCATCTATTGGGCATAGGTCGGGTGGGATAAAATTGCTTCCACCACGGAATCCCATTGCTTCTGCTGTCAAACCGATAAAAACGTTAGCAGATCCAACCGGTTGGATGCAGGCGCTTACCAGATGATTCTGTGCCGGCATATAGGATCCGTTGTCGAGGAAGCGTCCGACTCCGTCGTCGAATTCCAGGCTTCCAACAATGATCATGATGCCGATTCCGCCGAGTATCCCCGCTCGAAACGTTACTCCCGACGCCGCTGGCCCCACGGTAGGCGCCAACTGTCGAGACTTCATATTCAGGATCATATACGGGGGTTCCATGAGCCTACTGGTAGAACCGTGGGTGGAAATATCAGAGTACTGGAAACAAGGATACGATTTACCCAGGTTCGATACGACGCAACTAGGTGGCGTTCTTATTCCTGCAATCTCACTAAAATCAGGTCTGAAGCCTGAAGTATACATAGTACAATTGTGAGTATGGTTTTGCTAACTCGGCGAGGGTGAACTTCCCGGCGAGTTGGCTTCTAGCTAAGTTGAGATCTTGTTCTTGTCTTTGCCGGACTAGGGATTACAAGAAAGAAACCTAGAAGACTACGGAAAATATCTAACTTGGAAAGTGTCGTGGTGGTGTCACGGCAGATGCCATAGGATTGCTAAAGTTGTGGGGACGATGGACGCTGGAGGCGCTCGGGGAGGGATCACGCAGCGAGTAGCCGCGTGAGTATGAAGCTAGCACTGCAAACAACAAGATCTACCCAGGTTCAGGGCCCTCGTGTGGAGGTAAAACCCCTACTCCTGCCTTTCTCTCTTTATATTCGGGTCTCACCGAGTAGCCACAGTACAAGTAATGCTTACAGCCGAGTAGCCACTCTTCTCTCTACGCTACTGTAGTCCTTAGTCGTGTCGTCCCTCGCGCAGGAGGAGGCAGGGCACCTTATATACTGGTGCCCAGCCGGATACAGCCAAGATGTCGACATTGTGTGCACACTATACACTTCCCGGTTCTCGCTGACCACTTTGGCTTCCTAGCTTGTCTTCATGTGTAAAGTCGTTCCGCAGAACCGAGGAGCTGATCTGTTATCACTGACACTGTCACGGGGTAGGCCCCTCCTAACCTGCGACGCCCTGCTGACACCCTGGCGCGGATAAGCACGCGCTCTGCAGATGAACAGTGCCGCAGTACGGACCCGGGATACGCGGGATTCTGTGTCAGAACGGGTCCTTTGACTTCTGGCCCGAGTAGGAGACCGCCATTTCTACTCGGACCACTTCCTCTACCTGGAGGAGAATAACTTCCTTGATTCTTCCTCCTGGACATTAGTGTGTACGGCCGAATAGCGGACGACCGGGTAGCGAGTACCGGGTAGCCAGCTACTCTGCCAAACGTCTCTTCTGATCTTGCCCTTAGCACTTGCCTTTACCCTACTCGGGGGTATCCCCCCGACATTAGTCCCCGAAGCTGGTAGAGTCCTGCGAACTTGTTCACTAGGCTCTGCCAGCTTAAAAACCAATTTTGCCTTTGAGCCTTAGGTTGCCGAGTAGAACCTCCGAGTAGCCCTTTATTCTGTCTCAAGTTTCTTCTTTTCCGAATAGAACCACTTCTCTTCTCTATTGCCGAGTAAAAAGACTTTGCGGAATTTCTGGAGAGAATCTGAGCGTGGCAGACCAAATCCGCCTTTCGGCAGCGCAACTGGGCACGTGTCACGTTCCCGTACCCCCGACGCCTCGGTACCCGGGATCTGACAGGCCACGCGCCCAGTTTTCACGGCCTGGGCCCACTAGCCCGTTATGTCCCATCAAGCGCAGTAATTACCCACGATCGCGTCGTGGGATCGAATGCGGCCGTTACGCGCGCGTCCTGACCGGCCCACACACCCCACGCCGCACGATCTCTGTGCGTAACTGATCCCATTACCTCCAATCGTAACGGCAACCCAAGGGGAGGTATAAATACCCCCTCGGTAACTCCCTTCTCCTCTTCCTGCCTTCACTCTCTCCCTGCCTCTTCGTTTCTCCGCCGCCACAGAGCTCTTCGCCGCCGCGCACCTCACTGCGCCGCCGCGAGCTTCAATGCGCCGAAAGGCCAGTCCTTTCCGCCAAATTCCACCAAATCACCACCAGATTTCCTCTCCTGCTCGATGGCTCGCGACGACGACGCCCGCGCCGGGTGGGCTGGATCCAATGTCACGACAGACGAGTGCTGGTGGCTGGTGAACACCCGGCGAGTTCCTCCCGGTGTCCGCTGCCGACACCCCGATGGCGAGCTCGTCCCCGCCCCGGAGGCGGACGAGCACGTGGTGTTCCTCGCGCACTTCGCGCGGGGATTCGGGCTGCCCGTGTCAGATTTCTTCCGCGGCTTCCTCGACCACTTCGGGATCCAGCCGCACCATCTGCCGCCGAATGCGATGGTGATGCTCGCATACCACGCCGTGGTGTGCGAGGCATTCTTGGGCGTGCGCCCCACGCCGATGACCTGGGCGTGCTACTTCTTCTTCAGGAAGCAGAGCAAGGCCAAGCCGGGTAGCGCGGACAGCAGCCGCGGGATGACCGAAACCGGCAGCGCCATGATGGTGCAGCGCCGCGGGACCAGCCATCCGCGCATCAAGGGCCTTGACTCCGTGCGCAAGTGGCAGAAGACCTTCTTCTACGTGAAGAACATCCCTGTCAAGGAAGGCGAGCCCCTGGTGGACCAGATCAATCTCCCCCGATGGACCAATTCGCCTCCTACCGGGCAGAATTGGGGATTCAAGCCCCCGCTAGACGGCGACATCAAGCAGATCAACGCGCGTCTCGCCCAGCTGAAGGAGAAGGGGCTCAAGGATGACGACCCCATCGCTTGCTGGATCTCCAGGCGAGTGCTCCCGTTGCAGCGCCGCGCACACCTCATGTGCTACATGGGCGGCAACAGAGATTGCACTCGGACGACTACGTTCGAGCTCAGCAACGCGGACGTGGCCACCTGGGCGCGCTCCATCATGAGCACCGGCCTCACCGACCACTGGCAGTACGGCTTTGTGCCGTACAGCCGCACGAAGCCAATCAAACGGGTTAGTACTTCTCATCCTGTTTCCTTCCTATTGATTCCGAGTAGATAGCCTTCTCTTTAGGCTTCATGTGCTTTATGTTTGCACTACATGCCGAGTAGAACACTTGCTATTATCTGTTAGGCTTCGTGTGCTTTGTGTTTGCACGCCTCGTTGAGTAGGACGTTTACTCTGTTATGCTTTTGTGCTTGCATCTCGTCCCGGGTAGAATCCCTTACACTGCTCAACTGATTCGTGTTGCTTGCTTATATCTCCGGCGCCTTGCTCGCCAGCTCGCTGAGAGCGAGGAGCGCTTCGAGGCCAACTGGCACGAAGACCGAAAGGAGGATGACGAGGTCTCCTACGACACCGCGGACACCCTCTGCATCCCCCATGCCGTCCAGCCGGGTAAGCATCATGTCGACACGTCCATTCGGGACTGGTCCGAAGACGACGACGAAGGTGACCGAGTTCACCTTTTTGGTCACGAGTAGCGCAACTTAGTTTCTTTCTGCTTCTCAACTGTTTTCTTCTCTTCTACTCTGCAGATGATGCTAATGCTGACGAGGGAGAGGATGAGGACGCCCTCGAAGTCGATCCTCTTGTGGTTGCCGCTCCCGCCACTCGGAAGAGGGCGGGCAGTGGTGCCCAGGAGCCCACCGCCAAGAAGGCCAAGAAGGGTGAGAAGAAGACCAAGCAGGTCTCTGGGAGACGGCTACCCCCTTCACGCGCAGGGTAAGTGATTTTCTTCCAAGTTTCAATCTGCTGTCACTGCTTTCCCTGAATTCCTTGTTCCACCGCTGCTTCTTGGTTTCTTATTTCTCTCTTCTTTTCCTGAATCCTTTTTTCTCTTCAGCGCCCCCTTGGACGTTGATGCTGCCGCCGCTCCCTCCAAATCCAAGAAGAGGCCCGCCATTGACGTCGACAAGCTCATCGACCTCTCTGAAGAGGACGAGCCCGCGGCAGGGGACGAGGCGCGTGCGCCCTCTCCCGTGAAGGGTGAGGACGAAGACGACACCAACGTCCAGGACATGGACACTGGTGCCCAGGACGCCGAGCAGGAGCAGCAGGCCCGCGCGGAACAACGAGCGCAGGATGTTGCTCACGACGAGAGACCACCTTCTCCCCCAGCTGCCACAGCTGGGGAGAACACAGAAAAAGCCACCGAGCACCAAGATCGTGTCGCCCTTGAGCGGCAAGAAGAGAGCCAGGAGCAGCAGGACACTGACGCTGCTGCCCGAGATGACCCCGCGGCCCAGCCGCGGGTAGATAATCAAGACGACATACTGCAAGACCCCGCTGCCGAGCAGCGGGTTGAGACAACTGACGTGGAGCCGGACCTGCAGAGCCACGCACAGCCGGACGCTGCGCCCGGTAGCCAGTCCTTGGCGCCGGGTGCCCAGCAGGCCGCTCCACCAACTGCGCCAAGCTCCCCGCCCATGAAGAAGACCAAGACCACAGCCAGCCCTCCAGCCAAGCAGACCACAAAGAAAACTGCTTCCGATGCTGCTGGCAAGAAAGATGCAGCCGAGAAGAAGGCTGCTGAGAAGAAAACTGTCGAGAAGCCAGCAGCCGAGAAGAAGGCCGCCGAGAAGCAGGCTGCACAGCCAGACGCCGAGAAGAAGGCCGCCGAGAAGAAAGCTGCCCAGCCAGACGCCCCCGTCCGCAGGAATCCTTCTCGTGGCGCTGCTCAAGATCCTGCTGTGATGCCGCCACCTAAGCCAACTGCAAAGCCTGCCGCGAAGAGTGGGCAGCTCACCGTTGGTGCTTCCGGCAGCGGTGCAGGCACAGCCGCGGGATCGAGCGTTCAGGACCCGCCTGCCTACCCGCTTTACATGACGCAGCTGAGCAAACAGTATAGCATCGGTCTGACCAAGACCGAGAAACAGCTCGCTCTCACGAAAGGCAAACAGGTCCAGGCTGTGAATTCCAAGCTGCCGGCCAAGGACAAGGCCCAATCGATCTTCTCGCGCGAGATCCAAGAGACAGAGGTGGAGTCCCAGGGTCTCGAGCAGATAATCGACCGGGTGGGCTTTATCGACGCCGAGTGGAATAGCGCGTTCCTTGGCAATGAGACCTGGAACGGCCTGGCTTTGGGCAAGTTGGACCACTGGCGCATCGACTGGAACAAGGCGGACCTGGGCTACAACCCCATGACCATCTCGTCCGCCACCAGCACGCTTGCCGCGAAGCTGTTCGTCCACCGCAAGGCTGTAGAGGATCTTGAGCAAACTTATGCGGTAAGTTTTGCTTTGCCTGTTCCGAGTTGCGCTTTTCTTTTCTTCTATTCTTCTTCTTCTTCTTATCCATCACCCAGTCCCCGAGATTCGGGCCGAGTAGGCGGCTACTCGACCGAGTTGCCGTCTTCTCGGGTCAAATCTTCAGAACCTTGTCTAACTCCTTTTCTTTCTGCTTCTCAGAATAGCCTTTTGAAGAGAACGAACCTCTACCGGCAGCTGCTCTGGAATCACAGCATTGCAAAAAGGCGCCTTGAAGCCCTAGAAGCAGATCGCAAAAGTGATGCCGTGATCGAGAAGGAGGCCGTAGCTCGTACCCTTCAGCTTTCCGAGCTCGAGAGTAAGCTTCTAGCTGTTCGGTTCATGCGTTTTGTGTTTACGCCTGTTTTTGCTTTCTGCTCTAACTCCTTGTACTCTGTAGGCAAGATCAAGGCGCTGACAGACGATCACAAGCATTGTCACGTCTTTGTTGAAAACGCCGAGACCACCATCAAGAAGTTGGAAGGTGAGTTGTCGCCTTCTCGGCTTGTTCTCCTCCTTCTTCTCTGCTATTTGCTGACCATACCCTTCTCCTCCGCAGAAGATTACAAGAAATTTCGTGAAGATCATCTCGACTGCGTGCAACCCGCCGAGTTGCAGCAGCAATTGGCAAGCCAGGCCGTCGAGCTCAAGAGCCAACACACCACCGAGCTGGAGCCGCTGCAGGTCCAGTTAAGGACTGCCCTTCAGGACGTCATAGACATATCCGCCGAGAAGGACAAGTTGGAGGCAGCCGCCAAGGCCAACCAAAGGGCCCTTGAGCTGGAGTGCGAGACGCTGAAGAAGAGCAACTCGGACCTCATGCTCCAATTGGCCCAGTTCCGGAGGGTCGAAGAGCGGCACGCTGCTGATGAGGAGTCATGGAAGAGGAAACTTCAGTCGCTACTCTGTGACCTGAACAGTAAGTTTTCGCATCTCTGTGCCTCCTTGTTTCCTTCTTCTTCTCTGTTGACCGATTTTCACCTCTTTGCTGCTTTCTTTTCTAAACTTTTTCTGATAGCATTTTCAGAAATCTTCCCCGATCTTTGCTCAGCCAGCAAACCTGCCCTGTCAAAGGCCCAAGATGTGCGAGTAGAGAAGGGGTTGCCCATGGACACCAAGGCTTCAATCGAAGACATCTTCACGAACATGCAGAGTCAGCTTTAGCACCTTAGGGGCTTGGGTACGGACTTGACGTCTGTTGCCTTCAAACTCCATGCATTGTTCTGGCCCAAAGATCCCTTGCCCTCAACCATCCGCGCGCTTGCCGAGAAGCTGAATGGCGTCAAGGCCGAGCTGAAGAAGTGGCGAGCATCCGGAGCTCGGGCAGGCGCTGACATGCTGCTCCTCTTCATCTGTAGTTGGTATGAGAACCTCAATCTCAATACCATCCTCGAGATGCGCCGCGATTCCAAGTGGGAGAAGGATCCCGAGTGCGTGGCTCGCCGCCAGGCAGTCGCGTGGGAGATCGCCTCCTACGCGGATACCGCGCGCTACATCGAAGGCCTCACCGAGCCCGACACGGACGTGGAAGGCGAGGGCGACGACGAGGATGAAGATGATGACGAGGAGGCCACTGGGTCAGATGGGCTGAGCTTCTTCGACAGCACCGATGATAAGTCCGGGAAGGGGAAGGGCGCGGTCGTCGAGGATAGCGACGAGGAAGCCGAAAGCGAGAATATGACCATCGACACCGCGGCGCTTGAGTTCGGCACTTCATCAGGCGCAGCCCTTGACGACACGGCGCTACTCCGTGCTCAATCTGCTGCCTCCACTTCGGCGACGGACCCCATCTCGGTGGCTACAGCCACTTTTGATCAGGCTGCCACCAACCCAGAAGCGGATGCCACGAAGACCGACGTCGCCAACCCGGAAGCTGACGCTGCCAAGGCCACCTCCGAAGCTAATGCCGCCAAGGCCAACACCGAAAATGCTGCTACCTCTACCTGATTATGTCCTGCAACACTTATGCTCGAGATTTTTATCAAATCCCCGGAATGCCGGGTGCAGATGTACTGAACAATTTATCTTCCCGTTGCTACTCAGTTTTATTTCACTTGAAGTTTTTATACTTAGTAATTTGAGCAGCTTTGGCTTGATGTCGGGTTGCGTTATCATGCGAGTCCCCGAGTTGCATTTTTCATCCACCCTTCCTTTTTTATCTCAGCTCTTACCTGCAACTTATTGCTTTTTTGGTATTCGAGTCACAAGAGTTCAAAGTTGGAGTTTCAAATACTTAGCCACTAGGAAACAGTCATAGTAACGCTACCCACCACATAGCCGAAAAAGACAACAGCAGACAGTAAAAAACACTCTATTCGGTTGCCACACGCTTCCTTCCCTTTGCAATTTTTCATGTGTTCATTGACTCTTTGGCTTGTTCTCTGGCTTGCCATGAAGCCGGTTTGCGGACAACAGCAGAGTCGCAGAGTGTCCGGTGAGTATAAACACACTACTTTGTATGCTTTTGAAATTCTAAGCGTAGCAACCGAGTAGGCAAAGAGGCAACAGAGTAGAAACACTTAGAGCAATTTTGGACGAGGGCAGTCCCCGAGTTCAATTTCAGATTGCAGAGTAGGAGTTTAACTCGGATAAGAGGGTACATACACACTTTTGCTCATGAATGAAAGCGACGAAGTAGAGCTACATTCCAGGGGCGTTTGGATTCCTCCCCAGCTTTATCCGGCCTGTTCTTCTGTGATGGTTGCGCATCTACAAGATAGTACGCATCATTGTGTAGAGCCTTGCTCACAATGAACGGCCCTTCCCACGGAGGGGATAGCTTGTGCATCCCGGTTGTGCGCTGCACGAGCCTAAGGACCATGTCTCCTTCTCGGAAAACCCTTGGGTTTACCTTTTGGCTATGATAACGCCTCAGGTTTTGCTGGTAAACAGCTGAACGTGACAGAGTAAGCTCTCTTGCTTCTTCTAGCAGGTCAACGTCATCTTCTCGAGCTTCTCTCGCCTCCGCCTCAGTGTAGAGGGTTACTCGGGGGGAGTCATGCTCTAGGTCGATTGGCAACACGGCTTCAGCCCCGTAAACCAAGAAGAATGGTGTGTAGCCGGTTGACCGGTAAGGGGTAGTCCTTAGACTCCACAACACCGCTGGCAACTCGTCTAGCCAACACCCTGGTGTTTTCAGCAGCGGCTCAATCAGCCTTGGCTTTATGCCTGCAAGCAGCATGCCATTTGCTCTTTCCACCTGCCCGTTGGACGCGGGATGCGCGACAGATGTGACATCTAGTCGGATGTGCTTATCTCTGCAGAATCTCACCATGGCTCCCTCAGCAAAGTTAGTGCCGTTATCTGTGATGATGCTGTGCGGGTAGCCGTATCTCAGGATCACATCCTTCAGGAAACTCACAGCAGTAGCTCCATCACACTTCCGAATAGGCTTCACTTCAATCCACTTGGTGAACTTGTCAACCATGACCAAGATGTGTGTCATGTTGCCTCTAGCCGACTTGAATGGACCGACCATATCCAGACACCAAACAGCAAATGGCCAAGTGATGGGAATTGTTTTCAACTCGGAAGCAGGCATGTGGATCTTACTTGCGAATCTCTGGCAGCCGTTGCATTTTCTCACGATATCTTCAGCTTGCTTCAAAGCAGTGAGCCAGAAAAAGCCATGCCGAAAAGCCTTCTTGACTAGAGCCCGAGAAGAGGCGTGATGCCCGCATTCCCCTTGGTGTATTTCTACCAGAATCTCTTCTCCTTCTTCCAGTTCCACGCAACGCTGCAACACGCCAGTGGCACTTCTCTTGTGCAGCACTTCTCTGAAGATGGTGTAGCCCTTGGATCTTCTCTGAATCTGCCTTGCGGTAACCTCATCATCCGGCAGGGTGCCGTCCCTTAGAAAGGATAATATGGGCATGGCCCAACTCGGCGTTTCCCGTGCGGGAAACACTGGTTCGTCCACTTCCATCGGAACAGGCACTGTTGCGTCACTTTCTGGGTTGGGGTTGACTCTCTGCAGCCCTGAGCGGTTGGCAAGGACTTCTTCAAGGAATGCGACAGTCCTCGAGCTGAGAGGGGCAGTCCCCGAGTAAGGAGGAGCAGTCCCCGAGTAGGGAGGGGCAGTCCCCAAGTAGAGAGGAGCAGTCCCCGGGTTGCAGGCGCCAGTCCCCGGGATGGAGACTGCAGTCCCCGGGTCTCCTTTTGCACCTCCCCAGTCAATCTCCATTGGAACTGCTTCTTTATCAGGCAGGGAAGGAACGAAGATGGACTCCGAGTTGGGGGATGGCTTGATGGATGGCTTTCTCAAATGCTCCAAGGCAATCCCAGCCGGGATGTATTGCCGAGAAGATCCCAACCTGGACAGCTCATCAGCTGCTTCATTCTCTGCTCGGTGGATGTGTTGGAACTCGCAACCCTCAAAGAATCCTGTCATGGTTTGGACCAGAAAGCGGTAGGACGCCATGTTGGCATCCAGAGCATCCCAAGTGCCAGAAACTTGCTCCACAACCAGATCCGAGTCACCATAGCATATGATGCGTTGCACACCAACTTCCTTTGCTACCTTCAAGCCGTGTACCACAGCCTTGTACTCTGCAACATTGTTGGATGCCTTGAAGTGGATTTGCAGCACATACTTGAGTTGATCTCGCTTGGGTGACGTAAGCACCACGCCAGCACCCAGGCCTTCTTTCATCTTGGAGCCATCAAAGTGCATCTTCCAGTAGTTGGATATCGGAGTGGGAGGCTCATATTGCACCTCAGCCCAATCCACCAGAAATTCTGCCAAGATCTGAGACTTGATGGCTTCTCTTCTCGCGTACGTGGGTGCGTACGCGGCTAGCTCGATTGCCCACTTGGCTACTCTGCCACTTGCTTCCTTGTTGCCCATGATATCCGAGATGGGAGCCGAGCTCACCACCGTGATGGGGTGTTCTTGGAAATAGTGCTTCAGCTTCTTGGCACCCAGATACACGCCATAAGTCATCTTCTGGTAGTGAGGGTAGTTCTGTTTGGAGCTGGACAGCACCTCACTAAGATAATACACCGGCCTCTGCACACTCTTGCCTTCCTCTTCTCGTTCTACCACGATCACCACACTTACTACCCGGTTAGTAGCAGCAATATACAGCAGCATTGGCTCCTTGGGTAGCGGACTAGCCAAGATGGGAGCGCTACCCAGCATTGCCTTTAGCTCTTTGAATGCCACATCTGCTTGCGGTGTCCAGACGAACTTGTCGCTTTTCTTCATCAATTGATACAAAGGCAGGGCCTTCTCGCCCATTCTGCCCAAGAAACGGCTCAGAGATGCCAAGCAACCAGTGAATTTTTGCACATCCTTCAGGGATCTCGGCAAAGACATGCTCTCAATAGCTTTTATCTTTGAAGGATTGGCCTCAATGCCCCGACTGGATACCAAGAAGCCGAGTAGCTTGCCAGCCGGGACGCCAAAGGTGCATTTACTCAGGTTCAGCTTCATCTTATACTTGCGCAAGTTAACGAAAGTTTCCTCAAGGTCACTAAGCAGAGTATGTGTTTTATTCGTTTTGATGACAATGTCATCTACGTACACCTGCACATTTTTGCCGAGTTGATCATGCAAGCATTTCTGCATGCATCTCTGATAAGTGGCACCCGCATTCCGCAACCCGAAACACATGACACGATAGCAATAAGCCCCGTACGGGGTAATGAAAGCAGTCTTTATTTGATCAGCAGGATTGAGAGCTATCTGGTGAAAACCAGAGTAGGCATCTATGAAAGACAGCAGTTCACAACCAGCAGTGGAATCGATCACCTGATCGATGCGAGGTAGCGGAAAAGGATCCTTGGGGCAGGCCTTGTTCAAGTCGGTGTAGTCGACACACATACGCCATGCGGTAGCAGCCTTGGGATCCTCCTTTTTCTTCTCAACCATGACCAGGTTGGCCAGCCAATCCGGATGCATCACCTCCATGATGAAATTGCTTATGAGCAGCTTGGTGATCTGGTCACCGATGGCCTTCCTTCTCTCATCTCCGAAATGGCGCATAGCCTGCTTCACTGGTTTGGCGTCAGGACGCACATGTAGCGAGTGCTCAACAAACTCCCTCGGGACGCCTGGCAGATCCTCATTGGACCAGGCGAACACGTCCCGATTCTCACGGAGGAAGTGGATGAGCTCGCTTTCCTATTTCTCCCCCAACCCGGAGCCAATGATGGCAACTCGGTCGGGAAACTCAGGGTCAACCTGGATCTTCTTTGTCTCCTGAGATGCCTGGAACGCCGTCCCGTGCTGGGAACTCGGCATGCCAGGCGCACCAGCTTGCGCGGACTGCGCCATAGCCACCACCTCGTACATCTTCTTCTTCTCGGAAGCAATCACCATGGATTCTGCCAACTGAGAGCCAGCAGAGGCACACTCCATGGACTTCTTGTAATCACCAGTGATGGTAATCACGCCATTGGGGCCAGGGATCTTCATCTTCAGATATGCAGTGTGGGTAGAGGCCATGAACTTGCTCAGAGCGGGCCTGCCGAGTAGGGCATGGTAGGGGCTCTGGTGATCAACCACCTCAAACTGCAGGCTCTCTGTGCGCCAGTTCTCCCTGGTGCCGAATAGCACATCTATCCATACTCGGCCAATCGGATTGCAAGAGACTCCTGGCACGATGCCATGGAAAGTGGTCTTGCTGGGTAGCAGCATGTTCTCGGCCATACCCAGCTTCTCCAGCGTGTCTCTGTACACGATGTTGATGCTGCTGCCGTTGTCGATCAGTACCTTGCCGAATCTCACATTCTTCTCGGGACCCAAGAAGGTAGGATCCAGCACCAAGGCGTAGCTACCCGGGTTGGGCATCACCTTGGGATGATCCGCTCTGGACCACGTGATCTCTTGGTTGCACCAATGCATATAGTGAGGAACAGCAGGGATCACAACATTGACCTCCATGGCACGCCTGTGCTGGGATTTCTTGTCGACAGGCTCAGAGGTGAAGATCATGTAGCTCTGATGGTGCTCCTGGTACCGATTGCGGTCTCCGCCACCATTGTTGCCGTTGTTGTTGTTACCTTGGTTGTTGTTGTTGCTTCTGTTGTTGTTGCGGGTGTAGTAGTAGTTGTTGTTGTTGCTGCTGCGGTAGCCATCGTTGTTGAAGTAGCGGTTGGCTCCTAAAGCCACTTGGTTCACATTTTCTCTTCTCGGGAAGGCTGGAGGCCGAGCAGCGGGTGCGCGAGCAGGCTGCACAGCGGCATTCGCAGCTGGCAAAGGGGGAGGAGGAGGCAAGCCCTCGTTCTTGATTTCTTCCCACCAACTGCACTGCCGAGTAGTGTGGTTGGCAGGTCTCGCGGGATGCCGAGTGTGGAAGCTGCACGGGCCATCCTTCATGTCCTTGAAGACAAAGTTCGGTGCCGGACCCGAGTTGCCGCTACCCTGCTGGGAAGCGCTGTATGGCTTCTTGTTGCCCTGGCCCTGATTCTGGTTCCGCCCGTACTGGGCTCCAGCAGTTTTTGGCCTCTGGCTACTCCAAGCTCCGGTTGCCACAACATTCACCTCCTCAGGATCGTACCAGGTATCAACCCGGTCACCTCTGCGCTTGTTGCGGAACTCATTGCGCTTGCTGGTGTTGATGTTGTAGTTCCTTCTCGGCTCAGCGGCATCAAGAAGAGGCTGAGTCGGGTCGCCGAGTGCGTACTGATCCGCAATCCGGATGGTCTCAGCAAGAGTGCTCGACATCTCCCTCTGGAGCCTTTGCCACAACATGCTGCCATGCCTGCAGCCCTGCGCAAACCAAGTGATGGCCTGGGCCTCATTCACACCCTCACAGGTGTTCCTCAGAGTACTCCATCGAGTAAGATACTCGCGGTCCGTCTCCTCTTCCCGCTGCCTGCAAGCGGATAGCTGCTGCGGCCTATTCGGCCTCCGGTAGGTGCTGGTGAAGTTGCTGACGAATGCCTCCGCGAAGTCAAGCCAGCAGTTGATGCTGTGCTTGGGCAAGTTGATGAGCCAGGTTCTTGCCGGTCCCTCGAGCATCTGCGGGATGTACCGCACGGCCCATCTCCGGTTGCCGCCTGCAATGTGCACGGCTGTGACATAGTCATTGAGCCAATCTTCCGGCTTGGTGCTGCCGTCATAGCACTTGGTCCCCCTGGCGAGCTGGAACTGCTTCACGGATGGCTCCATCATGATGCGGGGACCAAAGCACTCTGGGCCAGCGGCCCCTTGCTCTTGAGTTGCGCGGATAGGGAGATCCGGTCCAGCTTGTGCCTGGCATCACTGAGCTCCAGCACGCGCTCACCCACGCGATCCAGTATGTCATAGCCAGCCAACCCCATGGCCGAGTAGCCATCATCATATCTGTCCACCTGCACGACTGCAGGCTGCTCCACCGGGTTGGCGGCTGGCGCCACTGCGCGCGACTGCAGCCTCTGCCGAGTAGGCTGAGCAACTGGACGCCGAGAAGGGCCTGGGCGCTCTCCATCTCGGGCCTGGCTTTGAGCTTTATGGGCTTGATAGCCTGCTCCTGCAGCGTTGTGTTTTTGACCGGACTGTCGCGCTACAGCGTGCTGTTTTGCAGCGACAGCCGGGTCGTACACCTGCATCTGCCTATCTCTGCCGGAATGCCCACTCCGCTCCTTCTCGCGACTGGGATGCGGTGATGAGGCCTGATCGTTAGATCTAGCCGCATGCGAGTGCACCACCTGAGAAGCTCCGGCACCCGGGTTAGCTTTTCGGAACTCCTCGTTCTGCCTAGCAGCCTCTAGTACTAGCTCATTGAGCCTCTCCTACTGCCTAACACGCGCGTCGCCAGCGAGATGCGGCAACTCAGCACCTACTGCCTCAGCAGCTCTAAGGGTTTTGGCGGGGGTGCTGTATCTGGGTCTGGTGGTGGCGGTGTTTTGGCTAGCGGCTTGGCCAGCAGTTTCACCAACTGCCGCCATCTCGGTGCCTAGGTTGCGGCGCGTAGCCCCTGCCTTGGAAGGCCTCCTCACCATGGGCGTGAAGCCGTGAGCCCGGTTGTACTCATTCTGGTCCAGGTTTAGCTCAAGCCTAACCTTATCCAGCTCCGCCTGCTCGGCGAGTAGTGCCTGGCGTTGCTGCTCGAGCTGCGCCCGCATGGTCATGAGCTCGAGCTCGGTGGGAGGCGGCATGCCCATCCGCACGGCGGACGCAGGTATCGTCGGAGTAGTGGAGGGAGGCAGGTTGCAGTCCTTCTCGTAGGGCTTGTGGGTCTTCCCGCCAGCACTCGGGCCAGCGAGATCCTCGATGACGCTCGCGGCGGCAGCAGCCGCACCCTTCCCGGCATCAGCAGCAGAGCCAGTCATCATCACCTCCGCGACGTCCGTAGAGCGGCCCATCGGCCTCCCGCGCGCAGCGATAACGGCAGGGGGATCCTCCGCGACATGCACCTCCCCAGGGTACTCGCGGTCGATGACGGTGGCGACGTAGACGAGGTGCGCGCCGAAAGAAAGCACCGAGCCGCCCTCCGGCATGGCCCTGCCGCCGAAATCGCCGGCGTTGTCGGTGACGAAGTCAAAGGAGCCGAATCTGTGGACGAGGCCACAGACCACGCGCTCTCCGGTAGCAGAAATCGATCCAGTCCGAACGGAAACTCCAGCCAGCGCCGCTGGTTGCCCCACGGTGGGCGCCAACTGTCGTGGTGGTGTCATGGCAGATGCCATAGGATGGCTAAAGTTGTGGGGACGATGGACGCTGGAGGCGCTCGGGGAGGGATCACGCATCGAGTAGCCGCGTGAGTATGAAGCTAGCACTGCAAACAACAAGATCTACCCAGGTTCAGGGCCCTCGTGTGGAGGTAAAACCCCTACTCCTGCCTTTCTCTCTTTATATTCGGGTCTCACCGAGTAGCCACAGTACAAGTAATGCTTGCAGCCGAGTAGCCACTCTTCTCTCTACGCTACTGTAGTCCTTAGTCGTGTCGTCCCTCGCGCAGGAGGAGGCAGGGCACCTTATATACTGGTGCCCAGCCGGATACAGCCAAGATGTCGACATTGTGTGCACACTGTACACTTCCGGGTTCTCGCTGACCACTTTGGCTTCCTAGCTTGTCTTCATGTGTAAAGTCGTTCCGCAGAACCGAGGAGCTGATCTGTTATCACTGACACTGTCACGGGGTAGGCCCCTCCTAACCTGCGATGCCCTGCTGACACCCTGGCGTGGATAAGCACGCGCTCTGCAGATGAACAGTGCCGCAGTATGGACCCGGGATACGCGGGATCCTGTGTCAGAACGGCTCCTTTGACTTCTGGCCCGAGTAGGAGACCGCCATTTCTACTCGGACCACTTCCTCTACCCGGAGGAGAATAACTTCCTTGATTCTTCCTCCTGGACATCAGTGTGTACGGCCGAATAGCGGACGACCGGGTAGCGAGTACCGGGTAGCCAGCTACTCTGCCAAACGTCTCTTCTGATCTTGCCCTTAGCACTTGCCTTTACCCTACTCGGGGGTATCCCCCCGACAGAAAGTAAGGCACCCGACTTCTTCTCCAAGCCGGACTACGATTGGGCCGTGGTCCGGATTCTTCTAGAATTCGGCTTTCTGTGCGTCAGCTTTCCGGGCCTTCCAATGGGCTTTATTCCATTACCTACAGGCCATCCTGGTAATCCGGCCTTCGGCCAATGCCGGACACACCCCTAATTAGCATATATCCGACAAGCATGCATCCATATCTAAAAGTACACCTCAAGATAACTATCCAACAAATCCATTGGTATTAAGGTGCTGACGTGGGGATACTTCCGGAGTCCCCCCAACAGGCCTATCCGATCTAGGCTAAGCTCACAGGCCCAACACAAGGAACTACCTCGACCTTCCAGAAGGCCCAGCTACGACCCACCTGCAGGACTTGCGAATCAAGGGTTAGAAGAACAACCGACTAGGGTTATGGTTTGTAAGCCTACCCATGTAAGGATTCGAGACCCAACCTCCTATATAAAGGCTGGGAGAACCACCTGGGGAGGTATTCATTCATCATTACCACCATAGGTGTCGCCTCTCTCGAGATCCAATCTCTCGACTAGGGCATCCACCATTCTAATCACCACATCAATACAATCGAGACAAGTTGAAGTAAGGGTTTTACCTCCTCGAGGGCCCCGAACGTGGGTAAATCGTGCCCCTGTTAACCGTCGAGTCTACCATCGCCTACTAATTTCCTATTCTTTAATCCCCAATATGCCATCCGGGGGATTTGTCGAAATGTTAACCAACAGGTGCAACAACAAAGTGATTGCTATGTGTGCAACATACAAATGCATTAAGAATAATACGTAATGTAAGCAGTGGTTCCCATCCGTACACAAGAACACCGCTATTTTCTCCCTAGTGGCAACAACACCCGCCCACACATATTTATGTCACTCGAACGCAGGCAACAAGGAGGCATGAACCCACTATCTAGCATATAAACCCTCTCTTAGAGGTAAAGTAACTACATGGCCAATGTAATCATAAACACCGAGCGCATTGCAAGACAAAATTAAAACTCTCTATTAGTAAATAAAATAAGAAGTTTCAAGAGCCAAACTAATAGTAAAAAAATATAAAAGAAATTACATGAGCTAAAAGCATTTTTTTTACTTGAAAAGCAATTTTATTAGTACTCCCTCCGATCCATATTAATAGGTGGTGAAGTGGATGTATCTAGCAATAAAACATGTCTAGATACATCCACTTCACCACCTGTTAATATGGATCGGAGGTAGTACTGTATTAGGGAAGAAATATCTGACGCCAAGTCGCCAACCGACCGAACCACGAGTGATCCATCGTTCAGGCACTCTGCTCCAGCGGCAGCGGACCAGCCCAAGTGCCCAACCCGCCCGCCGCGATATAAACCAAAACCCTAAAACCCATCTCCTCCTCTCTCGTTTCTCCCCGTCCTCCCCCGAAGGACGACCCGCCGCCGCTGCCGCCATGCCGAAGCACTATCGCCCGGCGGTAATCCTTCCATCTCCCTCCCTTTCTTCCATGGGCCCTCCCCCTGTCGTCCGCAGAGTCTCTTACTTGCTGCTTCTGGTGTCTGCTCTAGGGCAAGAAGAAGGAGGGGAACGCCGCCAAGTACATCACCAGGACCAAGGCGGTCAGCTACCTGCAGATATCTCTCGCGGTCTTCAGGTCCCTTTTTCGATCTCCCTGTTCCTGCTCTCACCGCGGATGATTCGAGTAAATTTCACCAGATTCTCAGTATCATCGATGTTCACCAGCTGCGTGGAAATTTATTAAACGATGCGTGTCTGAAAAATACACTTGACTTCACTCAGCTAATTAGTGCGATTTACCGTGCTTCTCTAGAAAAGCTTATGTGCTGTGAGAAGCTTAGGACACCAGATTTTATTTGCAAAGTTACTGAGAAGAGCCGTGTTAACTTATTTGTTCATGATTCTGCTGCAGGAAACTATGCATACTCAAGGGTGTGTTTCCCCGGGAGCCGAAGAAGAAGGTCGAAGGGAACCACAAGACCTACTACCACATGAAGGATATAGCCTTCCTGCTTCATGACCCTTTGATTGAGAAGTTCAGGTACTTAAGCTTCGTGGCGAAATTTCTGTTTCATGCTTCTTTTTTATCGGTTTAATTATCTACACATTGCGCTGTAGCGTGTGGACGTAATTTAGAGTTTCAGGATTTAGCTGCAATTGTATGTTCGATTTTAAAGAGATGCCATTTACCCTGTGTTCGTCCGTTCCATGTTTCATGGTCACACCAATAGTTGATCTGTTCTGATTAGTGCTGCTGGCAGATGACTCTCGATCTGTTTGTATTGATGTTTGGTGGCTGGATGTTTATAGTCTGTTTATATTATGCTTTCTAAATGAGTTTCTGCTTGTAGTATATGATTTCTTTTACCAACGATGATTTTATCTATGATTGTAATATTGACTAGCAATCTGTATTTACTTGATCATTGGTCACGGAAATCTTTGTGCATTTGCTTTATGTCGTCACTGCCAATGCTAACTTACGGTATCAGAGGAGGCTGTTTTATGATAACATGGAATAAATACAACAGGAGTACATTGAGTATATTAGACCACACTATTGCTTAGATACTGTTTTATGATCTAGGAATTAACTGTATGTTGACAGCTTATGACTTTCTAATGCCATTTTTTTCATTTCAGGGAAATCAAGGTTCACAGAAAGAAAGTTAAAAAGGCCTTTGCTAAGAAAAACAAGGATCTTGCAGACAGATTGTTGAATAGGCCACCAACTTACAAACTCGATAGGCTTATCATTGAAAGGTACCGAGCAAGTTTAAGATGATTCTTTGGGGGGTTATCCAAACTGTGTTATCTCTATATAACATGATCCATCTTTTTTCTTCTTATACTGTTATCGTGCAGATATCCAACTTTTATCGATGCCCTTAGAGATCTGGATGATTGCCTAACGATGGTGCATTTGTTTGCCGCGTTACCTGCTGTTGAAGGCGAACGCGTGCAAGTACAAAGGATTCATAACTGCAGGAGGTATGTTCATTTCTGGAATGTCGAATTCCCGTCCCTCAACCTTTAGACGTATAAAACACCCAAACAGGATTTAAACTCCACTCATTACATCATGTCTTGGCCTTCCCACCACCTTAATAGCAACTATAGTGTGTTGCCCTATCAGTGGGTTTGTAAGCAAGAATTTAAGGTTGCGGAAGTATAAATTTACCAGCAGCCACAAAATACCCCAAATAAGCCCCTGTAAATGTGAATGAGATTAGTATGTGCATCTTAAAGAAAAAACTGTTCTCTATATACAGCATTGCCCTTGCATCTTTTTTTGTTCATTTGGAGGGATCTTTGTTCATTGTAGGTTAAGCCATGAGTGGCAAGCGTATATTTCTCGAACTAATTCCCTGCGGAAGACATTTATATCTGTCAAGGGCATATACTACCAGGTAAGTTCTGTGAAGTTATTGTCATATGCATACCCTCTGCAGCCTTATTCACTGCATTGCTGCATGTCTAGAATCAATATTTATAACTTGACTATATTCTGTAGGCTGAAGTTCAAGGGCAAAAGATCACCTGGCTGACTCCACATGCTCTTCAGCAAGTTTTAACTGATGATGTTGACTTCAATGTGATGCTTACCTTCTTGGAATTCTACGAGGTAAGCATGTGAATGCTCTTTAGTTCTTCAGCATTCCCGCTTTACTCAGCACATACAACATCATTTTTCTCTATAAGAAAAACAGCAGCACATCCATTTAGCTGTATGAGTCAGAATGAGGGTACTGTCCCTTATACTCCCTCTGCCTGATTGTGGTGGCAAAAGCTTGAAGCACTAATGTTAGAAAAATCCTAAAAGGTGTTGCTATGCTTTATTATTGAATTTCCCCATTTTCCTAAATACGTCGCATATGTTTGAAGTTATCTTGTTTGTTTATTTTTAGTTAGTTATACATAATTTGCATTATCTCGGCTGTTGTGCTTGCTGTGTTTGTTACTGACACGGTGCTTTGCTTTTGTTCTGCGAACATGGTACCGTTACTTGTAATTGTTATTTATAAATCACACTATTCTACTTCGCAACTAAAAGTCAAACAGAACGAGTTGCCTTTGGGTACATGTATGTACATTTCTTGGACTATTGCGAATACAAACCACATCCTACAGTTTTCAAATGTTGATGCTATCTAATTAATGATCCTCTCTTGATTATGGTATCTTTGCCTGCAGACTCTTCTAGGATTTATAAACTTCAAGCTTTACCATTCAATAAATGTAAACTACCCTCCTATTCTGGATCCTCGTCTTGAAGCTTTATCCGCTGGTAAGTGATGGTGCTTATAGTATTCATGTTAGCTAACATCCTTTTTGGTATGCTCTTACTCATTTATATTGTTTTCCTTTGTTTTATGATTCAGTTTGTGGCATTTTATAGTTCTTTTCTTTGTTTGACATTTCCTGTAATGTTCCAGAATTGTATGCGCTGTCCCGGTATATGTCTACCGGAAGACTGCCTGGAAATCCAGAGTCTAATGGACTAATTGAGGACACAGAGACTGGAAGTAACAAAGAGAGCTCAAAAACTGATGAGTCTGAACTCAGATTGGCACAGCTTCAACACCAACTCCCAGCTAATGAACCTGGTGCACTAATGCATCTTGTAGAAGAATCAACTGCTGATGATGCAGAGGATGGTATTGCTAAAGATTGCAGGAGTTTATTCAGAAACTTGAAATTTTACTTAAGTCGTGAGGTTTGTAACCAGGATTAAGCGTACTGAAGACTATCATTTTCCAACTATCTGCCTCAGCATCGTTATTTATCTTTAATTTTCTTATCTTCTGCTCCGCAGGTGCCTAGGGAGTCCCTCTTATTTATTATTCCAGCATTTGGAGGAACTGTTTCATGGGAGGGAGAAGGAGCTCCATTTGATGAAACAGATGAAGACATCACCCATCAGGTAGATTTAGCTTGCCAGCAGTATCTATCCAAATTGGCTTAGATTTTCTTTACACAGCATATATTCCACTGCTGCCCCACTCCCACACTTTGTGTGTGTGTATTCCTCCAGCTTAGTTTATTTGCTGGTTATGAAGTATTGATCGATATATCACATGTGCTGTTTTGCAGATTGTTGACAGACCAACCCAGAGCCATCTTTTCCTTTCTAGGGACTACGTTCAACCACAGTGGATTTTCGATTGTGTAAATGCTCGCATAATACTGCCAACAAAAGATTATATTGTCGGAAGGTATATCTCACTATGCTGATACACACCACTCACACATTCTAGTTCTTGACATGGGTGCTACTGTATATGGTGGCAAAGTTGGGAATCAACTAACTGTTTATTTTGTGTTTAAAAATATCTTGCTCCAAACTAAGCTTAAGAAACAGCCTTTGCTAAGTGAACACCATTTTGTGTGAGAGCACATACAAAGAAATGTCCCCCCCGCTGATTGAAATCAGCTTAGCTCTTCTCGTGCTACTCTTTAACATATAATTTTTGTTCATTTTAGGGTCCCTCCACCACATTTATCTCCTTTTGTGGACAATGATGAAGAGGGTTATATGCCTGAGTATGCGGAGACCATTAAGCGGCTGCAAGCTGCTGCTCAAAGCAAGGTGTTGCCTCTGCCTGGTATAGGCGAAGAAGCTCAGGAGAATACAATTGCAGAGGCAAGATCAGAGTATAACGAAGTGGCTGAAAAGAAGAAGAAGGTGAGCTCTTTCCCATTTCAGTATACAAGTCTCCTGCACAGTTGTACTGCCATGTTAAGTATTTTTGCAGCGTAAGCATTTTGCTTTTGTGTAATGCATTTCCTCCCCTTCTCTTTCAAAGTTGGAGATGCTAGAGAAGCAATACCACGAGGAGTTGAAGATGGAAATTGAGGGAAACACTTTCTCTAAGCTGTCAAGTAAGAAGGCGGATGATGTGGATGAAGATGAATCTGAGGACGCTAATGATCAAGTGGATGACCCTGTTAAACAAGCCGCGGATGATGCCGATGAAGTATCCAAGTCTCTCATGTCCAACAGGAAGAGAGGCCTTCTCAGAGCAATGGAGGTACATGTCCTTGTACTATATGCATGCAATCCATAAAATATATTCGTCACCTACAGCTAGTTCACCTTTTCTGTTGCCACAAAACCACTTTCTTAGCTATGATGCCACAAAACCATGTTATCGTGCTTTAACCGTGTCCACCGAACTGCCTCTCTCTCTGTCCACGAGACCATGTTGACCTTTTGAGACCTTTCTAAACCGTAACTCTTTGCGATTGCAGATTGGCCTGGAAAGGAAGAAGAGCAAGGTGGAGCTCCTGAAGGAAAGGAAAAAGAAAGCCGAATCCAGCGCTTCCGCTAAGAAATCCAGTGCTTCCGCTAAGAAATCCAGTGCTTCCGCTAAGAAACGTAGTAGCTGATTCACGAAATTCACAAGGGGCATGTTGTATCTGTTTCTATGCGCTTTTACAAAGTCCTGGTGCATTTTTAGAGTTGCTGCCCTGATCAGCACATCTACATGCGTGATAAGTAGAGTCACCTTCCAGTCATTATTATGCTGTTCTGTATCGACTTAATGTACTTGAGATACTTATATGGAAAGTTTTGATCTTTTTTAAGCGACCATGGCTGAGTTGATTAGCGGCAAATCTGAATTTGTTTATAGTTCACTCCTTCAGCGTGATGCACTGAACAACCTTCCCGGCGCAGTGTCCTCGCTTTTGTTCAAATTCTTATTTTTCATATCTACACATACGCTAGAGCGCTAATAGTTAGACGGTTTTATCTTCTGGCTATGTTAATGTTAGATTGCACTCGTAGATGTGCGTGTGCTTGTGATGTGTACAATTGTTTGCATTTTCCTTCTTAACCAGGACAAAAAATTGCTTCAGTAATGAAATTTGTCAGATGGAAGTCTCAGGAAAAAAAAAAAGGAAAACTTGCTAAGACGAAATTATTGCTTAGTCCTAGTTTTCATTTTTTTTGAAACCTCAGCTTAGGCAATTTCATCTTCATGGCTTATTTGGAACTTACAATTAGACAATTCAACCGTGGTTTGTGCTCGCGATTGAGGAGAGGGGATAACGGCGCTTCCACAACCATCGCATTCAACCTGATCGTCTCGCCTTTGCCCGGTCTTTTCCCCCATCCGCTCCGCGCCATGCTACTGTCACTGGACCCCACCGCCTACCTCTTCCCTGCCGCCGGCCGCGTCGCACCGGCGCCGCGCTTGCGCCGGGTGGTGTTGCGGGCTGCTTCCGTCTCCGCCGTCGCGGGGGAGTCCCCTGCAGCCGCGGCCGCGCGGGGGCGGCTGGAGTCGCTGAGCCAGGTGGCCGGGGTGCTTGGCACGCAGTGGGGGGACGAGGGCAAGGGCAAGCTCGTCGACATCCTCGCGCAGCGCTTCGACGTCGTCGCCCGGTGCCAGGTCTCTGCCGCTCTCTCGCGTCCGCTTTTGCCGCTAAATGCCCCCCTTCCTCTAGTACCGATGGTGCTCGATGAATTGCTCCCGTCTCCGGGGGATGAATGATGATAGTTAGTTCGGCTCTTAGTTTGTTTACGATGAAATCGTTCCCATCTCAGCTCATTACTGTGAGAAGCCAATGGCCTAAGAAACACCACCATTGCTTTCTTTTGATAAAGACCACCATTGCTCAATTCAGCCTTCCTGTTTTCTCATTCGTCATTGTATCATTTGCGTTTTTCTGTTGCCCATGTCAAACGCTTGTTTCGGCATCTTAATGCTTCCAACACATGTCAACTGATTTTCCTTGCCTTTCTAGTGCGTGAATACATTTTGCGTGCATATTCCCCTTCCCAAATAAGATAAAGTTATGCGTAGTTGAATTATTCTAAGCATCGATTTCTGTGGAAGGCATAATTTAGTGTGTGCTTCTCAACTATTCTATCTTGATGTAGTATCTTGCTAAAATAATTGGGACCATGCAACTTGTTAAATGGTTGTAACGCTCACAGTTCTCTAGTTAAGCACCGTTGATAGACAACAATCTCCAAGTGAAGTTTTGTTTCTATTACAACATTATGGTTTCTGACATTGCAAATTGTGAGTGTTAAAAACATATGGTCATACTTCTTTCAGGAACTTAGCTTGTATACACCATATAGTTCACTTAACTGACTGTTCCTTCTGCATGATTGTACGAAGTCATTTAGCTTGATTTCGTTATAGTACCTGGGCTTACTTTGTGCAATAGGATTTGATTATGCCTGCTTTACCCTTTTAACTTGTAGGATGTTTTATACTACTTCGTAGGGCGGAGCTAATGCTGGGCATACCATATATAATTCTGAGGGGAAGAAGTTCTCGCTGCATCTTGTTCCATCGGGGATCCTTAATGAGAACACACAGTGTGTAATTGGTAATGGAGCAGTGGTTCACCTTCCAGGGTTCTTTAAAGAAATTGATGGACTGGAGTCCAATGGAGTTTCCTGCCAAGGAAGAATCCTGGTATCAGATCGTGCCCATCTTTTGTTTGATTTTCACCAAGTTGTTGATGGACTTAGGGAGGTGGAGCTTGGTAACTCCTTTATAGGAACAACAAAGAGGGGAATAGGACCATGCTATTCGAGCAAAGTTATCAGGAATGGACTCAGGGTTAGCGATCTACGACATATGGACACCTTTGGTGCTAAACTCAATACCCTACTGAAAGATGCAGCTACGCGCTTCAAAGGATTTGAATACAGTAGCAAGACCCTCAAAGAGGAGGTCGAGAAGTACGAAAAGTTTGCTGAACGGCTAGGACCTTATATTACTGATACCGTGCATTTCATGAACGAGTCGATCTTGCAAAAGAAGAAAATATTGGTTGAAGGTGGTCAAGCTACCATGTTAGACATTGACTTTGGTACATATCCATTTGTTACTTCCTCAAGTCCCTCGGCCGGGGGAATTTGTACTGGCCTCGGTATTGCTCCAAGAAGCTTAGGCGATCTCATTGGAGTGGTGGGTTCAATTATCTTTGAACTACTCAATATTTTATAATCCATCCCCACATAACCTAACACTCTATCTGCAGGTAAAAGCTTATACAACTAGGGTCGGTTCTGGACCGTTCCCAACAGAGCTGTTGGGTAAGACTGGTGATCTGCTCCGTGCATCCGGAATGGAGTTTGGGACGACAACAGGCCGACCCAGGCGTTGTGGCTGGCTTGATATAGTTGCACTCAAATACTGCTGCCAAATCAATGGGTTCTCATCTCTAAATCTTACGAAACTGGACGTGCTGACCGGACTCAAGGAAATCAAGTTGGGCACCTCATACTGTACTGAAGATGGTAAAACACTCAAATCATTTCCGGCAGACCTTGATCTTTTGGAGCAAACGAAGGTAATGAAAAACTTTTTGTGATGTTCCGTCGAGTCGTATTTCATTGGTTCTATAGTTTTGACGCGGTTCTTTGTTTGGCTTGATGACAACTCTTGTGGTCTCTGCTGGTGTAGGTCAAGTATGAGGTCCTGCCTGGGTGGGAGGAAGACATAGCCTCAGTTCGAGACTACAATGATCTCCCGGAGACTGCTCGTCTATACGTGGAGAGGATAGAGGAGCTGGTGGGTATTCCAGTCCATTACATCGGTGTTGGACCTGGACGTGATGCTCTCATATACAAATAAGGAGGTTTCATGAAGCATTTCTTGTATTTCTATAAATATCCTTACCTAGGCCATGATTTGATTTAATTTCACTGTCCATTGCTCGACATTCACCGACTGGAGGTGTAAATTTGAAATGGTAGTTTTTTTCTTTAATCTGTGACATGGTAGTATTAATTTGGTAGTAGATGACTCGAGGATATAAGCATTTCAACATCCTTTATGAGGTTAACAAACGAAGTATAGCTCCATCAGTATTTTGTTTTGTTAATTTATAGCCTTTTGCTCCGAACGTGGATCTTTTATTCTTATGTGCACTTTCAAACACCAAGTATTGAGAGAAAAAGATGAAAATCTGAAGCCAAATGTCAACATTATTCAGGAACTGCTAGTAAGATTGGATTAAATGAACTTTGAAGGAAAGAGAACATCAAATAACTTCCAGATTTGCAGACAAGTCTCAGTACAGAAGCAACATCAGGGACTTCAGCGCGACATGTTTTGAAAGAGCAGTCTAGGCAGCATGATGTTGTTTTCGTTAAAAGTAAAGAAAAACCAGCACCGAATGCCAGGATCTTCATTCACCAGTCTTGCATCTGGCCAAGGTCATAATGCAGCCATTGTCCGCTGGGTTCCGACTTCAATAAACTGGCAATATTGCAGTTAGCACTCAACCAGAGAACCACATTTCTGTGGTTCCAACTTAGGTTCGAGCAAAACCGATATCATAAATGCAACACAGCATAATGGAAAAAGCATCCATCCCAAACAACAGTGCTCACATTTGAAACTATGTTGAATCTTAACAGGAATGTGCAAGCAAAACATCACAATCCACTCGTTAAACGACACTAGAGACAACAAGTGAAACAGGTACACAAGCCATCGAGATTAAAGAGAACACAACACTGAGGCAGTTACAAATTCAGCATCAGTCATATTCAAGTTCATCCGGTGTAATTGGTCTCTTCAGTGGTATGATGGACTTCTTGTCGACATCTTGCGATAATGCCTTTCTCATATCTAAGAAAAAAAACCCACCAAAAAAGAAGTGAGCAATAGCATCAGAGCAAAAGGTTCAAGTATAATATGACACAAGTATGTGGTAATCAAACCACTTACCAAGGCCATCTTCTTCGCCTGAGTAGTAGCGAAGAACCCTCCGATAAACCACATAACCAAGCTATGGGAACAAGGAGCATAATTAGATAAGTTCGCCAGGATAGTTTTCTTCTTGTAATAAAACATAAATGGTATGCTGCAAGCTTTACACAAGGTTTCTCGGTTTCATTGGCAAAACATTATACTAATTTCTGTATAGGGGAAATAGAATAAATGACTAGTTCGAAAAAATGGTCATTCGGTATTCATAATCAGTATTGACAACTGACATATGCAGCAGCAGTAAGATAGTAAACTTGAAGTTTGTAAGTGTACCTTTTCATACATCCTTATTGCCGGCATGTTAGATGCCCTTACAAAGAGATCCACAAAGTACGCCTTATCCCTGAACAAGAGAATTACCATTTAGTGGGCTATGGAGTAACGGCAGTGAGATAATATCTAGTATAAGATACAACCTGATAAGACCAGTTATGGAGCCAAGAAATTGATATTAAATGTCACATTCGTAGAGTAGAACTGAACCAAAGTACGGCATCACAAGGGAAGATATGTTTAATTCAATCATCCAATTCTATGATTTAAGAGAGCTGGTGGTGACTGGTGCCTAGCAGGAGGAAATATACCTAGGAGATACTCTTGCTAATCCAACTAACCAAAAGTTTTGTAGAAGAGCTAGTAAGCACAGAACGGGAATACCACTATCCCAGAGCACCCTACAAGATCTATCAAAAGGTGTTTCTGATCATGCTCTCTTGGTAACTGTTACTATCCGCTTGTTCAGGCGTCTTGCCCAGGACACAGAAAGACCTTTCGAACTTGGGAAGTAATCTTACATGGTGTGTAGGTCTTTGATCTGGTTTTCAAACGCTGTAATCAGGAAGGGGAAGCTTCAACCAGCATTGATATTTGGCAGATAAAAATGTGGAGGGGCGACGAATTATTTCCAGTGGTTTGGGATTGAATATTGCTAGGCATTTCGATGGAAAAGTAACATCTGAAGAGCATAATAGATCATAAACTATTATAAATGCTACCAGCTCAACATACACCGGAAAGCATTACACTTTATGACGAACATATATTTGCGGAGATTCAGTCATAAGAAAACTGGGCTACTTACATCTTGTCGCTGATTTCTTCCAGCAAGTGCATAAGCGTCTTGGCTAACTTCTGTCTCCGAAATTCTGGGGCAACGGACACTGCTGTAACATGTCCATGCCAAGATTCACCTTGTCCTTCAACCTTACCCATGACTGCAACAGATAACCAACTGGATAAATATGATCCCAAACTAGGAGAAGATCGGCAGGGGAAGAAATGGAACAAGCACAAATTACAAGATTGCATTGAACATCACAAAAAATATACAATCTCTTTAACACCGAGGTGCTAAATCCCTTCCCATTCCATTCAAGTTCCAACCCATCAGCTAACTACAGTTATACTGTCATTTGGCATACCCTTCAAACGTCACACGCGCCGTGAGGGGTACAGAATAAGGCCTACTTGGAGAACAGATTTCATACGCTTTACCACGATTTCACCTGATTCTAGCCGCACCTCCACAAATCATCACATGTTTGTAAACATCATACACAAGCAAGTACAGACTGAGCAGGTATATAATAAAACTATGCCTACAGATTCCTACTGTCTCAACACTAACTACAAATTCAGCTAAGCTGACAAACAAAGAGGCAGAATCAAAAGAAAGTAGCAAGAGAGCAAGGGCAGGACAGATGGAGACATACTGTATCCCATGACGCGTTCTCCGGGGTTGACGGCGGTGTGGAAGTAGTCGGGCCAGCGAGCCATGTACGTCATGTAGAAGGACATGTTGAACTGCGGCGAGCAAATCGACATATCAGGATGGGGGAGAGGACGGCCGGTAGGATGGACGCCGCAAGCCGTCCTCGAATCAAGAAGTGATAGCAAGAGGGCGAGAAGAAATTTGGGTATGGCTTACGGTCTCGGTCAGGTGGTCGAGGTTGACGGAGGCGAACCGGAGTAGGTCGTCGCAGCAGAACCGGCGGATGGTCGTCATGGTCTCTCTCTCGACTCCTCAGCTTCTGGCGGCGGCGGCTGAACGGAATCTCGTCGTGGGTGCGGTGGGGGGCGGCGGCACTCTATCCGGATTTCTGATTCTTGTTTCTGGTCGGGTTGGAAGAAGCCCCAGCGGTGTACGGCCGGGATGGATCCAGATCGGGGGCCGGGTTAGTGGAGATTGGAGAAGAGTTAAATGCATTGCACGGTCCTAAATGTTTTATGAAAGTGTCAAGTAAGTCCTAATTTTTTCAAAATGCATATCTTTTAGATAAAAGGCAATAATGACCGACTTTGAATTAACAAAGCCAGCAAGATCTCACATAGTACGTACAAAAGCTGGGCGTTACAGCTTAGCCACACACAAGACCAGCAACATGCTTCTGTGAAATAAAATGCAGGATGTCCAAAGCAAGAACAAACTACAAAGATGGCAAAACAGGTGGGCCGAAGGAAAACGACCCACACACAACCAACCAAACTGAAGACGACTCCTAGGAAGGCGACGATGAGGCTACGCCTTGGAGGCAGGCACGGTGAATCACTCTCAGCTCGTCGGCGATCCGTCTAGTGGGCTCCCTGTCCTCCACTCTCAGCGAGGGCATCCAAAGCTGCAAGAATATCATGGTTTTGAAAATAATGTCAGCAGGGTGCCTGATGATTTTCCCTTCAATCGCGTGCTTATTTCTAACTAGCCAAAGCGCCCAAGCTTGGGCCAGGAACAACACCCATGTTGTTCTGGTCGAGAAACCTGGCAGCTGACTCGAAAGTTCGAGCCATTGAGCTCTACTCGAGGGGGGCCAGGTCCACCCTATGACCTGGCAGGCTACGTTCCACATAATCCTCGCAAGCGAGCACGAGAAGAATATGTGATCATCGTCTTCAGTTGCCCCGCACACCTTGCACTTGCCATCCGACTGGCCGTGTCTAATGGCAAGTTGTGCTCCCGAAGGAAGTCTATCAAGCAGGAGTTGCCACGCGAACACTTTGATTTTTAGTGGGAGCTTGGCCTCCCACAACACTTTGGCAAAGACTACGTTGGGGCCGCTGGAGAGGTTAGCATACATGGACTTTATCGAGAAAACCCCAGATCCCTCTAAGGTCCACGAAACTTTATCCTGGTCGGCCGAGTGAGGAATCTCCCGTACGATATCCATCAACTCCTGCCAATGCAAAGTCCCGGCGTCGTCGAGGGTTCGGCGAAGCCGAATACCCTCCCCACTAACTTGCGCCACCGAGATGGTTTTATTATCGCAAATACTAAACAGTCTTGGGAATTTGTGGCATAGGGGGCCCTCCCCTACCCACCAGTCCGTCCAAAACTGGGTCCTTCTTCCGTTGCCTACCTTGTGCTTGGCCCCCGCCTTGAACAGGTGTTTGATTTTGTGCAAGGCGCGCCGGAACTGGGAGTCTCCCCGGGGGGAACTGGCAAAAATGTCCCCCTCTGGCGCGTATTTGTTCCGGATAAGAACTGCCCAGATCGAGTCCTCATAGAGGCGCCAAATCCACTTTAGCATAAGCGCTTTATTCATCCTTAGCGAGTCAATCAGGCCAAGGCCCCCTTGGTCCTTAGGGCGGCAGACCGACTGCCAGTTAAGCATGTGATACTTTCTATCGGGACCAGCTCCCTCCCAAAAGAATCTTGCCCGAATAGAGTCAAATTTCTCATGTACTCCTTTAGGAAGGAGAAACAGCCCCATGGCATAAGAGAGTAGATTATCGAGGCATGAATTTGTCAACACCAGCCGTCCACCCGAGGACAGGAAGCGCCCTATCCAAGGCTCGACCCTTGCTGCTAGTTTCTGAATCAGGAACGCCCATTGTTCCTTAGAAAGTTTCTTATCGGCAGCCGGGAGACCCAGGTACGTTAGGGGAAGGTTCCCGAGTTTACAGTTAAGGTGACACGCCACGCGTTGCTGCGTCTCGGGGGGCTGGTTTAAGACCACCACCTCACTCTTTTGATAGTTTATCTTAAGGCCGGACATATCTTCAAAACACATCAAGAGGAATTTTAAGTTTGCCACCTCTAGCTCGTCGTATTGAATAAGGATAATCGTGTCGTCGGCATATTGGAGGTGGGTGATGCCCCCTGGCACCAAATGGGGGACCACCCCGTGAATGTGCCCGACCGAGTTTGCTTTAGCAAGGATAGTCGAGAGCCCCTCTGCGACAAAGTTGAAAATCAGCGGGGACAGGGGGTCGCCTTGATGTACCCCTCTTTTATTTCTGAAGAAAGGTCCCATTTCTCCATTGATGGAAATCGTCGTCTGGCCACCGGCCACCAGCTGCGCGATCCTGTGGACGTAGCCAGCCTCGAACCCCTTTCTACGTAGCACCTCCGACAGGAAGTCCCAATTCACCCTGTCGTATGCTTTCTCAAAGTCGAGCTTAAGCAAAATGCCCCCTAGCTTTTTGCTGTGCAACTCGTGAAGGATATCGTGGAGGGCGAGGGCACCGTCCAGGATGAAACGGCCTTTAATAAAGGCCGTTTGGTTGGGGCTGATAACCTTGTTGGCTACCGGGTCTAACTTTGAAGCTATCGCTTTGGCAATAATTTTAAAAATCACGTTAATGAGCGCGATCGGTCTAAACTGGGAGATCGAGTCCGCCCCCGGAACTTTTGGGATTAGGGTCAACACCCCAAAATTGAGCCTAGAAATGTCTACTCTGCCTAGCATGAAATCGTTCAGAATGTGGAGCACCCCATGCTTCACTAGCTGCCAGTACCTCTTAAAGAAAGGGACCGGAATGCCATTCGGGCCTGGGGCTGTGTCTGATTTCATGTCTTTCACAATGGCCTCCAGCTCTGACTCCGAGAAAGTGCGGCAGAGCGAGTCATTGTCATCGGCCGAGACCCTCTGGTTACCCTCCCAGATGTTCATGGCCAGGCCGCAGCGTCTTTGCGTAGAGGATCCCAACAGCTCACGGTAAAACGAGTAGATATGCCGCTGCAGGGCCACCTTCTCCGTGATGATCCCTTCCGACGAGACGAGGGAGGAGATGTTGCATCTACGGCGCTTCCCATTAGACACCGCATGGAAATAAGCCGTATTGGCGTCCCCCTGGAGCGCCCAACGGATTCTACCACGTTGCCTCCAATATTCCTCTTCGGTTTTATAGATTTGGAGCAGTTGCTCCTCTTTGAACATACGAAGCACCCATTCGTCATCCTCTAGCCCTATCGAGTCCGCCTTTAGGTCCAGGTCTTGGATGCACAAGAGGATGGCTTCCTTCTTGATTTTCGCCTCTCTGCCTAGATTGCGGCTCCACCCACGGAGCCACTGTCGCAGCCTCCCACTCATGAACTGCCACCAGTCAATGATGTCTCTGCCTCTAACCATACCCGCAAGGGATTCCCAGGTGGCTCTCAGCTGCTCGTCGAACCCTTGCAATTCGAACCACCCCGTGTCAAAGAAGAATCGGTTGCTTCGTACCGGGGCTCCCTCACCCGAGTCAAGAATCAAGGGGGTATGGTCTGAGCCGATGCTAGTTTCCGCCACCAGGGAGATTAAGGGGAACCAAAGATCGATGATTGGCAAGATAAAGACCCTATCCAGCACGCACCGGACAGGGTTAATTCGCTTATTTGTCCAGGTGTATCGTGCCCCCGAACGTTCCACCTCCTGCAGCCCCCAAGCTGCGATGTGAGAGTTGAAAAGGTCGACCCGAGACCAATTGACGTTTTCGTTGTTCTTATCTTGCGCACCCCTAATCAGGTTGAAGTCTCCCCCCATCACAATAGGATGGGGGCAGTTTGCAATTTTATTCGAGATTTCGTCAAGGAAATTTCCTGAAAGGGCGTGGTCCGCAGGCCCGTAGATGTTAATGAAGCAGAATTTGCGCTGAGAGGGGCGATGGTACACTTACAGACTTAGGTGGTACTGCCCCTGGTCCATACTACCTACCTCGAAGAGGCTATCCCTAACGCCGATAAGCATTCCCCCAGAAAGTCCGTCAGCGGCTAGCCACTTCCAGAAGAACGGTTCCCCAGGCTCCACTCCCCTGAGTTCCTGGTCCGATTTTTTTGTTTAATGGTTTCTTGTAAGAAAATCATGTCGGGGGGTTGCCCCCGAGTAGGGTAAAGGCAAGTGCTAAAGGCAAGATCAGAAGGGATGTTTGGCCGAGTAGCCGGCTACCCGGTACTCGCTATCCGGTCGACTGCTACCCGATCTTACACCTAGACGGCCAGAAGGATGAATCAAGAGAGTTATGTTCCTCCGAATAGAAGAGCTGGTCCGAGTAGAAATGGCGGGAACCTACTCGGGCCAGAAGTCAAAGGATCCGTTCTGACACCGAATCCCGCGTATCCCGGGTCCGTACTTGGCACTGTTCACAGCACTGTTCATCTGAGGACGGCGTGCCTGACAGCGACAGTGTGTCAGCAGGGCGTCGCAGGATAGGGGGGACCTACTCTGTGTTCGCCGCAGTGATAACAGACTGGTTACTTGGTTTTGCCCAACGACTTTCCGCACCAGGACAAACCTAGAAGCCAAAGCTGTCAGCAGGAACTCGGAAGAAGGACGATGTGCACACAATGTCGACATCTGTTTGTATTTGGCTGTATCCGGCTGGGCACCGAGTATATAAGTGCCCTGTCCCCTCCTGCGCGAGGGATCCGGAGACTGGTTCACATTCTTGACCTAGTTCCGCACGTAGAGAGAAGAGTGGCTACTCGGTAGCAAGAACATTTGTACTGTGGCTACTCGGTGAGACATCAAAATACAGAGAGAAAGGCAGGAGTAGGGGTTTTACCTCCTCACGAGGGCCCTGAACCTGGGTAGATCGTGTTGTTTGCAGTGCTTGTTTCATCCTTCACGCGTCTATTCGTCGCGTGATCCCTCCCCGAGCGCCTCCAGCGTCCTTCGTCCCCACATCTTTAGCCATCCTATGGCATCTGCCGTGACACCACCACGACAGTTGGCGCCCACCATGGGGCAACCAGCGGCGCTGGCTGGAGTTTCCGTTCGGACGGGATCGGTTTCTGCTACCGGAGAGCGCGTGGTCTGCGGCCTCGTCCACAGATTCGGCTCCTTCGACTTCGTCACCGACAACGCCGGCGATTTCGGCGGCAGGGCCATGCCGGAGGGCGGCACGGTGCTTTCTTTCGGCGCGCACCTCGTCTACGTCGCCACCATCATCGACCGCGAGTACCCTGAGCTGGTGCATGTCGCGGAAGATCCACCTGCTGTCATCGCCGCACGCGGGAGGCCGCTGAGCCGCTCCGCGGACATTGCAGAGGTGATGATGACCGGCCCTGCTGCTGACACCGGGAAGGGCGCGGCTGCTACCGCTGCGGCCGTCGTCGAGGATCTCGCCGGCTCAAGTGCTGGCGGGAAGACGCACAAGCCTTACGAGAAGGAGTGCAACCTTCCGCTCTCCACTACTACGACAATCCCTGCGTCTGCTGCGCGGACGGGTATGCCGCCTCCCACTGATCTCGAGCTCCTGACCATGAAGGCGCAGCTCGACCGGCAGCGCCAGGAGCTGCTCGCTGAGCAGGCGGAGTTGGAGAAGATTAGGCTAGAACTTAGCCTAGATGAGCTTGAGTACAACAAGGCTCACGGCTTCACACCGGTTGTTAGGAGAGCTAGCAAAGTAGGTGCTACGTGTTGCAACCTAGGTGCCGAGATGGCAACGGTTGTAGAGGCTCCCAGTCAGTCCGCCACCGCAAACACCTCCACTAGACCCAGATACAGCACACCCGCCAAGACACTTAGAGCTGCTAAGGCCGTAGCTGCCGAGTTGCCGCATCTAGCTGGCGACGCGCGCGTTAGGAAGAAGGAGAGGATGAACGAGCTGGTGCTAGAGGCCGCTAGGCAGAACGAGGAGTTCCGGAAAGCCAACCCGGGTGCTGGAGCTTCTCAGGTGGTGCACTCGCACGTGGCTAGATCTAACGATCAGGCTTCATCTCCGCATCCTAGCCGTGAGAGAAGCCGGAGTGGGCATTCCGACAAGGGTAGGCAGATGCAGGTGGACGACCCGGCTGTCGCCGCAAAACAGCTCGCTGTGCCGCGACAGTCCGGTCAGAAACACAACGCTGCAAGAGCAGGCTTTCAAGCCCATAAAGCTCAAAGCCAGGCCCGAGATGGAGAGCGCCCAGGTCCTTCTCAGCATCCCGTTGCTCAGCCTACTCGGCAGTGGCAGCAGCCGCGTGCAGTGGCGCCAGCCGCCAACCCGGTGGAGCAGTCTGCAGCTGTGCAGGTGGACAGATATGATGATGGCTACTCGGCCATGGGGATGGCTGGCTATGACATTCTGTATCGTGTGGGCGAGCGCGTGTTGGCGCCTGGAGATGCAAGGCACCAGCTGGACCGGATCAGCTTGTCGGCGCGGCTGGAGAACACGGGTCCTCCTGGCCCCGAGTGCTTTGGCCCGCGCATCATGAACGAGCCATCCGTGAAGAACTTCCAGCTGGCAAGGGGCACCAAGAGCTACAATGGTAGCACCAAGCCGGAGGATTGGCTCAATGACTATGTCACCGCGGTTCATATCGCGAACGGCAACCGGAGATGGGCGGTGCGGTACGTTCCACAGATGCTAGAGGGTCCAGCTCGCACTTGGCTCAACAACTTGCCCAAGAACAGCATCAATTGTTGGCTGGATTTCTCGGAGGCCTTCATCAGCAACTTCACCAGCACGTACAAGAGGCCGAATAGGCCACAACAGCTGTCCGCTTGCAGGCAGCGGGAAGACGAGACGGACCGCGAGTACCTTACTCGGTGGAGCACATTGCGGAACACCTTTGAAGGTGTGAATGAAGCCCAGGCCATCACTTGGTTTGCGCAGGGTTGCAGACATGGCAGCATGCTGTGGCAAAGGTTGCAGAGGGAGATGCCAAACACTCTGGCGGAGACCATCAAGATTGCAGATCAGTACGCACTCGGTGATCCTACCCAGCCCCTGATGGATTCCTCCGAGCCGAGAAGAAACTTCAACAGCAACAAGCGCAACGAGTTCCGCAACAAGCGCAGGGGTGACCGAACAGATGTTCGGTACGACCCTGAGGAGGTGAATGCAGTGGCTGTTGGAGCTGGGGGTAGCCAAAGGCAGAAACCTGCTGGAGCCTACGGGCAGAACCAGAACCAGGGAAAAGGCAACAAGAAACCATTCCGCGCTCCTCAGTCGGGTAGCAGCAACTCGGAGCAGACGAGGAAGTTCGTCTTCGACGACATGAGGGATGGCCCATGCAGTTTCCATACTCAGCACCCCTCAAGGCCTGCTAACCACACTACCCGACAGTGCGAGTGGTAGGATCTGATCAGGAATGAAGGCTTTCCTCCTCCTCCTCCTCTGCCAGCTGCAAACGCCAATGTACAGCCTGCTCGCGCACCCGCAGCTCGGCCTCCAGTGTTTCCGAGAAGAGAAAACGTGAACCAAGTGGCTTTAGGAGCCAACCGTCACTTCAACAATGAGGGCTACCGCAACAACAACAACAACCACAACCGCAACAACAACAGAGGCAACAACAACTACCAGGGCAACAACAATGACAACAATGAGGGCGGATGCCACAACCAGTACCAAGAACACCATGAGAGCTACATGATCTTCACTTCTGAGCCCGTCGACAAGCAGTCACAGCACAGGCGTGCCATGGAGGTCAATGCCGTGATCCCTGCCGTTCCTCACTATATGCATTGGTGCAACCAAGAGATCAAGTGGTCCCGAGTAGATCATCCCAAGGTGATGCCCAACCCGGGTAGTTACGCTTTGGTGGTGGATCCTACCTTCTTGGGTCCCGAGAAGAATGTGAGGTTCAGCAAGGTGCTGATCGACAACGGCAGCAGCATCAACATTGTGTACAGAGACACACTCGAGAAACTTGGGCTGGCCGAGAACATGCTGCTACCCAGCAAGACCACTTTCCATGGCATTGTGCCGGGAGTCTCGTGCAATCCGATTGGCCGAGTATGGATAGATGTGCTATTCGGCACCATGGAGAACTGCCGCACAGAGAGCCTGCAGTTCGAGGTGGTTGATCATCAGAGCCCCTACCATGCCCTACTCGGCAGGCCTGCTCTGAGCAAGTTCATGGCCTCTACCCACACTGCATATCTGAAGATGAAGATCCCTGGTCCCAATGGCGTGATTACCATCTCTGGTGATTACAAGAAGTCCATGGAGTGTGCCTCTGCTGGTTGTCAGTTGGCGGAGTCCATGGTGATTGCTGCCGAGAAGAAAAAGATGTACGAGGTGGTGGCTATGGCGCAATCCGCACAAGCTGGTGCGCAGGGCGTGCCGAGTACCCAGCACGGGACCGCGTTCCAGGCGTCCCAAGAGACAAAGAAGGTCCAGGTCGACCCTGAGTTCCCCGACTGCGTAGCCATCATTGGCTCCGGGTTGGCGGAGAAATAGGAAAGCGAGCTCATCCACTTCCTCCGTGAGAATCGGGACGTGTTCGCCTGGTCCAATGAAGATTTACCAGGAGTCCCGAGGGAGTTGGTTGAGCACTCGTTACATGTGCGTCCTGACGCCAAACCAGTGAAGCAGGCTATGCGCCGCTTCGGAGATGAGAGAAGTAAGGCCATTGGTGACCAGATCACCAAGTTGCTGATAAGCAATTTCATCATGGAGGTGCTGCACCCGGATTGGTTAGCCAACCCGGTCATGGTCGAGAAGAAGAAGGAGGATCCTAAGGCTGCTACCGCATGGCGCATGTGTGTCGACTACACCGACTTGAACAAGGCATGCCCCAAGGATCCTTTTCCGCTACCTCGCATCGATCAGGTGATCGATTCCACTGCTGGTTGTGAACTGCTGTCTTTCATAGATGCCTACTCTGGTTTCCACCAGATAGCTCTCAATCCCGCTGATCAAATAAAGACTGCCTTCATTACCCCGTACGGGGCTTATTGCTATCGTGTCATGTGTTTCGGGTTGCGGAATGCGGGTGCTACTTATCAGCGGTGCATGCAGAAATGCTTGCACGATCAGCTCGGCAAGAATGTGTAGGTGTACGTAGATGACATTGTCATCAAAACGAATAAAACACATACTCTGCTTGCCGACCTTGAGGAAACCTTTGCCAACTTGCGCAAGTATAAAATGAAGCTGAACCCGAGTAAATGCACCTTTGGCGTCCCGGCTGGCAAGCTACTCGGTTTCCTGGTGTCTAGTCGGGGCATTGAAGCCAATCCTTCAAAGATAAAAGCTATTGAGAGCATGTCTTTGCCGAGATCCCTGAAGGATGTGCAAAAATTCACTGGTTCCTTGGCATCTCTGAGCCGTTTCCTGGGCCGAATGGGCGAGAAGGCCCTGCCTCTGTACCAGCTGATGAAGAAAAGTGACAAGTTTGTCTGGACTCCGCAAGCGGATGTGGCATTCAATGAGCTGAAGGCAATGCTGGGTAGCGCTCCCATCTTGGCAAGTCCGCTACCCAAGAAGCCAATGCTGATGTACATTGCTGCTACCAACCGAGTGGTCAGTGTGGTGATTGTGGTGGAACGAGAAGAAGAAGGCAAGAGTGTGCAGCGCCCAGTATACTATCTCAGTGAAGTGCTGTCCAGCTCCAAGCAGAACTACCCGCATTACCAGAAGATGACCTATGGCGTGTACCTGGGTGCCAAGAAGCTGAAGCATTATTTCCAAGAGCATCCCATCACTGTTGTGAGCTCTGCTCCCATCTCGGATATCATGGGCAACAAGGAAGCAAGTGGCAGAGTAGCCAAGTGGGCAATTGAGCTGGCCGCGTACGCTCCCGCGTATGCGAGAAGAGAAGCCATCAAGTCTCAGATTCTGGCGGAGTTTCTGGTGGATTAGGCTGAGGTGCAGTACGAACCTCCCGCTCCAGTTTCCAATTACTGGAAGATGCACTTTGATGGCTCGAAGGTGAAGGAAGGCCTTGGTGCTGGCGTAGTGCTTACGTCACCCAAGCGAGATCAGCTCAAGTACGTACTGCAGATTCATTTCAAAGCGTCCAACAACGTTGCAGAGTACGAGGCCGTGGTGCACGGCTTGCGAGTAGCCAAGGAGGTTGGCGTGCAACGCATCATATGCTATGGCGATTCAGATCTGGTGGTGCAGCAAGTCTCTGGCACTTGGGATGCTCTGGATGCCAACATGGCATCATACCGCTTCCTGGTACAGTCTATGACTGGATTCTTCGAAGGCTGCGAGTTCCAGCATATTCACCGAGCAGAGAACGAAGCAGCAGACGAGCTGTCCAAGTTGGGATCTTCTCGGCAGTCCATCCCGGCGGGGGTTGCCTTAGAGCACTTGAGGAAGCCATCCATCAAGCCATCTCCCAACTCGGAATCCATATTTGTCCCTTCTCTGCCAAGTGAAGAATCCGTTCCAATGGAGATTGATTGGGAGAATGCAACAGAGAACCCGGGGACTGCCACTCCCTACCCGGGGACTACCACTCCTTACTCGGGGACTGCCGCTCCCTATTCGGGGACTGCCACTCCATACTCGGGGACTGCTGTCCTTAACCCGGGGACTGTCGCATTCATTGAGGAGGTCCTTGCCAATCGTTCAGGGCTTCAAAGAAGTGCTCCCAACCCTAAAGAGCAGCCAGAGGTGCCTGTCCCAATGGAAGTGGACGAACCAGTGTTTCCTACACGGGAGACACTGTAACACCTGGGGTGTTACCTGTTTGTTTAGCTTGCATCATATGCATCACATTGCATTGCACCATGTTTGCATCACCACTGAAAATTCAAAACAATTTAACTTCCACCCCTTGCTCAAAAACTTCCAATTTCAAACTTGCAAACAAAACCCCTCAATTGTTTTTCCACTGGTTGAATTTGTTTTAATCAACTTGTGTGTTACTAAAATTTTCCATGTTATCAAAACCCTAATGGCAAATTGAATTTCAAATAAAATCATAGTTGTTATGATCCAAAATTGAGGTTTAAAAAATTAAATTCTTGCAAAACAAATTTTTCCATAATGTTTGCATAAGGGTTTGAACTTATTAAATGGAATTTGCCTATTTCCAAAATTTCCCAAATCAAACATTGTTTGAATTTCACCTAAAACCTCTAAACCAAATTAAATATTCAAAATTGTGAAACATTGTTTAACTTTTGCCTTAATTATTTGTTTTGGAAAATTATCACAAATAAAGCCTAAAAGAACAACCCTAACCCTTCTCTTTTTTCCTCTTTTATTCTTTACAAAAAAAAATCAACCAATAGGAAAAATAAAAATAACAGCCAAGGAGAAGAACCAGCCCACCCCATCCTCTCCTTATTCTTCCCCCAACCCACTTCTCTCTTGGCCCAGTACCCGTTCGTCTGTCGTCTTCCCCAGCAGACGTCACCATGCGTACGAACGTTTCTCCTCCACCGGATCCTCCCCACCCCACTCCGATGCCATGCCGTACAGGTCCTCTTCCCCCTTAAAGCCCCACCTCTGCCCTAGCCTCGCAGAAAACCCTAGCGCTTCCTCCTTCCCATCGCCGCCGTCCTCTCTAGTTCCCCCTCCTCTCTGCTAGTTCGTTGCCTGAACCCAACTGAACCACCGATCACCACCACAGAGCACCACCTCCTCCCCTCACCGCCGGTAGCTAGGGTCACCTCGAAGAGTCACCGTCCCCGGGAATGGAACCGTGGCAGTCCCTGGAGTCCCCCGTCCCCTCGTCGCTTGCCGGGAGGCACCACGGCGGCCGCGCCGTCGCCGGAGAGAGGCCCTCTGCCACTGCCTGTCGGTAGTCGTCGTCGACAGACAACCGCGGTAAGCCAACTCCTCCCTTCCCCTCTCTCCCTGTCCGCCTCCGCGTGCACCCACACACCCATCCACGCACCGCACGCCACCGCGAGGGTTAGTCCCCGTCGTGCTCCACCGGAGACCCGCCGTCGAACCTCCCCTCTGTATCTCAACCGTGCGTGCTGTCGAGGAAGATTCAGTTTCGTCAGTCACACCTACAGCAGCAACTACAAAACCCAACCCCCCCCGTACCTGACAGCAACGAAGCAACACCGCACTGGTCCTGTTCCATCCGCGCGAGCGACCGGTTCCGGGTTCGATTCCCGGCTAGGGGAATTAAACCCCAAATTTTTTTTTTCCTCGCGCGCGCAAGGGCGGGCCCCACTGGTCATTGACCGTGGTGGCCTGCGTGGCTCCACCCGCGCCCCGTGGCGCCTGCGTGGCTGCCACCTGGGCATGGGCTCGTACGGCAGCGGCTAAGGCTAGGGGGGCACTGGGTGCACAACGCCCCAGGGGCCTCTCTGTGATTCTAAATCTTCCTTTAGGCCCCCTGTTTTACAGATTAGCCCCCAAACTTAAAATGAACCTAACTTTTATTTTCCAAACTCAAATAATAAAAACAAAATATGTTTTCTGGCCCAAATTTAATACTCTATCTAACTACATCATTTGTTTACTGTTTTGGATTTTCAAAATGCAATTCAAATTTGAATTCAAATAATTCAATTGTAATTTGCAACAAATCATAAATAATTCATACTAATTCCAAATAAGGCAAATAAAATATGTTTTCCATACCATTTTGAATAACCTTTTCAAATATAAATTTTGTTTCATGGTTTGAATAATTTAAATTGCCCAAATAATTTAATCCTTGTTTAATTCAATTAAATTTGATAAAATCATAACTTGCTCAAAATAAAATAATTTTGAACATGCAAAATATGTTTTCAAACCATCAAAGTGTGAACTTTTCAAATATGAATTTGAATTTATGTTTTGAACAAATAAAATTCAAATTATATTCAAACTTGTTTTAAATCCATTTAAAACTTGTTTAATTCATAATTAAATTATCCTAATTCCAATTTCAATATTTGAAACATGTAATCCAACTAAAATTTGATGTTCTTTTCAAATATAAACTTTGTTATTTGTTTTGAACACCTTAACATGATGAAAACAACAATTACTTGTGTGACATCAATAAGGAACCAAAAATTATTAACATGACAAATAAAATCCCACACTTGGTAATTTCCTTTTCCTTTGCATCTATTGTTGTTCATTATTGCTTCATCATGCCTGCATCATGATAAACCACTTACACATGTTAACTAATTGTAGATCATTGCTTCCACCTTAACATGTGCATCCGTATGCAACTCACATTGCATATGGATCCATTTAAATTTGTTTATCAAGTCAACTAGTTTATTCTGATGCATCTTTAAACCTGTCATGCATCCATATCTTGATCATGCTGGATCTTTTGCCGCCGTAGTAATTGTTGCATCCGGTGTTTGTTCGAGGTTCGTTGCTTCTTCCCGGATAGGACGTTGAGATGATGTGAGCAACGACAAGTTCTGCTACCTTGCGGGATCTCAGGCAAGTATACTCACTTGCTGCCAAATGGCTGCCTTTCATCACTTGTTACCGATACTTTCCGTTGTTCTTTTCTGCTAGCCTTAGTAGTAGTTGTTTCTGATACGAACCTATCACATGAATCCTTTAAACCTGATAATGCCTCATCTCCCTTCCTACAACCCATTGGTTGAGCCAGTGTCTTACTAGCATGCTTAGGTTGTTTTGCTCGAGTCTGTTACCCGTTACTTTCTGTTACCATTTTCCATTATGTTCTGGGGGCTCGATGTTTAATCAATCAATCATGCTAATGTTATTGTTAAATAATAATTTGATGATAAGGCACCTGCAGGAGGCCCTTGTGGTTTTGAGGCCTGCTAGTGTCGACCCTAATAGGAAAAGGGTCTTGTCTACTGATCCATGATGAGCGCACTACCCGCATGTGGGAAGCGAGTATGGGCGCCCCCCTCAATTTGACTCGATTTGCATCTCGTCCAAATCGCCTCATTTAGTTCAGGCTTTCCATTTGCTGCATGCATGATCTTGCAAGCCCTTGGATCCCGGGTGGAACTTTCGTAGTCGGCATATAGGAGGACACGTTCTTAGAGTGCTATGAGGGTCCATTTTCTTCTGGGCTCGATTAGTCGTGCGCCTAAGGTGCTTTGGGCTTGATGCGAAGAAGAGTTGAGTTGTGTAGAGTACCCCGCTTGGTGGAAGTGCATTTCCATCTGGCGGGATATTCTTGCGTGTACGGCCAAATTGGTGCAACCCTGCAGGGATAATCTTCTCGAGAAGCCGTGTTTTCCGCGGTTATGGATTACTTGGTGAAAGTACTGGCTAACAAGTACTCAGGACAACTTAACCCTAATGATTAACAATCTTTCACCCAATGATTAACAACTTGACTAGTAATAGGCTTATTGATACAAATAATCTGAACCATCATTAATCCAACTGTGTGAGTTATCCTCGGATTGCTTCTTCGGATAAGGGGCGAGATCCAGGATGGGTTTGTTTGAAGTTATCTTTCAGTTGGTTACAATACTCGATCTTATCTTCTTTCTGTTAGCCGGAAGTGGTAGTATATCTCTGTAGTTGGTTAGTGCAGCCTGCTGTCGCTTATTTGCAATAACCCCTTCCTTTCCGTTGATCCTAAAGTATTTGTATCTTGTGATGACTGGCTACGCCGGTATCTTGTGAGTATGGGTTTTATCCCCCTTGCCAGTACTTAACCGTACTGACCCACGAATCTCTTTCGTGGCTGCATATTCAACATTGCAGTCAACAGGTTTGAAGTCTGACGACGTTAGCTTGGGAATCCCTCCGGCTTGGCCTGGGCAGGGATTGGACGCTCTCGGTTATCTTCAGGACTCTTAGTCCAATTTGGATCTTGTCCGTAGACGGACGATATGTTGTTTCTTCCGCTGTTATTTGGATCTTTGTAATGTATCAGTTGTATCCCTGGCTCGTCTGAGTCATCTTGTATCTATCTGTTTCTGTTGTAATTGTGGAATATTCGTGAACTATTGTAATGTTATCACAAGTGGCAATCTGGAATCGGTTATTATGTGGATTTTGGCGGGAATGCTGAAATCTGCATAGTGCCCGATCTCGGGGCGTCACAAATGGTATCAGAGCCTTGGTTCCGATTCCCGAGATTGTTCCGATACGAATGGTTATCGAAGCAACGGGTCCGCAAAGCCTGTAGGAAAACCTCGCTAACGGTCGTTGTTTCTAGAGTGTCAAAAACTATTTCTGCTAAATTATTTTGGAAAACATCTCAATAGGATTCAGGATTTTTCTCCTTACCCCTATTCTATTTCCCCACCCATCTTATTTGTTTTGGAGTCTCCCCCTTGTCTATCTTTCAAAGTGTTAGGATCCGACGTGGGTGGACGTTTTCTGAGCCTTTAACCTAATAGGTTCGATCATCGGAAGATTCCTGGTGGTAGAACATCATCGTCACTCCGAGCAAGAATCTCTTGTTAGCGGTGTCGAGGAGATCAACTGGAAGCACGAAGAATCGATAGTCGAACTTCTTCCCCTCCCGGGTTAGCAGGTGGATTGCGAGGGCGCAATCCCTTGTTAGTGGTGTCGTCTGTAACACCTGGGGTGTTACCTGTTTGTTTAGCTTGCATCATATGCATCACATTGCATTGCACCATGTTTGCATCACCACTGAAAATTCAAAACAATTTAACTTCCACCCCTTGCTCAAAAACTTCCAATTTCAAACTTGCAAACAAAACCCCTCAATTGTTTTTCCACTGGTTGAATTTGTTTTAATCAACTTGTCTGTTACTAAAATTTTCCATGTTATCAAAACCCTAATGGCAAATTGAATTTCAAATAAAATCATAGTTGTTATGATCCAAAATTGAGGTTTAAAAAATTAAATTCTTGCAAAACAAATTTTTCCATAATGTTTGCATAAGGGTTTGAACTTATTAAATGGAATTTGCCTATTTCCAAAATTTCCCAAATCAAACATTGTTTGAATTTCACCTAAAACCTCTAAACCAAATTAAATATTCAAAATTGTGAAACATTGTTTAACTTTTGCCTTAATTATTTGTTTTGGAAAATTATCACAAATAAAGCCTAAAAGAACAACCCTAACCCTTCTCTTTTTTCCTCTTTTATTCTTTACAAAAAAAATCAACCAATAGGAAAAATAAAAATAACAGCCAAGGAGAAGAACCAGCCCACCCCATCCTCTCCTTATTCTTCCCCCAGCCCACTTCTCTCTTGGCCCAGTACCCGTTCGTCTGTCGTCTTCCCCAGCAGACGTCACCATGCGTACGAACGTTTCTCCTCCACCGGATCCTCCCCACCCCACTCCGATGCCATGCCGTACAGGTCCTCTTCCCCCTTAAAGCCCCACCTCTGCCCTAGCCTCGCAGAAAACCCTAGTGCCCCCTCCTTCCCATCGCCGTCGTCCTCTCTAGTTCCCCCTCCTCTCTGCTAGTTCGTTGCCTGAACCCAACTGAACCACCGATCACCACCACAGAGCACCACCTCCTCCCCTCACCGCCGGTAGCTAGGGTCACCTCGAAGAGTCACCGTCCCCGGGAATGGAACCGCGGCAGTCCCTGGAGTCCCCCCGTCCCCTCGTCGCTTGCCGGGAGGCACCACGGCGGCCGCGCCGTCGCCGGAGAGAGGCCCTCTGCCACTGCCTGTCGGCAGTCGTCGTCGACAGACAACCGCGGTAAGCCAACTCCTCCCTTCCCCTCTCTCCCTGTCCGCCTCCGCGTGCACCCACACACCCATCCACGCACCGCACGCCACCGCGAGGGTTAGTCCCCGTCGTGCTCCACCGGAGACCCGCCGTCGAACCTCCTCTCTGTATCTCAACCGTGCGTGCTGTCGAGGAAGATTCAGTTTCGTCAGTCACACCTACAGCAGCAACTACAAAACCCAAACCCCCCGTACCTGACAGCAACGAAGCAACACCGCACTGGTCCTGTTCCATCCGCGCGAGCGACCGGTTCCGGGTTCGATTCCCGGCTAGGGGAATTAAACCCCAAATTTTTTTTTCCTCGCGCGCGCAAGGGCGGGCCCCACTGGTCATTGACCGTGGTGGCCTGCGTGGCTCCACCCGCGCCCCGTGGCGCCTGCGTGGCTGCCACCTGGGCATGGGCCCGTACGGCAGCGGCTAAGGCTAGGGGGGCACTGGGTGCACAACGCCCCAGGGGCCTCTCTGTGATTCTAAATCTTCCTTTAGGCCCCCTGTTTTACAGATTAGCCCCCAAACTTAAAATGAACCTAACTTTTATTTTCCAAACTCAAATAATAAAAACAAAATATGTTTTCTGGCCCAAATTTAATACTCTATCTAACTACATCATTTGTTTACTGTTTTGGATTTTCAAAATGCAATTCAAATTTGAATTCAAATAATTCAATTGTAATTTGCAACAAATCATAAATAATTCATACTAATTCCAAATAAGGCAAATAAAATATGTTTTCCATACCATTTTGAATAACCTTTTCAAATATAAATTTTGTTTCATGGTTTGAATAATTTAAATTGCCCAAATAATTTAATCCTTGTTTAATTCAATTAAATTTGATAAAATCATAACTTGCTCAAAATAAAATAATTTTGAACATGCAAAATATGTTTTCAAACCATCAAAGTGTGAACTTTTCAAATATGAATTTGAATTTATGTTTTGAACAAATAAAATTCAAATAATATTCAAACTTGTTTTAAATCAATTTAAAACTTGTTTAATATTGTTTAATTCATAATTAAATTATCCTAATTCCAATTTCAATATTTGAAACATGTAATCCAACTAAAATTTGATGTTCTTTTCAAATATAAACTTTGTTATTTGTTTTGAACACCTTAACATGATGAAAACAACAATTACTTGTGTGACATCAATAAGGAACCAAAAATTATTAACATGACAAATAAAATCCCACACTTGGTAATTTCCTTTTCCTTTGCATCTATTGTTGTTCATTATTGCTTCATCATGCCTGCATCATGATAAACCACTTACACATGTTAACTAATTGTAGATCATTGCTTCCACCTTAACATGTGCATCCGTATGCAACTCACATTGCATATGGATCCATTTAAATTTGTTTATCAAGTCAACTAGTTTATTCTGATGCATCTTTAAACCTGTCATGCATCCATATCTTGATCATGCTGGATCTTTTGCCGCCGTAGTAATTGTTGCATCCGGTGTTTGTTCGAGGTTCGTTGCTTCTTCCCGGATAGGACGTTGAGATGATGTGAGCAACGACAAGTTCTGCTACCTTGCGGGATCTCAGGCAAGTATACTCACTTGCTGCCAAATGGCTGCCTTTCATCACTTGTTACCGATACTTTCCGTTGTTCTTTTCTGCTAGCCTTAGTAGTAGTTGTTTCTGATACGAACCTATCACATGAATCCTTTAAACCTGATAATGCCTCATCTCCCTTCCTACAACCCATTGGTTGAGCCAGTGTCTTACTAGCATGCTTAGGTTGTTTTGCTCGAGTCTGTTACCCGTTACTTTCTGTTACCATTTTCCATTATGTTCTGGGGGCTCGATGTTTAATCAATCAATCATGCTAATGTTATTGTTAAATAATAATTTGATGATAAGGCACCGGCAGGAGGCCCTTGTGGTTTTGAGGCCTGCTAGTGTCGACCCTAATAGGAAAAGGGTCTTGTCTACTGATCCATGATGAGCGCACTACCCGCATGTGGGAAGCGAGTATGGGCGCCCCCCTCAATTTGACTCGATTTGCATCTCGTCCAAATCGCCTCATTTAGTTCAGGCTTTCCATTTGCTGCATGCATGATCTTGCGAGCCCTTGGATCCCGGGTGGAACTTTCGTAGTCGGCATATAGGAGGACACGTTCTTAGAGTGCTATGAGGGTCCATTTTCTTCTGGGCTCGATTAGTCGTGCGCCTAAGGTGCTTTGGGCTTGATGCGAAGAAGAGTTGAGTTGTGTAGAGTACCCCGCTTGGTGGAGTTGCATTCCCATCTGGCGGGATATTCTTGCGTGTACGGCCAAATTGGTGCAACCCTGCAGGGATAATCTTCTCGAGAAGCCGTGTTTTCCGCGGTTATGGATTACTTGGTGAAAGTACTGGCTAACAAGTACTCAGGACAACTTAACCCTAATGATTAACAATCTTTCACCCCATGATTAACAACTTGACTAGTAATAGGCTTATTGATACAAATAATCTGAACCATCATTAATCAACTGTGTGAGTTATCCTCGGATTGCTTCTTCGGATAAGGGGCGAGATCCAGGATGGGTTTGTTTGGAGTTATCTTTCAGTTGGTTACAATACTCGATCTTATCTTCTTTCTGTTAGCCGGAAGTGGTAGTATCTCTCTGTAGTTGGTTAGTGCAGCCTGCTGTCGCTTATTTGCAATAACCCCTTCCTTTCCGTTGATCCTAAAGTATTTGTATCTTGTGATGACTGGCTACGCCGGTATCTTGTGAGTATGGGTTTTATCCCCCTTGCCAGTACTTAACCGTACTGACCCACGAATCTCTTTCGTGGCTGCATATTCAACATTGCAGTCAACAGGTTTGAAGTCTGACGACGTTAGCTTGGGAATCCCTCCGGCTTGGCCTGGGCAGGGATTGGACGCTCTCGGTTATCTTCAGGACTCTTAGTCCAATTTGGATCTTGTCCGTAGACGGACGATATGTTGTTTCTTCCGCTGTTATTTGGATCTTTGTAATGTATCAGTTGTATCCCTGGCTCGTCTGAGTCATCTTGTATCTATCTGTTTCTGTTGTAATTGTGGAATATTCGTGAACTATTGTAATGTTATCACAAGTGGCAATCTGGAATCGGTTATTATGTGGATTTTGGCGGGAATGCTGAAATCTGCATAGTGCCCGATCTCGGGGCGTCACAAATGGTATCAGAGCCTTGGTTCCGATTCCCGAGATTGTTCCGATACGAATGGTTATCGAAGCAACGGGTCCGCAAAGCCTGTAGGAAAACCTCGCTAACGGTCGTTGTTTCTAGAGTGTCAAAAACTATTTCTGCTAAATTATTTTGGAAAACATCTCAATAGGATTCAGGATTTTTCTCCTTACCCCTATTCTATTTCCCCACCCATCTTATTTGTTTTGGAGTCTCCCCCTTGTCTATCTTTCAAAGTGTTAGGATCCTACGTGGGTGGACGTTTTCTGAGCCTTTAACCTAATAGGTTCGATCATCGGAAGATTCCTGGTGGTAGAACATCATCGTCACTCCGAGCAAGAATCTCTTGTTAGCGGTGTCGAGGAGATCAACTGGAAGCACGAAGAATCGATAGTCGAACTTCTTCCCCTCCCGGGTTAGCAGGTGGATTGCGAGGGCGCAATCCCTTGTTAGTGGTGTCGTCTGTAACACCTGGGGTGTTACCTGTTTGTTTAGCTTGCATCATATGCATCACATTGCATTGCACCATGTTTGCATCACCACTGAAAATTCAAAACAATTTAACTTCCACCCCTTGCTCAAAAACTTCCAATTTCAAACTTGCAAACAAAACCCCTCAATTGTTTTTCCACTGGTTGAATTTGTTTTAATCAACTTGTCTGTTACTAAAATTTTCCATGTTATCAAAACCCTAATGGCAAATTGAATTTCAAATAAAATCATAGTTGTTATGATCCAAAATTGAGGTTTAAAAAATTAAATTCTTGCAAAACAAATTTTTCCATAATGTTTGCATAAGGGTTTGAACTTATTAAATGGAATTTGCCTATTTCCAAAATTTCCCAAATCAAACATTGTTTGAATTTCACCTAAAACCTCTAAACCAAATTAAATATTCAAAATTGTGAAACATTGTTTAACTTTTGCCTTAATTATTTGTTTTGGAAAATTATCACAAATAAAGCCTAAAAGAACAACCCTAACCCTTCTCTTTTTTCCTCTTTTATTCTTTACAAAAAAAATCAACCAATAGGAAAAATAAAAATAACAGCCAAGGAGAAGAACCAGCCCACCCCATCCTCTCCTTATTCTTCCCCCAGCCCACTTCTCTCTTGGCCCAGTACCCGTTCGTCTGTCGTCTTCCCCAGCAGACGTCACCATGCGTACGAACGTTTCTCCTCCACCGGATCCTCCCCACCCCACTCCGATGCCATGCCGTACAGGTCCTCTTCCCCCTTAAAGCCCCACCTCTGCCCTAGCCTCGCAGAAAACCCTAGTGCCCCCTCCTTCCCATCGCCGTCGTCCTCTCTAGTTCCCCCTCCTCTCTGCTAGTTCGTTGCCTGAACCCAACTGAACCACCGATCACCACCACAGAGCACCACCTCCTCCCCTCACCGCCGGTAGCTAGGGTCACCTCGAAGAGTCACCGTCCCCGGGAATGGAACCGCGGCAGTCCCTGGAGTCCCCCCGTCCCCTCGTCGCTTGCCGGGAGGCACCACGGCGGCCGCGCCGTCGCCGGAGAGAGGCCCTCTGCCACTGCCTGTCGGCAGTCGTCGTCGACAGACAACCGCGGTAAGCCAACTCCTCCCTTCCCCTCTCTCCCTGTCCGCCTCCGCGTGCACCCACACACCCATCCACGCACCGCACGCCACCGCGAGGGTTAGTCCCCGTCGTGCTCCACCGGAGACCCGCCGTCGAACCTCCTCTCTGTATCTCAACCGTGCGTGCTGTCGAGGAAGATTCAGTTTCGTCAGTCACACCTACAGCAGCAACTACAAAACCCAAACCCCCCGTACCTGACAGCAACGAAGCAACACCGCACTGGTCCTGTTCCATCCGCGCGAGCGACCGGTTCCGGGTTCGATTCCCGGCTAGGGGAATTAAACCCCAAATTTTTTTTTCCTCGCGCGCGCAAGGGCGGGCCCCACTGGTCATTGACCGTGGTGGCCTGCGTGGCTCCACCCGCGCCCCGTGGCGCCTGCGTGGCTGCCACCTGGGCATGGGCCCGTACGGCAGCGGCTAAGGCTAGGGGGGCACTGGGTGCACAACGCCCCAGGGGCCTCTCTGTGATTCTAAATCTTCCTTTAGGCCCCCTGTTTTACAGATTAGCCCCCAAACTTAAAATGAACCTAACTTTTATTTTCCAAACTCAAATAATAAAAACAAAATATGTTTTCTGGCCCAAATTTAATACTCTATCTAACTACATCATTTGTTTACTGTTTTGGATTTTCAAAATGCAATTCAAATTTGAATTCAAATAATTCAATTGTAATTTGCAACAAATCATAAATAATTCATACTAATTCCAAATAAGGCAAATAAAATATGTTTTCCATACCATTTTGAATAACCTTTTCAAATATAAATTTTGTTTCATGGTTTGAATAATTTAAATTGCCCAAATAATTTAATCCTTGTTTAATTCAATTAAATTTGATAAAATCATAACTTGCTCAAAATAAAATAATTTTGAACATGCAAAATATGTTTTCAAACCATCAAAGTGTGAACTTTTCAAATATGAATTTGAATTTATGTTTTGAACAAATAAAATTCAAATAATATTCAAACTTGTTTTAAATCAATTTAAAACTTGTTTAATATTGTTTAATTCATAATTAAATTATCCTAATTCCAATTTCAATATTTGAAACATGTAATCCAACTAAAATTTGATGTTCTTTTCAAATATAAACTTTGTTATTTGTTTTGAACACCTTAACATGATGAAAACAACAATTACTTGTGTGACATCAATAAGGAACCAAAAATTATTAACATGACAAATAAAATCCCACACTTGGTAATTTCCTTTTCCTTTGCATCTATTGTTGTTCATTATTGCTTCATCATGCCTGCATCATGATAAACCACTTACACATGTTAACTAATTGTAGATCATTGCTTCCACCTTAACATGTGCATCCGTATGCAACTCACATTGCATATGGATCCATTTAAATTTGTTTATCAAGTCAACTAGTTTATTCTGATGCATCTTTAAACCTGTCATGCATCCATATCTTGATCATGCTGGATCTTTTGCCGCCGTAGTAATTGTTGCATCCGGTGTTTGTTCGAGGTTCGTTGCTTCTTCCCGGATAGGACGTTGAGATGATGTGAGCAACGACAAGTTCTGCTACCTTGCGGGATCTCAGGCAAGTATACTCACTTGCTGCCAAATGGCTGCCTTTCATCACTTGTTACCGATACTTTCCGTTGTTCTTTTCTGCTAGCCTTAGTAGTAGTTGTTTCTGATACGAACCTATCACATGAATCCTTTAAACCTGATAATGCCTCATCTCCCTTCCTACAACCCATTGGTTGAGCCAGTGTCTTACTAGCATGCTTAGGTTGTTTTGCTCGAGTCTGTTACCCGTTACTTTCTGTTACCATTTTCCATTATGTTCTGGGGGCTCGATGTTTAATCAATCAATCATGCTAATGTTATTGTTAAATAATAATTTGATGATAAGGCACCGGCAGGAGGCCCTTGTGGTTTTGAGGCCTGCTAGTGTCGACCCTAATAGGAAAAGGGTCTTGTCTACTGATCCATGATGAGCGCACTACCCGCATGTGGGAAGCGAGTATGGGCGCCCCCCTCAATTTGACTCGATTCGCATCTCGTCCAAATCGCCTCATTTAGTTCGGGCTTTCCATTTGCTGCATGCATGATCTTGCGAGCCCTTGGATCCCGGGTGGAACTTTCGTAGTCGGCATATAGGAGGACACGTTCTTAGAGTGCTATGAGGGTCCATTTTCTTCTGGGCTCGATTAGCCGTGCGCCTAAGGTGCTTTGGGCTTGATGCGAAGAAGAGTTGAGTTGTGTAGAGTACCCCGCTTGGTGGAAGTGCATTTCCATCTGGCGGGATATTCTTGCGTGTACGGCCAAATTGGTGCAACCCTGCAGGGATAATCTTCTCGAGAAGCCGTGTTTTCCGCGGTTATGGATTACTTGGTGAAAGTACTGGCTAACAAGTACTCAGGACAACTTAACCCTAATGATTAACAATCTTTCACCCAATGATTAACAACTTGACTAGTAATAGGCTTATTGATACAAATAATCTGAACCATCATTAATCCAACTGTGTGAGTTATCCTCGGATTGCTTCTTCGGATAAGGGGCGAGATCCAGGATGGGTTTGTTTGAAGTTATCTTTCAGTTGGTTACAATACTCGATCTTATCTTCTTTCTGTTAGCCGGAAGTGGTAGTATATCTCTGTAGTTGGTTAGTGCAGCCTGCTGTCGCTTATTTGCAATAACCCCTTCCTTTCCGTTGATCCTAAAGTATTTGTATCTTGTGATGACTGGCTACGCCGGTATCTTGTGAGTATGGGTTTTATCCCCCTTGCCAGTACTTAACCGTACTGACCCACGAATCTCTTTTGTGGCTGCATATTCAACATTGCAGTCAACAGGTTTGAAGTCTGACGATGTTAGCTTGGGAATCCCTCCGGCTTGGCCTGGACAGGGATTGGACGCTCTCGGTTATCTTCAGGACTCTTAGTCCAATTTGGATCTTGTCCGTAGACGGACGATATGTTGTTTCTTCCGCTGTTATTTGGATCTTTGTAATGTATCAGTTGTATCCCTGGCTCGTCTGAGTCATCTTGTATCTATCTGTTTCTGTTGTAATTGTGGAATATTCGTGAACTATTGTAATGTTATCACAAGTGGCAATCTGGAATCGGTTATTATGTGGATTTTGGCGGGAATGCTGAAATCTGCATAGTGCCCGATCTCGGGGCGTCACAGACACCGAGTTGGGCCATGCCCATATTATCCTTTCTAAAGGACGGCACTCTGCCAGAAGATGAGGTGGTCGCAAGGCAGATTCAGAGAAGATCCAAGGGCTACACTATATTCAGAGATGTGCTGCACAAAAGAAGTGCCACCGGCGTGATGCAACGTTGTGTGGACCCAGAAGAAGGAGGAGAAATTCTGTTGGAAATACACCAAGGAGAATGCGGGCACCACGCCTCTTCTCGGGCATTGGTCAAGAAAGCTTTTCGGCATGGCTTCTACTGGCTCACAGCTCTGCAGCAAGCTGAAGACATCGTGAGGAAGTGCAATGGCTGCCAGATGTTCGCAAGTAAGATTCACATGCCTGCTTCCGAGCTGAAAACCATTCCTATCACATGGCCGTTTGCTGTATGGTGCCTGGATATGGTTGGCCCCTTCAAGCCGGCTAAAGGCAACATGACACACATCTTAGTCATGGTGGACAAGTTCACCAAGTGGATTAAAGTGAAGCCTATTCGGAAGTGCGATGGAGCTACAGCCGTGAAATTCTTAAAGGATGTGATCCTGAAATACGGGTACCCGCACAGCATCATCACCGACAACGACACGAATTTCGCAGAGGGGGCAATGGTGCGGTTCTGCAGAGATAAGCACATCCGACTAGATGTTGCATCTGTTGCGCATCCCGCCTCCAATGGGCAAGTGGAAAGAGCAAACGGCATGGTGCTAGCAGGCATAAAGCCAAGGCTGATTGAGCCGCTGCTGAAAACACCTGGGTGTTGGCGAGACGAGTTGCCAGCGGTGTTGTGGAGTCTAAGGACTACCCCTAACCGGTCAACCGGCTACACGCCATTCTTCTTGGTATACGGGGCTGAGGCCGTGTTGCCAATAGACTTAGAGCATGACTCCCCCCGAGTAACCCTCTACACTGAGGTGGAGGCGAGAGAAGCTCGAGAAGATGACGTTGACCTGCTCGAAGAAGCGAGAGAGCTTACTCTGTCACGTTCAGCTATCTATCAGCAAAACCTGCGGCGTTATCATAGCTGAAAGGTGAACCCAAGGGTTTTCCGAGAAGGGGACATGGTCCTCAGGCTTGTGCAACGCACAACCGGGATGCACAAATTGTCTCCTCCATGGGAAGGGCCCTTCATTGTGAGCAAAGCGCTGCACAATGATGCCTATTATCTCGTGGACATGCGTCCATCACATGAGAACGGGGCAGATAAAGCTGGAGAGGAATCCAAGCGCCCTTGGAATGTAGCCCTACTTCGTCGCTTTCATTCATGAGCAAAGATGTGTATGTACTCTCTTATCCGAGTTAAAATTCTACTCTGCAATCTGAAATTGAGCTCGGGGACTGCCCTCGTCCAAACTTGCTCTGTGTGTTTCTACCCGGCTTTACTTTTGTCCACTCGGTTGCTCTGCTTAAAGTTTCACGAGTACATCTAGTATTGTGTTTAAACCTACATGCCAACTCTTCGACTCTGCTGCTGTCTGAAACCCGGCTTCATGGCAAGCAAGAGAACAAGCGAAAAGGTCAATAAGCACAAGAAAAATTACGAAGGAAAGACAAAGTGCAGGAACCGAGTAGGCTGTCCTTTACTGATATTTTTTGTTAACTCCTTTTCGGCTAAGTGGTGGGCTGCGTTACTATGAATGTTTCTAAGTGGCTAAGTATTTGCAACTCCAACTTTGAATTCTTGTGACTCGAATACCAAAAAAGCAACAAGTTGCGGGTAAGAGCTGAGATGAGAAGGAAGAGCGAATAAGAACTGCAACTCGAGGACTTGCATGATAACGCAACCCGGCATCGAGCCAAAGTTGCTCAAAATTGACTAAGTTAAATATCAAACGTGAATAAAACTGAGTAGCAAACGACAAGCATAATTGTTTTGATACATCTGCACCCGGCATCCCGGGGATCTGATAAAAGTTTCGAGGATAAAGTTGCAGGAAGTAATCAAGTAGAGGCAACATTGTTCTCGGCGTTGGCCTTGGTGGCTTCAGCATCAGCGTTGGCCTTGGCAGCTTCAGCGCTGGCCTTAGCAGCGTCAGTCTCCGAGTTGGCGGCGTCTGTCGTAGCAGTTTCAGCTTCTGGATTGGTGGCAGCCTGTTCAGAGGTGGCCGTGGCCACCGAGGTGGCGTCCGTAGCCGAGGTGGAGGCCGCAGTCTGAGCGCGGAGTCGCGCCGTGTCGTCGAGAGCCGCACCTGATGAAGTGCCGAACTCGAGGGCCGCGGTGTCGATGGTCATCTCCACGCTCTCGGCCTCCTCTTCGCTGTCTGCGACGACCGCGACCTTCCCCTTCCCGGTCTTGTAGCGCTCACTGTCGAAGCTGCTCAGGCCTTCAGACTCGGTGGCATCCTCGTCTTCATTCTCGTCGTCATCCTCGCCCTCCACCTCCGTGTCGGGCTCAGTGACGCCGTCGATGAAGCGCGCGGTGTCCGCGTACTGGGCGATCTCGTACGCAACCGACTGGCGGCGAGCCATGCAATCGGGATCCGTTTCCCACTTCGATTTCTGCCTCATCTGGAGAATGACGTTAAGATCAAGGTTTTCATACCAGCTGCAGATGAACAGCAGCAGCATGTCAGCACCGGCCCGAGCTCCAGATGCCCGCCATTTTTTCAGCTCGGCCTTCACGCCGGTCAGCTTCTCGGCAAGCCCGCGGATGGTTGGTGGCGCAGTCTCCCGCGGCCAGAACAGGTCATGTAGTTGGAAGGCGGTGCGCACCAGATCGGTGCCCACGCCCCTTAGGCGCTGGAGCTGGACCTGCATGGTTGTGATGCTGTCTTCAATTGACGCCTTGGTATCCATAGGCTCGCCCTTCTCGGTGCGAGCAGCTTGGGCCTTTGCTAGAGCAGGCTTGCAAGACGAGTTGAGGTCGGGGAAGATTTCTGAAAGAGCTATCAAAAAGATTAGAGACAGGGGCAGAATAGAGAAATGAGTCGAGCAGAAGGGAAAAGTGAAGTGCAAAGAAGTGGGAACTTACTATTCAGGTCGTAGAGTAGCGCCTGCAGCTTGTTCTTCCATGACTCTTCGTCAGCAACATGCTTTTCTTCTACCTTCCGGAACTGCGCCAGCTGGAGCATGAGATCCGAGTTGCTCTCCTTCAGCGCCTCGCATTCCAGCTCGAGAGCCCTTTGCTTGGCCTTGGCTGCTGCTTCGATCTTTTTCTTCTCGACCACTGCTTTATCTCTCTCGGTAGCTAGGTCAACGGCTTTTTGGAGAGCAGTTCGCAACTGGACCTGCAACGGTTCCATCTCGGAGAGGTGCCTCTTCTTAAATTCCACCTCAAGGCTTGCAATCTGCTGCTGCACCTCAGCAGGCTTGAGGCAGTCGAGATGTTCCTCGACAAACTTCTTATGGTCTTCTGTGAGAAGCAAAGCAAGGTCAGCAGAGTAGCCAAGATGAAAGCAAGAAAGCAAGCCGAGAAGACATCAACTAACCTTCCAGCTTCTTGATCGTGGCTTGGCCGCTCTCAACAAAGACGCGGCAGTTCTCATGCTCCTCGGCCAGGGCCTTGAATTTGCCTGCAGAGAACGGTCGATTAGAGCAGAAAGCAAAAGCGGGCGTAAACACCAAACGCAGGAACCGCGTAGCTAAAAGCTTACTTTCGACTTCAGAGATCTTGAGGGCGCTATCCATGACCTCCTTCTCCGCCGCCTCGTCGGACTTGCGCTCCAATTCCAGGGCCTCAAGACGCGTCCTAGCGATGCTGTGGTTCCATAGCAGCCGCCGGTACAGGTTGGTTCTTTTCAGAAGGCTATTCTGAGAGGAAGAAAGAAAAAGAATCAGACAAAGTCGTGAAGATTCGACCCGAGAAGGCGGCAACTCGGTTGAGTGCCCGCCTACTCGGCCAGAATCTCGGGGACTGGGTGATGGATAAGAAGAAGGAGAAGAGTAGAAGAGAAGGAAAATGCAACTCGAGACGAATGAGCAAAGCTTACCGCATAAGTCTGTTCAAGATCCTCTGCGGCCTTGCGATGGGCGAACAGCTTGGCGGCGAGCGTGCAGGTATTGGACGAGATAGTCATGGGTTTATAACCCATGTCCGCCTTGTTCCAGTCGATGCGCATGTGATCCAAATCGCCCAAAGCCAAGCCGTGCCAGTTCTTGTTGCCGAGGATGTCGCTGTTCCACTCAGCGTCAATAAATCCAACCCGGTCGATCATCTGCTCAAGGCCCGTGGACGTCACCTCGGCTTCCTGAACCTCGCGCGAGTAGATCGAGAGGGACTTGTCCTTATTCCTGGCTGGAGGCTTGGAGTCCACTACCGTGGCCTGTTTGCCCCTCCTGATAGCAAGTTTCTTCTCGACCGGGGTCATTGGGATGCTGTGCTGCTGGCTCATCTATACCATGTAAGGTGGGAAGCTAGGTGGGTCTGGCAAGCTTGATCCAGCGGCTGCATCAGCGGCCGCGCCGAAATCACCAATGGTGAGCTGCCGGCCTTGAGGCGGCGGCATCGTGGCAGCATCCCGCGCACCGCCACGCGAGGGATTCCTGCGGACGGGGGCATCTGACTGGCCAACTTGCTTCTCGGCGACTCGCTTCTCGGCGGCCTTCTTCTCAGCAGTTATCTTTTCTGCGGCCTTCTGATCAGCGGCCTTCTTCTCGACTGTGTGACGCCCCGGGATCGGGCACTATGCAGATTTCAGCATTTCCACCAAAATCCACATAATAACCGATTCCAGGTTGCCACTTGTGATAACATTACAACAGTTCACGAATAATCCACAACAACAACAACAGAAGAGATATATACAAGACGACTCAAACGAGTCAAGGATACAACTGATACAATACAAAGATCCAAATGACAGCGGAAGAAACAACATAGCGTCCGACTACGGACAAGATACAAATTGGACTAAGAGTCCTGAAGATAACCGAGAGCGTCCAATCCCTGCCCAGGCCAAGCCGGAGGGATTCCCAAGCTAACGTCGTCAGACTTCAAACCTGTTGACTGCAATGTTGAATATGCAGCCACGAGAAAGGATTCGTGGGTCAGTACGGTTAAGTACTGGCAAGTGGATAAACCATACTCACAAGATACCGGCGTAACCAGTCATCACAAGATACAAATACTTTGGGTTCAACGGAAAGGAAAGGATTATTGCAAAGAAGCGGCAGCGGGCTGCACTAACTAACTACAGAGACTCGATACAACATCCGGCTAAAAGAGGGGGATAAGATAGCGTATCGTAACCAACTAGTACTACTCACCAAACAAACCCATCCAATGTTACCCCCTACTAAGGAAGCAACCCAAGGATAACTCACACTGTTGGAGTAATGATGGTTCAAGTTATTGTGTCAATAAGACTATTACTAGTCAAATTATCATTAGTTAGGTGTAAGTTGTTCTGAGTACTTGTTAGCCAGTACTTTCACCAAGTCATCCATAACCGCGAAAAACACGGCTTCTCGAGAAGATTTTACCCTGCAGGGGTGCACCAATTTGGCCGTACACGTAAGAATATCCCGCCAGACGGGGATCAAACCCACCAAGCGAGGTACTCAACACAACCCAACTCTTCTTCGCATCAAGCCCAAAGAACCCCGTGCAATTGAGCGCACGGCTAATCAAACCCCACGAAGAAAAGGGGACCCTCATAGCACTCTAAGAACGTGTCTCCCTAAATGCCGAATACAAAAGTTCCACCCTGGCCTGGGTTCGCAAGATCATGCATGCGGCAAATGGAAAACCCGAACTAAATGAGGCGATTTGGACGAGATGCGAATCGAATCAAATTGAGGGGGGCGCCCATACACGCTTCCCACATGCGGTTAGTGCGCTCATCATGGATCAGTAGACAAGACCCTTTTCCTAATTAGGGTCGACACTAGCAGGCTTCAAAACCACGCCGGGCCTCCTGCCGGTGCCTTAACATCAAATTATTATTACCCAAAACATTAACATGTTGTTGATTGAATTGAAACCCAACTATCAAACTAAACATGTGATAAGACGGACAACAAGACTTGAGCGCAAACAACACTAAGCATGGAACTACGACACGAGGGCCAACAGGGTAAACAAACAACAGTTGATAGGAAGTGGAAGGAAGGTTATATCATGGCTGCAAGGTAAACATATAATAGGATCGAGACACAAGCATCGAATCAAAAGGCTAGAATAAGAACAACGAAAAGAATCGGTAACAAGTGATGAAAGGCAGCCATTTGGCAGCAAGTGAGTATACTTGTCTGGAATCAAGCAAGTAGAGGTACATCCGAAGAACTTGTCGTTGCTCACATCATCTCAACGTCCTATCCGGGAAGAAGCAACGAACCTCGAACAAACACCGGATGCAACAATTACTACTACGGCAGAAGATCCAGCATGATCCTATTTTATATGCATGGCATGGCTGGATGCAACAGGGGAAACAACTTAAGCAATTTAATCGGAACCGGAGTCCGGAGAAATAGGAATTGGTTCAAGTTGTTTAGCTAACCCATCAAGTTAATTGTTGTTTAGCATGGAAAACAGTAAATAGGTGAGTTAAGCAATATTAAATGGAATAGGGCAACAATTGAGCTAAATACCCCAACACATTCCATATTTATCTATTAGGTGAACATACATAACACTACTACAAATGCAACATGCAAGGTGCAAGCATGAACATGGATGGCATGAACAGATTAAGTGCATTTTTCTGGTATGGAAACATTTTTTATTTGTTGGATTTGGAATTAAAATGAGCAAGTTATCAAATTAGCAATGTTAATGCATTAATTAAGAAATAGTTGTTTTCAGCAATTTAAATTATTCAAAACAGCAAACAAAGTTGATATTCAGAAAGGTGGTTTCATTTTGAGTGGAAAGCATATTTTATTTGTTGAAATTGGATTTTAATTGAGCAAGTTATGAATTTCACCATTTAAATGATTTAATTAAAGCATTAAGTAATTGCACTAATTTTATTTATCCAAAACAGAAAACAAATGTTATATTTGGAAAGAGCAGGAAATTTTGGTTGGAAAACATATTTTATTTGTTAGGAAACAATTTTAAATGATTTGGTTAAGCATATTACCAATTTAAATGCATTAAACAAGAGGTGAAGCAAATATTCAATTTAAATGTTGCAAACCAGAAAACAAAGTTGATATTCAAGTGTGGCATTTAATTTGGGATGGAAAACATGTTTTGAGTATTTAATTTGGAGCAACCATTTGGAAGTTATTAATTATGCCATTTAGTTTGTCATTTTTAAGGATTATTAAATAACCTTAATTTTAATTGTCCAAATTGCAAAACAAAGTTGATAAACAGAAAGTACATTGAATTTTGACTGAAAAACATATTTTACATTTTCAATTTGGAGTTGTTTTGCAATTTCTAGAGGCAAAATAAAAACAGGGACTAAACTGTGATAACAGGGACCTAAAAGAAAGAAAAAGGAACGCAGATGGGCCCCTGGGGCGTTTTTCACCCAGGGCACCCTGGCATGTGCCTCTGCGGTGCGGGCCAGTGCCTCCGTGGCATCCACGCGTGCGTGTGTGTGGAGCTAGGTGGCAATGGGGGTGGATGACTGATGGGCCCAGGGGGTCTGCGTCGAATAATTGGCAAAAAGCCAGGGAATTGCGGCCGCTAGGACTCGATCCACTGCCCTCGCGGCGCGCGCAGGGATGCCTAGCCACTGGGCTACTCTGCGAGCTGTTGTCAGGTAAGTGTAGGGTGTGGTTTTGAGGCACATCTGCCCGATTAACTGAACCCGAACAGGTTCTATCGAACTGAAGGAGATGTTCAGTCTACGCGCGTGCAGGCAGTTCCTCGACGGTGATCGGAAGGCGACGGTGGCTGGCGGTGCGGTGGGTTTGCTGGTGCGTGCGCTTGCGTGTGGAGGCGGCAGATCGGAGCGGGAGGGAGAGAGGAAGGAGTGAGGCGCTCACCTGCTGCTGTCGCGGAAGCAGAAGGCGGCGGGGATGGACGACGGAGGCGACCAAGACGAAGCGGAAGGTGGCGATCCCTGGCCCCTGGCGCTCAAGCTTGGTGACGAGGATGTAGACGCGGGCGGTGCGGTTCCGTTCCATTGGTCTGACGGCAACGAGGTGGCCTAGGGCGCCTGCGTGGCCAGAAGCGAACTCCGGCCATGGCAGCAGGTGGTAGAGTTCAGAAGAAAAGAAATTCAGAGCAGAACGATAAGGAAGGAGGGGATCGTGGGGAAGAGAGGGAGGTGGCGGCGGAAGGAAGAGGAGGGGGAAAGACTAGGGTTTGGAGGGAGCCTCGAGGGGGAGATAAAGGGAAGGGGGGAGCAGTTGAGGTGGGGAGCTCGGTGACAGCGACATCGCTTTTCTCCCCCGCGTCCGTACGAGGAAGAAGAGCGACGTGGGCTGTAAGAGAGGGGAGATGGGCTGGAGGGGAAGGAAAAGGGGAAGTGGGCTGTGGGCTGGCCTGTCTCCCACAGCTCACCCTTCTTTTTTTTATTCCCCCCCCCTTTTTTTTTGCTTGTAAGAAAGAAAAGGAGAGAGACAAAAGGATAGGTTGGGGTTTGGGGTTTTAATTTTTATGAAATATTTTATTAATTTTTAAAACAGAAATGTCAAAGCAATGTTAGCATTGATTTCAAAATTTTGAAATATTGGTTTGATTTTAAATTGTTAGTTGAATTTCAAATAGGGTTTCAATTGGAGTTTTGAAATAACAAGTTTTATTTAATAAAATCAAACACTATGAAAACTTAGTGAGTTTAAAAATGTTTGGATGATTTTAATTGTTACACCACAATTGGATCATGCCCATTATGATTGATTTTGAAGTGAATTTGAATTTGCCATTTAGGGTGTTGATTAAAGGGAGTTTTTATTTAACAAGCAATTTAAATAAATCAACTTCAAACTATTTGAAAACAATTTGAGGTATTTAGTTTGCAACTTTCAATTGGAAATTTTAGACATGTTTTGAAAGTTTAAATTGGTTTGGATTTTTGAGTTGTTCTGAAAACAGGGTGCAATGCACATGATGCATGTGATGCAAAAAGAAAAAGGAAAGCAACCAATTTTCTAACTTGGGGAAAACACCCCAGGTGTTACAGACTGCTTCCTGCTTGATCTTCACAACCGGCTTGGCCGGAGGGCTGGCAGCAGTTTTGGTCTTCTTCACCGGCGGGGAGTTTGGTGCGGTGGAGGGGGTGCCCTGCTGGGTAGGCGGCGCCAAGGGCGTGCTACCCGGCGCAGCGTCCGGCTGCGCGCGGCTCGGAGGGTCCTGCTCCATCTCATCAACGGTCTCAACCCGCTGCTCGGCAGCGGGGTCTTGCTGTGTGGCGTCTTGTCCTTCTGTCAGCGGCTGGGCCGCGGGGTCATCATGTTCAGCAGCCTTTGTTGCTGGCTGCTCTTGGTCTTCTTCATGCCGCTCAAGGGCAGCATCATCATGCTGCTCGAGGTCTTGTTCTAAGTTCTCCTCGTCCGTGGTAGCTGGAGGAGAAAGCGGCCTCTCATTGCGAGCAACATCCTGCGCCTCTTGTTCGGCGCGGGCCTGCTGCCCCTGCTCGGCATCATGGGCATCAGTGTCCATGTACGGGGCGTCGTCCGAGTCTTCTCCTTTCACGGGAGAGGACGCATGTGCCCTGTCCCGTGCAGTGTCCTCGTCTTCCTCAGAAAGCTCGATGAGGTTGTCAACATCGATGGCGGTCTTCTTCTTGGGTTTGGTGGATGCGACGGCAGCACTAGCGTCCAAGGGGGCGCTGAAGAGAAGAAAGAGGTTTAGAAAAGGAAAAAAGGACATAAGAAATCGAGAAGCGGTCTCGGAACCAGGAGCTCAGAAAAAGCGGCAACAACAGTGCGCAACTCGGAACAGAAGTACATACCCTGCACGGGAAGGGGGTAGCCGTCTCCCCTGCTTGACCTTCTTCACGGCTCTTTTGGTCTTCTTGGCGGCGGGTTCCTGAGCACCGCTGCCCGTCCTCTTCCGAGTATTGGGAGCGGCTACGCCGACTGGTTTGACGTCGAGGACGTCCTCGTCCTCCTCCTCCTCAGCATCAGCGTCAGCATCAGCATCGGCATCCTCTATAGAATTGAGAAAGAGAAACCAGTTGAGAAACCGGAAGAGATTGGGCTGCGCTACTCGCAACCATAAAGATGAACTCAATTACCTTCCTCGTCGTCCTCGGACCAGTCGCGGACGGACGCGTCAACATGGTGCTTATCCGTCTGGGCGGCATGAGGGATGTTGAGCTTGTCTGCGGTGTCGTAGGAGACCTCATCGTCCTCCTCTCGATCCCCTTCCCAGTTGTCCTCAAAGCGTTCCATGCTTTCTGCGAGCTGGCGAGCAAGGACTTGGAAATTAGGCAAACATCACAGGTTAGTCGAGTAGCATGAAGGCATCCTACTCGGCAAGGCGTGCAAACACAAAGCACAGTAAGCCTAGAGAGTGCGGCTAAATGTCCTACTGGGCAAGGCGTGCAAATACAAAGCACAGTAAGCCTAGAAAATACTGCTAAGTGCGCTATTCGGCAAGGCGTGTAAACACATAACACGTTAAGCCTAAGCAACTCTGCTAAGTGCCCTACTCGGCGCGGAATACAGATACAAGGCACAGCAAGTTAAGAAGGCTATCTACTCGGAAGCTGCATACAGGAAACAGGATGAGAAGTACTAACCCGCTTGATCTGTTTTGTGCGGCTGAACGGCACGAAGCCGTACTGCCAGTTGTCCTTGAGGCCAGTGCTCATGATGGAGCGCGCCCAGGTAGCAACGTCCGCGTTGCTGAGCTCGAACGTTGTTGTCCGAGTGCAGTCGCGGGGGCCTCCCATGTAGCACATGAGATGGGCGCGGTGCTGGAGCGGCAGTACTCGCCTGGAGATCCAACAGGCGATCGGGTCGTCGCTCTTGAGCCCTCTCGAGATCAGCTTGGCGAGGCGCTCGTCCATCTGCTTCAGGTCGTTGTCAAGGGACGGCTTGGTCCGCCAGTTCTGCCCGGTGGGAGCTGCGTTGGTCCAGCTGGGTAGATTGATCCGGTCCTCCACCTTGGCTCCCTTCTCGGCGGGAATATTCTTCACGTAGAGGAAGGTCCTCTGCCACTTGCGGACAGAGTCCAACCCCTTGACGCGCGGGTGATTGGTTCCCCCGCGCTGCACCATCATGGCGCTGCCAGTCTCCGTCATCCCGCGGCTGGTGTCCGCGCCATCCTTCCTACCCTTGCTCTGTTTCCGGAAAAAGAAGTATCTGGACCAGGTAGCCGTGGTGGGCCGCACGCCAAGGAATGCCTCGCATACCACGGCGTGGTAGGAGAGCATGACGACGGCGTTCGGCGGGAGGTGATGTGGCTGGAGGCCATAGTGGTCGAGGAACTTCCGGAAGAAATTCGAGACCGGGAGTCCGAATCCTCGCGCAAAGTGCGAGAGGAAGACGACGTGCTCGCCCTCCTGCGGAGCCGGGACGAGCTCACCGTCAGGTTGCCGACAGCGAACACCGGGAGGAACTCTCCGGGTGTTCACGAGCCACTGGCAGTCCTCGGCGGCGACCTCAGATCCAGCCCAGCCGGCGCGAGCATCGTCGTCGCGAGCCATCGCGGCGGAGGAAAGGTTGGCAGAAAGGTTGAAGGAATTTGGGTGGAGAAGCTCGCAGCGGCGCGGTGAGATGTGTGGCGGCGAGATGCTCTGCGGCGGCGGAGAAACGAGGAGACGAGGGGAAAGTTGGAGCCGAAGAAGAAGAAGGAGTTACCAAGGGGGTATTTATACCGCTCCCCGGGTTGCCGTTACGAATTGAGGTAGTGGGATCGATCGTGGCAGAAAACGTGCGGCGTGGGATCTGTGGGCCGGTTAGAAACGCACACAGCGCGGAACGCGCGCGTAACGGCCGCATTAGATCCCACGACGAGATCGTGGGCAATCACTGCCTTTGATGGGATGTAACGGGCTAGTGGACCCACTCCGTGAAAACTGGGCGCGTGGCCTGTCAGTTCCCGGGCACCGAGGCGTCGGGGTCGTGTCCGTCTGACACGTGCCCAGTTGCAGCGCGGAAAGCCGGATTGTGCTCTGCCACGCAGATATTCCGTTTCAAGATTTCACCAAGTCATTTTACTCGGCTACAGAGAAGAAAAGCGGCCCTATTCGGAAGAGAAGAAACAAAGTCAAGGGCTACTCGGAGGTTTCACTCGGTATCCCAAGATTCAAGGGCAAGACTGTCAAGGTTGGTTTTTAAGCTGGCAGGGCCCAGTGAACGAATTTGCAGGACTCTACCAGCTTCGGGGACTGCTGTCGGGGGGTTGCCCCCCGAGTAGGGTAAAGGAAAGTGCTAAAGGCAAGATCAGAAGGGATGTTTGGCCGAGTAGCCGGCTACCCGGTACTCGCTATCCGGTCGACTGCTACCCGGTCTTACACCTAGACGGCCAGAAGGATGAATCGAGAGAGTTTTGTTCCTCCGAATAGAAGAGCTGGTCCGAGTAGAAATGGTGGGAACCTACTCGGGCCAGAAGTCAAAGGAGCCGTTCTGACACCGAATCCCGCGTATCCCGGGTCCGTACTTGGCACTGTTCACAGCACTGTTCATCTGAGGACGGCGTGCCTGACAGCAACAGTGTGTCAGCAGGGCGTCGCAGGATAGGGGGGACCTACTCTGTGTTCGCCGCAGTGATAACAGACTGGTTACTTGGTTTTGCCCAACGAATTTCCGCACCAGGACAAACCTAGAAGCCAAAGCTGTCAGCAGGAACTCGGAAGAAGGACGGTGTGCACACAATGTCGACATCTGTTTGTATTTGTCTGTATCCGGCTGGGCACCGAGTATATAAGGTGCCCTGCCCCCTCCTGCGCGAGGGATCCAGAGACTGGTTCACATTCTTGACCTAGTTCCGCACGTAGAGAGAAGAGTGGCTACTCGGTAGCAAGAACATTTGTACTGTGGCTACTCGGTGAGACATCAAAATACAGAGAGAAAGGCAGGAGTAGGGGTTTTACCTCCTCACGAGGGCCCTGAACCTGGGTAGATCGTGTTGTTTGCAGTGCTTGTTTCATCCTTCACGCGTCTATTCGTCGCGTGATCCCTCCCCGAGCGCCTCCAGCGTCCTTCGTCCCCACATCTTTAGCCATCCTATGGCATCTGCCGTGACACCACCACGACAAATCACGTCTATCTTATGGTGCCGAAGAGCTTCTTTGATCATGGTCCGGCGCCCCGGCGCGCCGAAGCCACTGTAAGGACCCCAGACCGGCAGTCTGAAACCCTCCGTATGCATACATTCACGATCCCAGAAAGATCAGTCGTGAACAACATACACAGTTGGCACACAGAAATACATCATCCATTACACGAATACATAAAGGTATTACATAAAAGATCACATGATCAAGTTTAACGCAACTGCCACAAAGGCAAGCAACTTAACCATCACAGCGGAAGACAATTAAAACACAACGTAGTTGAGCCCAAGTCACGCCTTAACCTACAGGCTGCTGACCCGGAGACGATCCTAGTTCGCAAAGCCGTCAACTCCGTACTTCTCTTCATAGATATCCTTCGGAGGCTCCTTCTCAAAGTCTGGCAAGTAGATACCAGGGGCGAAACCATAATGAGTACATTTGAATGTACTCAGCAAGACATCCATCATATCACTTACCAACATGCAAGTATGCTTATATGGTGGAATAGGTAGGCTATAAATAGGGTTCACTATCAATGGTGTTCATATAAGATGACACCACAGTTGCAGTCAAGTTTATCTGTATCTTTGTTGAAGAAGATACTTCAGAAGAAAATAATATAGTTTTATTTCTCTTGTAGATATCACATGTACAAGAGGTTTTGTAAAGCTTTGTTGAAGAATATTTTCTCTTTGCAAAACTTCTTGGAATCAGTTTCCAGAATTCTTGCTTAGAGTAGAAAAGGTTTTCTTTGCAAAACATTTTGTTTTGTATAACAACATCTGGCTTTTCATCATCGACGATACCTCCACGGTATAAGTTTCCATTCCTTTCCGAACCTCACAAGTTCAAACACTTCCTTTCCAAAATTCCCTTTCAAAAACTCCTTTTTGAAAACATTGACACAATGCTAGCTACATGGCCATTCAACCGTCCATATCCGAGGACGCGGCTATCTCGAAATAGTTTTACTCTGCAGAGATGTACACATTTCCACCAGATCCAGAATCCGCCATGAAACAACCATGGACTGTTCACAACATATGAGAACATCAGATAACTGATCTTGACTATCCACTATGTGCAAGCTAGTACATGACTATCTATTCAATTGGGGTTGCCCTCCCTGGCAAGCCGTGTCCCACACCGCCCAAACAGGAGACCCAACTGCTGCATCTGGAGGGAAAATTAATCCCACACTTTAGATGTCCCGTATTCTCCACTCCTAGCGACATTTCGGTTCGGAGGATCCAATCCCCGATAGCACTTGAGATAGCACACATACTAACCATAACAAGTTTTTAATCAAGCCCCTACCCATATTGGGGTAAAGTGGCAGTACGGTAAAGGTTGTCCAGTGAAGACTAGGTTATGTGTCATTTTTGAAAACACCACTTTCTCAAAAATGACCACTTCCACATTCCTCCGGAGAACAAGGATCCGCCTTTTCTCCGGGTTTTTCCGTAAAGCCTTTTGTTTTGTAGAATCACAATTTTAGGGTGTCCACTTAGGGACTAGTATATTTGATGGTAATAAATACCATATGGTGGCTTATGGGCTTGGTATTACCAAGTTTAACTACTGGCATGATAGTAACCTATATACTAGTATAGTAGTAATAGCCACATCAAAAATAGTTTTGATAAACAAGTTTTGTAAAACTTCAGAGGTAAAACATGCATGATAGATAATGATAAGTATTGTATCAGCAAGCATCAGGATGGCTTGCCTGGTATCTCCTTGTGTCCCTGGTTTTGGAGTGACTGGAACTTGAAACAGAGCTTCCCGACACTTCCTTCCTCTTCGTTTTCTAACGTCGTAAAAAGAATAAAGGACACACATTCAGAACCAATCAAGGCAAGCAATAATACCTAACAATACATACAGCAAGGAAATCTACTAATAACCAATCACACAATTATTAATTTAGGCAAACAATCAAACAAACACACTTGGCAGAAATGCCATTTAATAAGACAGCTTAAGGTTGGAGGAACATATCTCACAACCTCAATATCATAAATTCAGTGGGTGTGCCACTCTCATATCAAGATATTAATAAACCCAAAATAAACTTAGTTTCACAAGGGTGAGACTACTAAGAGTATATAAAACATGCACAATAATAATCATGGCAATGGTTCTATCAACCAAACCACAACAAGAAAAAGGTAGCTATGCTACTGAGCCTAAATTCACCTCAAGAATAAATAAGACAAATGATTTGCAAAAGTTACTTTTACAAATCAGTGAGCCTACACAAGTGTAACAAGATAATAGACTCATCACAAAACACACAATTTCTCATAGTGAGAACAATAGAAACAATGACTAACAAGGAGGAATTCCTATAGACATGTTTCTACTAAAAGGTTGCTATGCAAGCAAGCATAATAAGTAAAGTACTAAAATGCAAACAAGGAACCATGTTATCATAATGGGAATGAAAACATGTCCTCATGCAAGGATACACAAATTTCTACCAAACACAAGTTGGCAGGAAAAATAATTCAATACAAAAATGCTTGGGAAACTAGTACTACTCAAACATGAAGAATCAATGGATGCATTTCAATCAAGTAATTGAAATACAACCAGAGGGTCCATGTCATAAAAACAGTAGTGAAAAACATCTATACTTGCTATAACAAAAATATCCCATTTAACAAAAACAATGCATCAATTTTGTCGTGGTGGTGTCACGGCAGATGCCATGGGATGGCTAAAGATGTGGGGACGATGGACGCTGGAGGTGTCCGGGGAGGGATCACGCGACGAGTAGCCGCGTGAGGTAAGAACAATACACTGCAAACAACACGATCTACCCAGGTTCAGGGCCCTCGTAAGGAGGTAAAACCCCTACTCCTGCCTCTCTGTATGTATTATGATGTTTCTCCGAGTAGTCACAGTACAAATGATATCGCTACCGAGTAGCCACCCTCCTCCTTCCGAGTAGAGCTAGGTCAAGAACTTAGGGTTTCTAGGGTTCCCAGTGAGCATCTATCAGCGTCTGCCAGCGTAGGAGGCGGCGGGGCACCTTATATACATGGTGCCCAGCCGGATACGTCCAAATCCAGACAAGTGTCGACATAGTGTGCACATCGTCCTTTCTCCGAGTACCCGCTGACAGCTTTGGCTCCTAATCTTGGCTGCTTCTGTAAAGTCGTTGGGCAAAACTAGGGGACAGACTGGTATCACTGTACCTAGGCACAGAGTAGGCCCCCCTTATCCTGCCACGGCCTGCTTCCATGCTGTCACTGTCAGGCAGGCCGGTCCCAGATGAACAGTAGTTCGAATGCTGCCAAGTACGGACCCAGGATACGCGGGATCCTGTGTCAGAACGGCTCCTTTGACTTTCTGGCCCGAGTAGGTTCCCGCCAATTCTACTCGGGCTACCTCTTCTACTCGAAGAGATAGAACTTGCTTGATTTCTCCTTCTGGTCATCTTGAGGTGAGACCGAGTAGCAGTCGACCGGGTAGCGAGTACCAGGTAGTCGGCTACTCGACCAAACCTCCCTTCTGTAAACTGCCTTTACCACCTGCCTTTACCCTACTCGGGGGTAACCCCCCGACAGCAGTCCCCGAAGCTGGTTGAGTCTTGCGAACTTGTTCACTAGGCTCTGCCAGCTTAAAACCAGCCTTTACATCTCAGCCCTTGAACCTCAAGATGCCGAGTAGAACCTCCGAGTAGCTATCTGGAAAGTACCTTGAGTTTCCTCTCTTCCGAGTAGCACTTGCTTTCTACTCTGTAACCGAGTAAAAAGACTTAGAGAAATTTCTTAGATTGAGTCTCTGCAGCGCAGAGCACAATCCAGCCCTTCGCGCAGCAACTGCACACGTGTCCAGCATCCACGACCTCGTCGTTTCGTTGCCCAGGACACGACCTGCCACGCGTCCAGTTTTCACGCAGTGGGCCCACCGGACGTCATGTCCCATCAAGTGTAGTTATAGACCACGATTCGGTGGCGGGATCAACTGCGGCCATTACGCGCGCAACCGGCGCTTGTGTGCGTTTCTAGCCGGCCACAGGATCCACCACACGCCACAATCGATCCCACTTCCACGACGGTAACGGTAAACTCGCGGAGGAGATATAAATACCTCCGCCGGTAACTTCCTTTTCCCCTTCCCTTGCACTATTCCTCCTTCGTCTCCTGCTCTTCTCCGCCACCGAGCTCTCCGCCGCCGCGCAAGCTTTCGCGCCGCCGCGGACTCAATCCCCCAACCGACTCCTTCGATTTCTTCCACTTTCCCTACTCGCAACAATGGCCAAAGCTGGCTGGGCCGGTTCCTCCGTCACCACCGAAGATTGCGCCTGGCTCGTGAACACCCGGAGGATTCCTCCCGGTGTGGAGTGCCGGGCGCCAGACGGTGAAATCGTGCCATCCCCGCGGGAGGGTGAGCGCGTGGTCTTCATGTCGCATTTCGAGCGTGGCTTCGGATTGCCAGCCTCTGATTTCCTCCGAAAGTTCCTCAATCACTTCGGCATCCAGATGCATCATCTGCCCCCCAATGCCGTCGTCTTCCTCGCCTACCACGCCGTGGTCTGCGAGGCCTTCCTCGGCATCCGGCCCACGTGGGAGACGTGGCTCAGGTACTTCCACTTGCGCCAGCAATCCACCGGGAAGAAAGACGCCGCGGGCGTCGCCCGCGCCACCGACACCGGCTGCGCCATGATGGTGCAGCGGTCCGGGACGAACCACCCCCGCATCAAGGGGCTGGACTCCGTCAAGCTGTGGCAGAAGACGTTCCTTTACGTCAAGAACGTTGCCGCCGCGGAAGGAGCCAAAGTGGACGATCGAATCAACTTGCCCGTTTGGAGCAATCGCGCTCCGATCGGGATGTACTGGAAGGAGAAGCCCGCCAATGACGAGGACGCCATCGAGATGGAGGATAGACTTTGCTGGCTGAAGGCGCAAGGCCTCAAGAATGACGATCCGGTGGCTTGCTGGATCAAGCACCGAGTGCTGCCCTTGCAGGAGCGTTGCCATCTCATGTGTTACATGGGAGGCCCCCGCGACTGCACCAGGACAACCACCACCGAGATCGACAACATCGATGTTCCCTGGCACGCAAGGAACATCTTGACGACAAATCTTGGCGACAACTGGCAATACGGGTTCGTCCCGTACAGTCGCACAAAGCCAATTGAGCGGGTACGCCTTTCTTACTTTGCTCTCGGCATTTACTTTCCGAGTAGATAATTCCTTCTCCTGCCGCGAGTAGCGATCGTCCTCTGCACCGGGTAGGGTACTTAGCCGAATTGCGTAGGCTTAATGTGCTTCGTGCTTGCACGCCTTGCCGGATAGCCTACTCGAGAACAACTCTTAGGCTCGATGTGCTTTATACCTGCACGCCCTTCCGAGTAAGACCTTTCAGCAAACATGCTTAGGCTTAGTATGCTTTGTGTTTGCACGCCTATCCGGGTAGAATTCCTTCCTGGTACTCGGCTAGTCTGTGATCCTTCTCTGTTTTTCAGGTTCTCACTCGCCAGAGAATCGAGAGCTGCGAGGTTTTTGAGGGCAACTGGTCTCCTGATCGTGAGGAGGACGATGTGCCCTCTTTCGATGCCGCGGAGCAGACCAACCTCTCTCATTCCCCCACTACTGATAAGCGCGACGCTCTCCGCACCTGGTCTGATGAGGATTTTGATGGTACCAGCATCTTCACCTTGTTTTGTTTCCGAGAGGCACCAATCCCTTGTTTGCTGTTTCTGATTCATTCCTCTATTCTCTTGAATTCTCAGATGAGGTAGCCGTGGAAAAGGACGACGAGGACGAAGACGAGAACGAGGGCGATGCGCCCCTTGTCGTCGAGCCTCTGTCCGTTGCCGCTCCTGTGGCTCGCAAACGGACTGGCAGTGGAGCACCAGCGCCTCCCGCCAAGAGGAAGAAACCCGCCGAGAAGAAGGAGCTTACCGAGAATAAGAAGAAGGTGGTTGTGAAGAAGCCCAGACGACAGCTTAAGTCCACCACCGCGTAAGCCCTCCTCTCGGTCGCCTCCCTTCTCGCGCTGTGCTATTCTCCCCAAATTCCTTCTAATTTCTGGTTTCTTCCTTCTCTACAGACCTCCCATGGATGCGAGCGCAGCTCTCGCGTCCGACCGAGCTAAGGAATCATCAGTACCTCTGATCAACATCGATGATGATGAGGACCACACCGCCAACGCTGCTGCTGCCAATCCACAGACCGCCGATGCACAAAGAGCAGAGTCAGAGCCAGCGGCGCAGGACACTACCGTCCACCATGAGAGACCCCCTTCTCCTCCGGCTAGCAATGCCGAGGAGAACCAAGATCAAGAGATGCAAGACAACACCACCGACGAGCGGCCAGAAGCAGAGCAAGAGCAGCCCACCACAGGGGCTGCTGCACAAGAGAATCTCGCTACCGAGCAGCGAGTAGAAGACACCACCGCCACGGATGCCAACACGACAGATGCTTATCCATTGAGCAGCGTACAGCCGGGCGACGCACCGAGTAGCTCCCAGCCAGGAGCTGCACAAGGCGACGGGTCCGTGGCGCCACCTACTGTGCAAGGCCCTACACCGCCAAACTCCTCCTCGTCTCCGCAGACCAAGGATGCATCCAGCCCTCCCGCCGGCCGAGTAACCAGGCAGCGAGCCCTGGATGCTTTGAAGAATTTAGTTGATAGACGGGCAGCCGAGAAGGAAGCTGCTGAGAAAGGCCCTTCCGAGAAGATGGAAACTGCTGAGAAGGAAACAGCTGAAAAGGCCAAGGCTGAGCAGGAGATAGCCGAGAAGAAACCTGTCGAGAAGGCAGCCGCCGAGAAGGCGAAGGCCAAAACTGATGGCAAGAAGGCTGAAGATCCCGAGAAGCAGAGGGTCGAGAAGGAGAAAACGAAGAAGCGAGCCAGAGATCAGATACCGCCGCCAGCCTCAGGTGGGGCACTTGTGATCCACGAGTCCGGCCCAATTCCCGCTGCGCTCTCTGCTGACGCTCGAGCAGCTGGCCAGCCTTGCTACCCGGAGTACATGATTGAGGTTAGCCACCAGAACTTAATCGGCTTCCCTCCCAAGGACAAAGCATTAGCTGTTCAGAAGGGAAGGAAGGTTGTAGCTATGAGCTCCCCTCCCTCAGATCCAAGCCAACGCCAATCCGTCGACATTGCTTCTCGGGGGGTACAAGACAAACCAATAACTTCAAAGGGCCTTGAACAGGTACTGGACACCATTGGCTTCATCGACGCCAAGTGGGATAGCCGGATTCTCGGCACGGAGAAATGGCATGGTCTTGGTCTTGGCGGCATCGACCACATGCGCGTGGATTGGAACAAGGTCGACCTGGGACACAAACCCATGTCCGTCTCCACCGAGACCGCGACCCTCGCAGCCAAGATGTTCCTGCACTGCAAGAATGCCGAGGACATCGAGCAGGCGTACGCAGTAAGTCCTTCTCGTCTTTTCTGAGTTGAATTTTCTCCTCTCCTATTCGCCTCTCTGCTCCTTACCATCACCCCCAGTCCCCGAGATTCTAGCCGAGTAGATGGGTACTCTCCGAGTAGCCTCCTACTCGGGTTGAATCTACTCTGCTTTTTCTAACTTGCTTCTTCTCGCTTCTCAGGATAGCGTCCTGAAGCGGACCAACCTATATCGCCATCTTCTCTGGAACCACTCTATCGCCAGGAGGCGAATTGCTGCTTTAGAGAAGGAAAAGGCAGTTGCGGAGGCAGCCAGCAAGGACGCCAACGACAGCACCCAGCAGCTGGCTGAAGTGCAAGGTACGCTCTTAGCTGTGCGGTTCATGCGTTTTTTGTTTACGCTCGCTTATGCTTTCTTTTGCGCTAACCTTTTCTACTCTGCAGAGAAACTGAAGAGCCTAGCCGAAGAGCACGAGAAATGCCGCACTTTCGTGGAGAACGCCGAAGCCACCATCAAAAGGCTGGAAGGTGAGTTTGTTGTTCACTCGGTTTGATCTTGAATCTGTTTCTTCGCTGCTTCTCTATTGACCTTGTCTGGCTGTTCGCAGAAGATCACAAGTTGTTTGCTGAGGCACACCAAGATTGTGTCAAACCAGCAGAGGTGCAGAACCAACTGTCCAACCAGGCCGCTGTGTTGCTGAAGGATCACGCCACCGAGACCGAGAAGCTGCAACTCCAGTTGCAAAAGGCACTCCAGGATGCCATCAACATTGGCGCCGAGAGGGACAGAGCAATCGCCGAGAAGGCCAAGGCCGAGACAACTTTCAGAGCCAAGGAGAGGGCCCTTGAGCAGGAATGCGAAACTTTAAAGAAGACCAACGCTGATCTCTTCGCTCAGATGGATACCTTGCGCCTGATCCAAGAAAAGCACATTTCCAACGAGGAGTCCTGGAAGACCCAGCTGCAGCGGCTGCGCCACGAACTGTCCGGTAGGTCTTCTTCTCCCTGCCTCTTTTCTTCTCGGTTTTTCTCTACCCGGTTCTTCTCTTCTCGATTCTGAAGTTGTCACTTGCTATTTCAGAGATCTGGCCTCATCTTGATTCCAATTGCGCGCCTACTGTGGCCAAGGCCCAAGCAGCTCGCCTTGCAAAGGGCGAGGCAGCAGACACTAGAGCTGAGATAGAGGACAGCCTGCTGGTGCTCAAAGATTATTTCGAGCAGCTGGCCGGCGTTGGCACTGACTTGGTGCACGTGGGCTTCGAGCTCCACAGGTTGTTCTGGCCCCAGGATCCTGAACCAAAAACCATGCGGGGTCTCGCCTTCAAGCTGGAAAATGTGAAGAAAGAGTTGAAGAAGTGGCGTGCTTCGGGAGCCCGGGCCGGTGCGGACGTGATGCTTCTCTGCATAGCATCCTGGTATGAAAACCTCAACATGCAGCTCATCCGCGGGAAGCGCAATGATTCCAAGTGGGAGGTAGATCCCGACTGCGTGGCCACACGCAAGCAGATCGCCTACGAGGTCGCGGAGTGCGCTGAGACGGAGACCTTCATCGAGGGCCTCCCCGAGCCCGACACCGAGTACGAAGAGGAAGAGGAAGAGGACGACGAAGTAGAATCCGACTTGGAAGGCCTCTTCGAATCTCCTAAGGGCAAGGCCGGGAAGGGGAAGAACGTCGCCGTCGCGAGTAGCGATGAGGACGAGTACGCCCACATCGACACCGCCGCACTCGACTTTGGCACCTCCTCAGGTGCTGCTCTCGACGACACGGTACGCCCTCCTGGCCAAGCGCCTGGCTCTTCTCCGGCTCCAGGACCCATCTCGGTGGCCACGGCCACTTCCGACCCGGCTACCACCGAGCAGGACGTCGAGATGAACGAGTCCGCCACCATCCAGTCGGATGCGGATGCCACCCACGCCAGCGCTGAGGAAGATGCGGCAGCCAGGGCCACCACTGATGATGCAGCAGCCAATGCCAGTACCGACAACACTGTCACCTCCACCTGATTTTATCTGCAAACTTTTTCACTTGAACACTTATCAGATCCCCGGGATGCCGGGAGCAGATGTAATAGACTATCTTTGTTTTGCTTGCTACACAGTTTTTATGCCCACTCTGTTTATTTCAAAATTAATCAATTTGAACGACGCTGGCTCAATGCCGAGTTGCGTTTCCATGCGAGTCCCCGAGTTGCATTTCTTATTCACCCTATCTTTTCATCTCTGCTCTACCCGCGACTTGTCGCTTTTTTGGTATTCGAGTCACAAGAATCAAGTAGTAGGGCTGCAAATACTTAGCCGCCAGAAACAATCATGGTAACGCAGCCCACCACTTAGCCGAGAAGACGAAAACAGGGAACAAAAGTAACAGACAATCTACTCGGTTCCTGCACTCTTTCTTCCTTAGCGATTTTCGTGTGCTCATTGACCTTTTGCTTGTTCTCTTGCTTGCCATGAAGCCGGGTTTCGGACAGCAGCAGAGTCGAAGAGTTGGCATACAGGTTTAAACACAGTACTCAATCCACTTATGAGTTCTGAAGTGGAGCAACCGAATAGACAAAGGATCAAGCCGAGTAAAAACACTTAGAGCAATTTTGGACGAGGGCAGTCCCCGAGAACAATTTCAGATTGCAGAGTAGAACTTCAACTCGGATAAGAGGGTACATACACATCTTTGCTTACGAATGAAAACGACGAAGTAGAGCTACATTCCAAGGGCGCTTGGTTTCCTCTTTAGCTTTATCTGCCCTGTTCGCCTGCGATGGGCGCACATCTACAAGGTAGTATGCATCATTGTGCAGCGCTTTGCTCACAATGAAAGGCCCTTCCCAAGGAGGAGACAACTTGTGCATCCCGGCTGTGCGCTGCACCAGCCTAAGGACCATGTCTCCTTCTCGGAAAACCCTTGGGTTCACCTTCCGGCTATGATAACGCCGCAGGTTTTGCTGGTAGATAGCCGAACGTGACAGAGTCAGCTCTCTTGCTTCTTCAAGCAGGTCAACGTCGTCTTCTCGAGCTTCTCTCGCCTCCACCTCAGTATAGAGGGCTACCCGGGGGGAGTCATGCTCTAAGTCTATTGGCAACACGGCCTCAGCCCCGTATACCAAGAAGAATGGCGTGTAGCCGGTTGACCGGTTAGGGGTAGTCCTTAGACTCCACAACACCGCTGGCAACTCTTCTAGCCAACACCCAGGTGTTTTCAGCAATGGCTCAATCAGCCTTGGCTTTATGCCTGCCAGTACCATTCCATTTGCTCTCTCAACTTGCCCATTGGAGGCAGGGTGCGCGACTGACGCAACGTCTAGTCGGATATGCTTATCTCTGCAGAATCGCACCATTGCCCCCTCTGCAAAGTTAGTGCCGTTGTCGGTGATGATACTGTGCGGGTAGCCATATCTCATGATCACATCCTTCACGAACTTCACAGCTGTGACCCCATCGCACTTCCGAATAGGCTTCACCTCAATCCACTTGGTGAACTTGTCCACCATGACCAAGATATGTGTCATATTGCCTTTAGCCGGCTTGAAGGGGCCAACCATATCCAAGCACCAAACAGCAAATGGCCATGTGATAGGAATTGTTTTCAACTCGGAAGCAGGCATGTGAATCTTACTTGCGAACATCTGGCAGCCATTGCACTTCCTCACGATGTTTTCAGCTTGCTGCAGTGCAGTGAGCCAGTAGAAGCCGTGCCGAAAAGCTTTCTTGACCAATGCCCGAGAAGAGGCGTGGTGCCCGCATTCCCCTTGATGTATCTCCACCAGAATTTCTTCTCCCTCTTCCGGGCTCACACAATGTTGCAGCACACCAGTGGCACTTCTCTTGTGCAACACATCTCGGACTATAGTGTAGCCCTTGGACCTTCTCTGAATCTGCCTCGCAGTCACCTCATCTTCAGGTAAAGTACCGTCCCTTAGAAAGGATAATATGGGCATAGCCCAACTCGGTGTCTCCCGTATGGGAAACACTGGTTTGTCCAGTTCCATTGGGATAGGCTCTTGCGGTTGCACAGGAGGAGTAGGAGCGCTTCTTTGCAGCCCAGACCGATTGGCGAGAACTTCTTCAATGAATGCGACAACCTCTGGGTTGAGGGCGGCAGTCCCCGAGTACGGAGTGGCAGTCCCCGAGTAAGGAGTGGCAGTCCCCGAGTAGGGAGTGGCAGTCCCCGAGTAGGGAGTGGCAGTCCCCGAGTAGGGAGTGGCAGTCCCTGAGTAGGGAGTGGCAGTCCCCGAGTAGGGAGTGGCAGTCCCCGAGTAGAGGACAGCAGTCCCCGGGTTCCCTGCAGTACTCTCCCAGTCAATCTCCATTGGGTCAGATTCTTCACTTGGCAGAGAAGGAACGAAGATGGATTCCGAGTTGGGGGAAGGCTTGATGGATGGCTTCCTCAAGTGCTCCAAGGCAATCCCTGCCGGGATGGACTGCCGAGAAGATCCCAACTTGGATAGCTCGTCTGCTGCTTCGTTCTCTGCTCGGTGAATGTGCTGAAACTCACAGCCTTCGAAGAACCCAGTCATTGACTGCACCAGGAAGCGATACGATGCCATGTTGGCATCCAAAGCATCCCAGGTACCTGAGACTTGCTGCACCACCAGATCTGAATCGCCATAGCATATAATGCGCTGCACACCAACCTCCTTTGCTACTCGCAAACCATGCACCACTGCCTCGTACTCGGCTACATTGTTGGATGCCTTGAAATGAATCTGCAACACATACTTGAGCTGATCTCGCTTGGGTGACGTGAGCACGACACCAGCACCAAGGCCTTCCTTTACTTTCGAGCCATCGAAATGCATCCTCCAATAGTTGGAAACTGGAGCAGGAGGTTCATACTGCATCTCGGCCCAGTCCACAAGAAACTCCGCCAGGACCTGAGACTTGATTGCTTCTCTACTCGCATACGCGGGAGCGTACGCGGCTAGCTCAATCGCCCACTTGGCTACTCTGCCACTCGCCTCCTTGTTACCCATGATATCCGAGATTGGAGCAGAGCTTACGACAGTGATGGGGTGCTCCTGGAAATAATGTTTCAGCTTCCTGGCGCCCAGGTACACACCATATGTCATTTTCTGGTAGTGCGGATAGTTTTGCTTGGAACTTGACAGCACTTCACTGAGATAATAGACTGGGCGCTGCACACTCTTGCCTTCTTCTTCTCGCTCCACCACTATCACCACGCTGACTACTCGGTTAGTCGCAGCAATGTACAACAGCATAGGCTCCTTGGGTAGCGGACTAGCCAAGACGGGAGCGCTAGCCAGCATTGCTTTCAGCTCATTGAATGCCACATCCGCCTGCGGAGTCGAGACAAATTTGTCACTTTTCTTCATCAGCTGATATAGAGGCAGAGCCTTCTCGCCCATTCGGCCCAGAAAACGGCTCAGAGATGCCAGACAACCCGTGAACTTCTGCACATCTTTCAGTGATCTCGGTAAAGACATGTTCTCAATAGCTTTTATCTTAGAAGGATTGGCTTCAATGCCCCGACTAGAAACCAGAAAACCGAGTAGCTTTCCAGCCGGTACACCAAAGGTGCACTTACTCGGATTCAGTTTCATTTTGTACTTGCGTAGGTTAGCAAAGGTTTCCTCCAGGTCGGCAAGCAGAGTATGTGTTTTATTCGTTTTGATGACAACGTCATCTACGTACACCTGCACATTCTTGCCGAGCTGATCGTGCAAGCATTTCTGCATGCATCTCTGATAGGTTGCACCCGCATTCCTCAAGCCAAAACACATGACACGATAGCAATAAGCCCCGTACGGGGTAATGAAAGCAGTCTTTATTTGATCAGCAGGGTTGAGTGCAATCTGGTGGAAACCAGAGTAGGCATCTATGAAAGACAACAGTTCACAACCAGCAGTGGAATCGATCACCTGATCGATGCGGGGTAGCGGGAAAGGATCCTTGGGGCATGCCTTGTTCAAGTCGGTGTAGTCGACGCACATGCGCCATGCAGTGGCAGCCTTGGGATCTTCCTTTTTCTTCTCGACCATGACCGGGTTGGCTAACCAATCCGGATGCAGCACTTCCATGATGAAGTTACTTATCAGCAGATTGGTGATCTGATCACCGATGACCTTCCTTCTCTCATCTCCGAAACGGCGCATAGCCTGCTTCACGGGCTTGGCGTCAGGACGCACATGCAAAGAGTGCTCAACCAACTCCCTCGGGACTCCTGGTAGATCTTCATTGGTCCAGGCGAACACATCCCGATTCTCACGGAGGAAGTGGATGAGCGCGCTTTCCTATTTCTCCGCCAACCCGGAACCAATGATGGCCACGCGCTCCGGGAACTCGGGGTCAACCTGGACTGTCTTGGTCTCCTTGGCAGCTTGGAAAGCAGTACCATGCTGGGTACTCGGCACACCTTGTGCGCCAGCTTGTGCGGACTGAGCCATGGCCACCACCTCGTACATCTTCTTCTTCTCGGCAGCAATCACCATCGATTCCGCCAGCTGGGAGCTAGCAGAGGCACACTCCATGGACTTCTTGTAATCTCCCGAGATGGTGATGATGCCGTTGGGACCAGGGATCTTCATCTTCAGATAAGCCACATGGGTAGATGCCATGAACTTGCTCAGAGCAGGCCTGCCGAGTAGAGCATGATAGGGGCTCTGATGATCCACCACTTCAAACTGCAGGCGCTCTGTGCGACAGTTCTCCCGGGTACCGAATAGCACATCAATCCACACTCGGCCAATCGGGTTGCACGAGATTCCGGGCACAATACCATGGAAGGTGGTCTTGCTAGGCAGCATCATGTTCTCGGCTAGGCCAAGCTTCTCGAGTGTGTCCTTGTACACAATGTTGATGCTGCTGCCGTTGTCGATTAGCACCTTGCTGAACCTCACATTCTTCTCGGGACCCAGGAAGGTAGGATCCAGCACCAAAGCATAGGTGCCCGGATTGGGCATCACCTTGGGATGATCTGCTCGAGTCCACCTGATCTCCTGGTCACACCAATACATGTAGTGAGGGACGGCAGGAATCACTGCGTTGACCTCCATGGCCCGCCTGTGCTGTGACTGCTTGTCGACTGCCTCGGAAGTGAAGATCATATAGCTCTCATGGTGCTCTTGGTACTGGTTGGAGCCATTGCCCCCATTGTTGCCATTGTTGTTGTTGCGCTGATAGTTGTTGTTGTTGCCTCTGTTGTTGTTGTTGCGGTTGTAGTTGTTGTTGTTGCGGTATCTCTCGTTGTTGAAGTTCTGGTTGGCTCCTAAAGCCACTTGGTTCACATTCTCTCTTCTCGGGTACACTGGCGGCCGAGTTGCGGGTGCGCGAGTAGGCTGAACAGTAGCATTGGCGGCTGGCAGAGGAGGAGGAGGAGGCAAGCCATCACTCTTGATCACATCCCACCATTCGCATTGCCGAGTAGTGTGGTTAGCAGGCCTCGAGGGATGATGAGTGTGAAAGCTGCATGGGCCATCCTTCATGTCATCGAAGACAAACTTCTTCGGCTGCTCGGAGTTCCCGCTACCCGACTGCGCAGTGCGGAACGGTTTCTTGTTGCCCTGGCCCTGGTTCTGGTTCTGCCCGTAGGCTCCAGCAGGTTTCTGCCTTTGGCCACCACCGCCTCCGACATTCACTGCATTCACCTCCTCAGGGTCATACCGAGTATCTACTCGGCGCTTGTTGCGGAACTCGTTGCGCTTGCTGCTATTGAAGTTTCTTCTCGGCTCAGAGGAGTCCATCAGTGGCTGAGTGGGATCACCGAGTGCGTACTGATCCGCAATCTTGATGGTCTCCGCCAGAGTGTTCGGCATCTCTCTCTGCAATCTCTGCCAAAGCATGCTGCCATGTCGGCAACCCTGCGCAAACCAAGTGATGGCCTGTGCTTCATTCACACCCTCACAGGTGTTCCTCAAAGTGCTCCACCGAGTAAGATACTCGCGGTCCGTCTCGTCTTCTCGCTGCCTGCAGGCTGACAGCTGCTGGGGCCTATTCGGCCTCTTGTATGTACTCGTGAAGTTGCTGATGAAGGCATCCGAGAAGTCCAGCCAGCAGTTAATGCTGTTCTTGGGCAAGTTGTTGAGCCAAGTGCGAGCTGGACCCTCTAGCATCTGCGGCACATAGCGCACCGCCCATCTCCTGTTGCCATTCGCGATATGGACCGCGGTGACATAGTCGTTGAGCCAATCTTCAGGCTTGGTGCTGCCGTTGTAACTCTTGGTGCCTCTTGCAAGCTGGAAGCCCTTCACGGAAGGCTCGTTCATGATGCGCGGGCCAAAGCACTCGGGGCCAGGAGGACCCGTGCTCTCAAGCCGTGCCGACAAGCTGATACGGTCCAGCTGGTGCCTTGCATCTCCAGGCGCCAACACGCGCTCACCAACACGGTCATGAATATCATAGCCAGCCATCTCCATAGCCGAGTAGCCATCATCATACCTATCCACCTGCATAGCTGCGGGCTGCTCCACCGGGTTGGCGACTGGTGCCGCTGGGCGCGGCTGCTGCCTCTGCCGAGTAGGCTGAGCTGCGGGTTGCCGAGAAGAACCCGGACGCGCGGCTTCTCGGGCACGGCTTTGAGCTTGATGGGCTTGAGAACCTGCTCTTGCAGCATTGTGTTCCCGCCCGGGCTGCTGCGGCACAGCAACCTGTTTCGCGGCAGCAGCCGGGTCATACACCTGCATTTGCCTGTCTCTACCCGAGCGCCCGCTGCGGCTCTTCTCGCGGCTAGGATGCGGAGATGAGGCCTGATCGTTAGATCTAGCCGCGTGCGAGTGAACCACCTGCGAAGCTCCAGCTCCCGGGTTGGCCTTCCGGAACTCCTCGTTCTGCCTAGCGGCCTCCAACACCAACTCGTTGAGCCTCTCCTGCTGCCTGAGACGCGCCTCTCCATCCAGGCGCGGCAACTCGGCAGCCACGGCCTGTGCAGCTCTGAGCGTCTTGGCGGGTGTGCTGTACCTTGGCCTTGTGAAGGTGTTCGCGGTGGCAGACTGCGCGGGCACCTCCGCAACTGTCGCCATCTCGACACCCAAGTTACGCCGCGTAGCGCCTACTCTGCTGGGCCTCCTGGCGACTGGCGTGAAGCCGTGAGCCTTGTTGTACTCGAGCTGGTCTAGACTCAGCTCAAGCCTGATCTTCTCCAACTCCGCCTGCTCGGCAAGCAGCTCCTGGCGTTGCCGCTCGAGCTGCTCCCTCGCGGCTAGGAGCTCGATGTCGGTGGGAGTGGGCATACCAGCTCGCGCAGCAGACGCGGGGATGACCGTAGAGGTGGAGGGCGGCAAGTTGCTCTCCTTCTCGTAGGGCCGGTGATTCCTGCCACCTGCCGGCGGTTCGTCAACCTCCTCGACAACGGCCGCAGCGCCGGCAGCAGCTGCGCCAGTGTTTGCCGCCAAACCCGTCACCATCACCTCAGCGCAGCTTGTAGAGCTGCATGCAGGCCTTCCGCGAGCAGCAATCACCGCGGGTGGATCCTCCGCGTCATGCACCAGCTCGGGGTAGGCGCTGTTGGCGACGGTGGCGACGTAGACGAGGTGAGAGCCGAAGGAGATCACTGAGCCGCCCTCGGGCATGGCCATGCCGCCGAAACAGCCGGCGTTGTCGGTGACGAAGTCGAAGGAGCCGAATCTGTGGACAAGGCCACAAACTACGCGCTCCGCAGAAGAAGATCCCGTCCGAACAGAAACTCCAGCCAGCGCCGCTGGTTGCCCCACGGTGGGCGCCAACTGTCGTGGTGGTGTCACGGCAGATGCCATGGGATGGCTAAAGATGTGGGGACGATGGACGCTGGAGGTGTCCGGGGAGGGATCACGCGACGAGTAGCCGCGTGAGGTAAGAACAATACACTGCAAACAACACGATCTACCCAGGTTCAGGGCCCTCGTAAGGAGGTAAAACCCCTACTCCTGCCTCTCTGTATGTATTATGATGTTTCTCCGAGTAGTCACAGTACAAATGATATTGCTACCGAGTAGCCACCCTCCTCCTTCCGAGTAGAGCTAGGTCAAGAACTTAGGGTTTCTAGGGTTCCCAGTGAGCATCTATCAGCGTCTGCCAGCGTAGGAGGCGGCGGGGCACCTTATATACATGGTGCCCAGCCGGATACGTCCAAATCCAGACAAGTGTCGACATAGTGTGCACATCGTCCTTTCTCCGAGTACCCGCTGACAGCTTTGGCTCCTAATCTTGGCTGCTTCTGTAAAGTCGTTGGGCAAAACTAGGGGACAGACTGGTATCACTGTACCTAGGCACAGAGTAGGCCCCCCTTATCCTGCCACGGCCTGCTTCCATGCTGTCACTGTCAGGCAGGCCGGTCCCAGATGAACAGTAGTTCGAATGCTGCCAAGTACGGACCCAGGATACGCGGGATCCTGTGTCAGAACGGCTCCTTTGACTTTCTGGCCCGAGTAGGTTCCCGCCAATTCTACTCGGGCTACCTCTTCTACTCGAAGAGATAGAACTTGCTTGATTTCTCCTTCTGGTCATCTTGAGGTGAGACCGAGTAGCAGTCGACCGGGTAGCGAGTACCAGGTAGTCGGCTACTCGACCAAACCTCCCTTCTGTAAACTGCCTTTACCACCTGCCTTTACCCTACTCGGGGGTAACCCCCCGACAAATTTGCAGGGCAACTCCTACATACAAGTGGTAATAAAAAGGGCATTACTAGAGGAATCAAACAACACTCCAAAGATGTATTTTTCCTAGCAAGCCACACATGATTACAACCACTTATAAATAGAATCATACCCATTTCCATTTAGCACAAAAGATCCCAAGGCAAAAATACTAGGTACTCATTAGTTAGAGAACTATATAAAAGAAATGCATCTAGTGTGGGGGAAATAATGTTTCCACCCAAAAATGCAATGACACCAGTGGGTGTTCGACTAGCATAACAAGGCATTAAGAGGTCACAATGCCTCTGGTCCACTTGCTAAAAATTAACAAAAAAGACTAAACTAGCATCTAGTGCATTAACCATACTAGTAGAAAATAATAGGATGCAAAAATAAGCAAGGTAATGCTACTCATGCTATTGTTTTCACACAAGTGAAAAATCTAGGGTTCAAGTACTCATAAAACATAATCAAAATGCTACTATTCCTATGAATACAACACAAAAATATGTGGCTACACAACCACAAATGTTTATGCCAAAAATTCTACACATGAGGGAATTTTTCCATAACCTTTTTATAGCCATGACAAAACTACTCATGCTTTTATACCAACTCAAATGCAAGATAGAAGAGGTGGTAACAACACAATATAAGTACCAACATGGTACTGGATTCAATCAACAAACCAAGTGCTTGCACATCAATTCATCACTCAAAAATTATATGCAAGTATAAACTAGAGATAAGTAATATGCTATTCTCATAATTCCTATTTCTTCTCAACTCAAGTCCACCCAATATAACATGCTAAAATATCTAAGTAACACTTAGAAAACAAGTTCACACAACTTGTACATGCTAGAAAACAATATTACAACACAAAAATATAATCACAACAATTAATTACTTAAAATGTCAAAATGTCAGAAACAAGCAATTTAAAGATCTGTCCACAAATTTTCTATGATACTCTAAACATTAAACCCATCTCGGTTTGGATAGCCCTAAACATATACAAGACCATCCAGTTGAGTTTGCATCAAAATTCATTTTTAATAATTTTATAAAAATCACCAAAGTGCTCTCTGTTGTTTTACCAAATTGCATGCCATTTCAAAAATATTAGGAATTTGGAAGAAAGGTTAATTTATCCTGTTAGGAAATTTCAAGGGATTTCCAATGCAATTGGCCTCACTTCATTATGAGTTGTGAAATAAAAATGGTGCTCATTTTTCTGTTTCTGGTACCTGTTGCCAAATCATTTTTCATTTCACAAATATTCATCCAAATGTAGATCTACAAATTGGAGACGGTTTAGATTTAGTTGATGTACAACTGTGAATTTTTGTTTGGTCAAATTCATCTTTTACATAGGTTTTTAAGGCCAAAAGAAATCATACACTTTTTCTGGAAAAATTAAATGAAAAAAAAACACTTCACAAGGGCCAGATCTACTATTGGGCCGGCCTGGATCTACTTCCACCGCGGCGGGATCTAGCCAAAAGTCGCTGACCCGCGGGCCAGGCGCCACGGGGCTGCCACGCAGACAGATGCGCGGCCCCACCTGCAGGTTTGACTCCCTGCGCGGGGTCAATGGCTCGCTGACGTCGGCGTGACGCCACCGCCGGCGGGAAACGTCTCCGGCGAGCTCGAATCCGTCGCTACCGTGCACCATTTTGCGGAACAAAGACATCTACGAGTTCCTCTCGACGTGGGATACCAAGTGGGCGCAGCCTCGCTTCCCGTCCGAAAAGTGGCCGGCGACGGCGCGCGCGCGGTGGCCCGAGAGGGAGCACGGCACGGCGGCGATTCAGAAGGCGAGGGAGGGGGAAAAGTGGACGGGAACGGTGGCATGCTCACCCTGAACGTGATGGAAGGCTCGGTGAGGGCGGAGGAGGCTCGTGGCGGCGGGAATCCCTCGCCGGAGTTCGCCGAGCCCGAAGAAAGAATCGGACGGCGCGGGAACCACGGGGCATTCCGGCACGATCCCTTCGGCACCGAGGGCCAGCACGACTAGGCGGAGACGATGGGCTCATTGGTGACCGGCGGCGAGCTCATCCACGGCCAATCCGACGGTGGCCACTAGCTAGGGTTTCGTTTGCTTGAGGAATTTTGAGCAGAGAGTGAGAGAGAGCTCAAGGGGAGAGATAGGGAGGTTGAGGGGGACACTAGCACATGGGGGGGGGGGGGGCTCTTATTCCTCCTGGTTTCCTTCTAATAGAAGCAATGGTATAGGTGCTCTGTATCTACAGAGAGCTAGAGGAAGAAGAAGGTGTGACTCAGCTTTCAACTAGGTCCTTGGCATTTTACAAATAGGTCCCTGTCCTCTCTGAAAAATGTGATTTTCACCAAGCAAACAAAGTCAAGATTTAAATTCCTTTTGCCCAAAATTCTTATCAGTCTAGATGCACAACATATGTGAAAAATGGCTCAATTGGATAAACTTGATAATTCAAAGTTGTTCAAATTTGAATTCTTACATAAATGGACATTGAATTTATTAACCTACTTAGGAGCTTCCAAAAATTATAATTTTTGGCACACATTCCTTATTTGATGTGTTCTTTATGTGGTAGAAAATTCAAGTCATTTTGAGTTACTTCATAGAACCAACTTGTTCAAATTTCTAAAAGGTGCTGTCTAGAAAACAGGGTTTTTTGGCAACTTAAATTATTCAAAAACTTGTTCCCTTTTGATTTTCATCCTTATTTATGATATAGAGCATGTGGTATTTATTTCATGGCATTTTGAAAAAGTTTGTAGAACAAACTTGTTCAAAATCCCAAATGTTGCTGTGGAGAAAAATCATGTTTTCAGGACTTTAATGGATTCAATTTTTTGGTATCCTCTTGTGTGTGTTCCTTATTTGCTATAAGGAAGCAATGGTATCAATTTCAGATCATTTGAAGAAAGTTTCCAATAGTAACTTGTTTGAGTTTTCTGTTTTTGGAAATATTGGAAATTCAATTTAATAAGGCACTTGGCTTTTCTTTAACAATGCTTTGCCAAAATATTTATGTGACTAGAGATATCAAGTCAATGCTCTCTAATACTTTTGTTTTAAGTTTGAAAGGTTGGAAAAACATTTGATAAGATTTTGGTGAAGCATCTAAGAATGCCTCTTTTTCTGATAATCTTTTAGGGAAATTTATTTAGTGTTTCCTCTTTCTTAATTTAGGCCTTGGAATAATATTCAACAAGTATGGGATTCATAAGATAGTTTTGGAAAACTCTTTGATCAATATTTACTTTAGAAGATATTGTCAAGGTCATTGGAACCATATGTTGAATATTTTTAGTTCACTGCTTTGCTATCTTTTTAAGTTTGCAAGTTTATATAATTAGTTTGTTTAGTTGCACTTAAACAAATACAACCAAAGTTTAATTGTCAAGCAATTAGCAAAACAACTGTGTTATCAGGTATTCCAAAATTGGGATGTGACAGCCACGAATATTAGAGAATAGCCACCGCATTAAGACACCCTCTGAGCGCCACGTGCTTGGCGGGGGTTGGCTGAGGGTTCAGCCGCTGCGGTGGAGTTCTTCTTTGCTTGTCTGGTGTAAGGTTTCCTAGAAGCTGGGGAAGGCGCCGGTTTTTTTGGCTCGTTTATACGGCCCCCCTTCCCTTGGGTGGTTGGACATCCGAGGGAACGCCTGCAGGCGCAGCTTCCACTTTCTGTCCGCCCGAGCCCGCCTCCTCTGCGGCGGGGGTTCCAGCAGGAGTGGAAGGGGTGGCCTCCGCACCTGGCTCACCCCCTGGCCAGCTGCTACTGCGGCCGTCTGCGCCTCCCTGGCCCTTGCCAGGTCAGCCTGCGCGAGTTCTGTCGCGCGGAGTAGGGAGATGGTCTCTAGCTGATCTACACGCCCCGCTCCCAGGGAGATGCCGCTATCGCCCGCGACAGCAAGCAAGTGCTCATCTGAACATAACGGAAGGATGGCGAAGTCAGAGATGGTGGTCGTACCTGTGTCATTGCGCCGCAGCCCTCTCGGACGCACGGACGAGGACGTGCTTGTCGGAGTGGCCCGCTCCTCTCGCACTCTTGCGTTGTGCCTCCACGGGGATGGCGTGGCTGCGGAGGCCCCTTGCCACCGGAGCCGCAAGCGCCTGCACCACCCCCATGAGCTGGGCGGAGTCCCCGGAGAAGTTCGGTTGCGGGAACGCTGCCATGGACTCCGCCAACAGCTTTGCGGGCCTGTCTGCATTGGCCTTGCTCCTCCTCTCACGCGCCCTGGACGCCTCCGGGTCGGACCCCCCAGCAGGAGACGCCACGCCGCCGACATCGCCCTTTTCGCGGGATTCCAGCGAGGGGGAGGGGGCCGGCGGGACGTCACCCAAGGACCCCGAGACGAGCGAGCAAGGTGGCGGGGAGTGGGACGGAGCCGGCGCAGTGGTGACCGCGGGTCTTCTGTTGAGGAAGGAGCCATATTGGTCAATTGGCACCTGTTCGGCGGCGGCCACCACCTTGCTACCCGTGGCCTTGCCACTGGGGGGCGCCAGCGTCTTCTCCTTGGGGGCCAGGTCCTCATGTCGGCCACGTTTGCCTGCCCATTCATCGCCATCATCGTCAGAGGACTTATTCGCCTCGTCTTCATCATCTCCGGGGCGCCTGGCGGGTGGTGGTGGGGGTGGCGGAGGTGAGTACCTACCTCCTTCCTTCTCCACCTCCACCTTGATCTTGTATCCTTGCTCGTTGACGAAGAGGAGGAAGGAGTCCACCATCCTCACCCCGGCCCTGCACCCGAACTGCATGCGGACAGGCGCGGTAGGGTCATCGAAAGATGCCTCATCCATCGCCATCGGCCGTCCCACTGGACGCGCCCCCACCCTGAGCTTCCCAGCGCTCCGGTACGGGGGGGGGGAGGGACCCCGTGTAGCTTGGTCCAGGTGGGCACCAACGTCTCAGATGCGAGCTCGCTCACGGCGCCCTCCAGGACCATCGCCCTCGCCTTGGAGATGGGCAGCCGCAGACCGCCCCCTCTGATCGCCATTCTCAGGTTGCCGGTCGAGGGGAAGACTAACGCGAAGTCGGCCTCGCTGAGATGCTTCACTTGCCAGTTCCACTCGTCTTCAACGAGATCTTTGAACTCATCTTCGACTTGGGCTGCCGAGAGCTTAGCTCCTTCGACGAACACCGTGGCCGAGTTTGGCGGAGCTTTGGCCACTTCTTCTTCAACCACCTCGAGACACATGTATCCAATGCCGTCCCGGCCGAAGCCCGCCCAGTACGGGTCAAATCGCGCATCCGCCACCGTGCACATGGCCGACGGATGGCCTGTCGCATTGCACTTGACGCAAAAGGGCTCTTCCGTGCAGTCTGCCTGGAGGTGGCCCACCTTATTGCAGCTGTAGCAGGTGGCCTTGGTCCCCTCCAGCGCAGCCGGGCCGCCGCCCGCCGCCGAGGAGGCACCGGTCCCCTCGACCGTGCCCTCGGTGAACCTCTTGCGCTGATCTTGCCAGCCTTGGTTCCTGGCCCCGCCGCGCCCCGTACGAGCGCCCTCGCTGGTACGAGCCCTGCTGGCCGCGCTGCTCCCGCCGCCTCTCTCCATCCCTACTACGCCTCGGGGAGGGGTCCCGCCCGCCGTACACCCGGCGGTTTTCCTCAGATTCACGCCGGACGCGCTCATCGAGGTCCCGCCGGTTCCCGCCGCCGGCGTACTCCTCAAAGGAGCGCTTCCCCTGCCGCGCTTCGCTGCCGAGCCCCTTGTCCATTGGAGGGGAGGAGGAGGAGGAGGGAAGTGCGGCGGCTGCTCTCCTTCTAGCTCTACGTGCTCTGCGAGCGTGTTTCTTCACATCGGCTGCGGAAGCTGGAAACCCTAAGTTGTGATCTAGGGTTCCACGGGGGCGCCACCACCACTTATAAGTGTGGACAGCGTAGCTGGGCCGGGGCACCAGGTTGGGCCTATCACTCGACGGACTCGAAACTGCACCAGGGCCCACCTGCGAAAGCGAGAGCACCCCCGACCGCACCGCCCCCGTAGCCGCAGCGAGGCCCACCTTGCGGCCCACAGGCTCCACCAGGCCCATCCGAGTTTGTGCGCTGTCAGCGCCCCGCACCTCCTCCACCAAGTCGAACCCTAGCCTCCGCTGCGCGGCGGCCGCCGCCGCCGCCGGAGAGCCGGTGGGGGAGGGGATGGCTACCTGCAGCGAGCCCACCAGAAGCACTTGCGCCGCCCTCGGCGAGATCGCCGCCTCCGAAGAGCGCAAGGGGGCCGCCACCCTCGGGCAGAGCGGCGGGAACTCTTCCCCTGCAGGATTGCCGCGCGCAGCGTCACCGGCGGGGCTCAGACGACGGGCCACCCTAGGCGCCGCGCATCGCGCCGCCGGGCGCGCCGTCCAGTTCGCCACCGCTGCCTCGAGGAAGGGGGCCAGCGACACCTCCCTAGGTGCGGGCCGCGTGCAACCCTGCTCTCCCAACTCCCCATCGCTGCCAGATACCGAGCCCAAGGAGCCCTCCTCCGCGGGCCAGGACGGCGAGAGATCCGGTGGAGACACCACCACCGCCGGCCGGCGCCCCTTGCGCCGCCGGAGACGTGCTGAGGCCCCGCTAGAAGCGCGCCCGCCGTCTCCTCCCGAGTCGCCTCCCGCGTCGCCCTCCGAGTCGCGAGAGAGAGGGGAAAAACGATTCGCCATCCCTCTCAGCTATGCGCTGGACTACCCCAAAATGCATATCTAGGTCCTAAATTTTATTCAAATGGTTCATGTGAGGTCCTAAATTGATATGACCGGTCCATGTGGCACTTTGACCGCTGCCACATCGACGCTGGGCGTGGATATTTGCAAAAAGCCCCCGGATCATACAAGAACGCCCCAGAACGTAGTAGCTATAGCTGTCCATGACCACCCAGGCCCCAGCGACAGCGCGGGGCAGAACCTGCTGCAGCTGGTGCCTAGCACGCTCATGGTGGATGTCGGTCTTTATGAACTGCTCGTCCAGCATGGGGAAGAGCGCCTCAGCCTCCTGTGTTGGCATGTGTTGCCAACGGCGGGATGTAGTGCAACGGCGCATTTGCAACCATGTGGGATTTGATCGGTCGCCAGGAAGAGAGCTACAAATGGTTGGAACCTTGGAGGACTCCACGTACGTAAGCGGCTCAGTGAAAGGACATATGTTCCTAATCTTGTTTTCGGTGTTTGATCACAACATTTGGAAGATCTAATGGTTTCCCTAAGTATGTTCACAACATTTGGAAGATCATGGATAAATGCGATCATACACTTCCCTGGACATCCATACGATTGATAGCAAAAATGGAGAAAATAAAAGAGAAAAGGAAGAAAAGAAACGAGAAGAGGAGAGGAGAAAACAGGGGAGCCGGCCTCCCTGGCCGGCCCCTAGGCCAGGCTGTTCGGGCGGTGCCCCGGCCCCAGCTCTCCCCAAGCCGGCCCCAGGCCGGGCCGTTCGGGCGGTGCCCCGGCCCCAGCTCGTCACCACGCCGGCCTGGCCGTGCTCCCAGGCCAGGCTATCCGGGCGCTACCCCGGCTCCGCCTCGACTCCACGCCGGCCCCAGGCTGGGCCATCTCCAGGCCGGGGTGGAAAGGCGCGCCGGCCCCAGACCGGGCCCAAGCCGTCCCCACTGTGGCTCAAGGCCGGGGTGGGATTGTGGCGCTGCCCCGGCCGTCCTAGCCGGCTTGGCCGGCCCCCCAGGCCGGGGTGCGCTGCTGTGAAGGGTGGGTTCCCCCAACGACCGTTTCCCCCTCTCTGGTATAAAAGGAGATCATCCTCTACCTTTAGAAAGTGTCAATGACACTCACTCTCTCCACCATTGAATGACCACAACTCAAGCTCAAGCATCTCCCCAAATCCCCAACCAAAGCTCGTGATACTTTGGGATTTGGAGGAGACATCCCCGAATTACAACTCCACCAAGCCGATTAGAAATCAACCCACTCATCCCTTAGGGATCTTGTTGTTCTTAGTTCATCGGAGCCAAGAATCTTGTCGCTCCTAGCTCATCGAAGCTCGGAGCCTTGTTGATATCCCCAGAGCTCTTGTGCTCGTGGATCTTGTCTCTCGGAGTCTTGGTGGCTCTCGGGATTTGGTGAGGACCCTCCAAGCTTGTGGAGTGTGCATCATCCTTGTAAAGGTTCTAGTTGTCAACCTCAATGGAAATATAGTGATTCGAGCCTCTCCACGTCTGATGAGGGGATAGTAACCCGGTATGCCAACTCCCAGGTGTAATCCGGCCCAAACGGCGGATGGACCAAATCCGGCTAAGAACAAAGAAGCTTCAGAAAGGCCCAGGGCTTGTAAGGATCGTAACCCGGATTGTGGGTTATGGTAAGGAAAGTTAGGTTTGTATATAGAGTTCGAGTAGGACTCAAGGAGCGCTTTGTATGGCAAGCCAAAGGGGGTATGAGTACTATATAAACCAACCCCTAGGCTTCGCCTGAGAGGGATTCAAGTCATAACTGTAACACCTATTATCGAGTATCCAGTATAATCATATCGAGATCCGGCGAGTTGTTTTCCGGCTCTTAGATTGCTTTTCGCCATGTCTTCCTTCGAGCTAAACCCTCTCCCAAATACCTGTGTCGACTTGCCCCTAGATCAGTTACCCCCGGTAACATCTGCCGTGATTATCCCACGACAGTTGGCGCCCACCGTGGGGCCTGCGTCCAAAGGTGTTTACATCACGGGAGAAGCTCGGAAGAGTATGGAGAACTTTGTCGTCGACGAGATCTACTCCAATGACGAAGGAGAGCAGATAGTGGACAATTCCGGGTGGGAGTTGGAGCCGGATCACTTCGAATCCGGATCCATGGTGTCAATCGGCCAAATCAATATCTTCATCGGCATGGTACGTACGCTCAATTTGAAAGGACAATATCATGTGCATGTTACAGGGACTTCCAGCAGGGACAAAGGGGCGTTGAAGCAAACAGTGGATCCAGCCTCCTCGGCCACTTCGGGATCCTTGAGATGGGCGGAGCAAGAGGTAACATGGAGCAGAAGGGATCACCCGGAAGGAATAAAGCACCCCGGAACCTTGGCATTAGTGGTGGCACCCCAGGTCAATGGTTACGAGCTGAAGAAAGTCTTGATGGATGGAGGGAGTAGTATCAACATCCTATATTGGGAAACCTTCTTGCGCATGAACCTCAAGGAGTCCCAGCTACAAAAAAGTTCGACGGTGTTCCATGGAATCGTGCCGGGTCATTCGGCACGCCCCGAAGGAAAAATTGCGTTGGAAGTAGCCTTTGGAGAATCGGTAGATAACTATCGGGTGGAGTGGCTCACGTTCGAGGTAGTCAAGCTGCACAGCCCCTACCACGCTCTGTTCGGAAGGCCGGCTTATGCTAAGTTCATGGCTAGGCCGTGCTACGTGTATCTGCAATTAAAGATTCCGGGCCCCAAGCAGACCATCACTATCCATGGAAACCGGGATATAGCAGCCGAGTGCGATGAGGGAGATTCAGTAATGGCCGAACAAGCCTGCAGGAAGGAAGAGCTTCAGTATTACCGGTCGCAGGTGGATCCGGATGATGGTACAGCGTTGAGAAGGCCAGATGCTGAAGACGAAAGAGTGAAGTTCAAGGCAGCTCAAGATACCAAGAAAGTAGATTTTGTGGAGGGAGATCCCACCAAGCAATTCACTATAGGGTCCAATCTAGATGATGCGCAAGAAAAGGCTCTGGTGGAATTCATCCGTTCAAATGCGGATGTGTTTGCTTGGACACCCAGCGACATGCCGGGTATTCCCACTGAGTTGGCAGAGCACAGTTTGCACGTGGATCCCAAGGCCAGGCCTGTGAAGCAAGGTATGAGAAAGATGAATGAGGAAAGGAGAAGAGCTATAGGTGAGGAAATCGCGCGACTATTAACCGCAGGCTTTATCATGGAAGTATTTCACCCCGACTGGTTAGCAAACCCGGTTCTTGTGATGAAAAAGACAAATGAATGGAGGATGTGTATCGATTTCACGAGCCTCAACAAGCATTGCCCAAAGGATCCGTTCGCACTACCAAGGATAGACCAAATCATAGACGCGGTAGCCGGAAGCGACTTGCTGTGTTTCCTGGACGCATATTCGGGGTACCACCAGATTAAACTCAAAAGGGAGGATTGGGAGAAAACGTCATTCATAACCCCTTTTGGGGCCTTCTGCTACAAAACCATGACGTTTGGATTGAAAAATGCGGGCGCAACTTACCAACGATGTATTCAGAAGTGCTTCGAGGACCAAATTGGGCGCAACGTGCACGCGTATGTGGATGACGTGGTTATTAAGACCCGGAAGGCAGAAACGTTCATTGATGATTTGAAGGAGACATTTAAAAACTTGAGAAGGTACCAGATGAAGCTTAACCCAACGAAGTGCGTATTTGGAGTCCCGGCTGGGAAGTTACTCGGCTTTATAGTCTCCGAGAGAGGAATCGAGGCAAACCCGGACAAAATCAAGGCCATCCAAAGTTTGAAGAAACCGGAAAATTTGAAGCATGTTCAAAAGCTCACGGGCTGCGTAGCAGCCTTGAGCCGGTTCATATCCAGGCTTGGAGAAAAGGCAATACCCTTGTATCGGCTTTTGCGGAAGTCAGATAAGTTCGTGTGGGATCAGGAGGCAGATGAGGCGTTTGAAGCGCTAAAAAAGCAATTGTCGGAAGCGCCAGTACTAGCAGCCCCGGGTCCTAAAGAACCTATGTTATTATACGTGGCCGCCGGTCCCCGGGCCGTCAGCGCGGTAGTTGTCGTAGAACGCAAGGAGGATGGGAAGGGATACCCGGTCCAAAGGCCGGTTTATTATGTCAGCGAGGTGTTATCGGAAGCAAAGCAGCGTTATCCACATTGGCAAAAGTTGGTGTTTGGGGTCTTTATGGCCAGCCGGAAGTTGAAGCCATATTTCCAAGAACATCCCATAACAGTGGTTAGTTCAATACCAATGTCGGATATCATCAGAAACTCGGATGCAACGGGAAGAATAGCCAAATGGGCAATAGAGATGGGAGATTATCATATCAGCTACGAGCCCAGATCAGCAATCAAGTCACAGGCTTTGGTCGATTTTGTTAACGACTGGACACACACTGGAATGGCTACTATAGTCCCAAATTCCGAGTCATGGACCATGCACTTCGATGGATCAAAGCAGTATGAAGGGTCAGGAGCTGGAGTGGTGCTGACGTCGCCAAAGGGGGACAAACTAAGTTACGTGCTACAGATTCACTTCGATTGTTCAAATAACGTGGCCGAGTATGAGGCCCTACTGCACGGCTTGAAGATAGCCAAGGAGATGAACATCAGAAGGATACGATGCTTTGGGGATTCGGATCTTGTGGTGCAGCAGGTATCAGGAACCTGGGATAGGAAGGACGCCACTATGGCAGCGTATCGCAGAGAGGTTGATAGGGTTGCCGGGTGTTTCTCCGGGTATGAAGTAGAGCACATAGACAGAAGAAAAAATGAGGCAGCGGATGCACTCGCCAGACTCGGCTCGCGTAGAGAGCCGGTTCCACCTAATGTTTTCCTGGATGAGCTATGGCGACCGTCAGTTAAATCCGAGTCTGAGGAAGAACTAGCAAATCGAGACCCGGATGAGGAGTTTGTGGCTACAATACGTACTGTTCCCGAGTGGACAGAGCCATATCTGGCCTATCTATCACGGGGCGAATTGCCAGAGCAGGAAGTATTAGCAAGACAAATCTTGAGGCGGGCAAAAGGATATACTATTATCAATGGGGAGCTGTACAAGAGAAGCGCGACAGGAGTCTTTCTGCGCTGCGTGACACCGGAAGAAGGCCGACAAATCCTTAAGGAGATCCACGAAGGTGATTGTGGGCATCATGCGTCCACAAGATCCCTTGTGGCTAAGGCCTATCGGCATGGGTTCTTCTGGCTCACGGCCTTAACAGACGCGGAGCGGATAGTGGCAAGATGCGATGGATGTCAAAGGTACGCTCGCCAAACTCATGTGCCGGCTATGGAGTTACGGACAATACCACTAACCTGGCCATTCGCTGTTTGGGGTATGGACATGGTTGGCCCTTTCCATATGTCACCATGCAAGAAGGCACATCTTTTAGTGGCTGTCGATAAGTTTACCAAGTGGGTGGAGGTTATGCCGGTTACCAATTGTGAAGCGGCCACAGCAGTCAAATTCCTGAAAAGAATCATATACCGGTTTGGATATCCCCACAGTATAATCACTGACAACGGAACCAACATGTCCCTTGGAGAGATGGAAAAATTTTGTGGCAACAATGGAATCAGGCTTGATGTGGCATCAGTGGCACATCCGCAAGCCAACGGGCAAGTGGAGAGGGCGAACCAAGAGCTACTTCGAGGATTGAAACCGCGGCTAAGGGTCCCTTGTATCAGGGCCGCTGGAGCGTGGGTTGAAGAACTCCCTTCCGTGGTCTGGGGTATCAATACTACACCTAACCGGTCCACCCAGATGACGCCTTTCTTCATGGTTTACGGCGCAGAAGCAGTATTACCAAGCGACATCATTCATGATTCACCAAGAGTGACAGCCTACGTCGAAGTGGAGAACGAGAAGAACCGGCAAGACGCCGTGGACATGTTAGAAGAACAAAGGGAGCAAGCCTTAGAAAGGTCAGCCATATATCAGCAGGATTTGCGAAGATATCATAGCCGGCGGGTAAAAAGCCGGGTCTTCCAGGAGGGAGACTTGGTCCTGCGCTTGGTTCAAACAAACGAGGGAAAACACAAGCTATCGCCGCCATGGGAAGGACCTTTCATCATAAGCCGGAGTCTACATAATGGGTCATATTACTTGGTAGATGCAAGAGAAGAATCGGCCACAGTCAACGACACTGCTCATACTACTGCACCTATGCAAGAAAGAGATAGACCATGGAACGTGGCTCAGCTACGTCCATACTATACTTAGCAGAAAATGATGTAACAGGCAGCAGGTTTCAGACGCACTCTTTTCCTATCCAGGGCACCCTTGGGGACTGGATGGGTTTTTAATGAGGCGGCTTGCTGGCCTAATTTTCTCATATCAAATAAAAAGGGGATTATCGAGAAAAGAGACAATTGTCATTTATACGGCGTAAAATATTTAGGTCTTGAGGGCTAGTTGCTCCTACAAGCACAGCTGCAAACTCAAAAAAGACCCGGCCTTGATGCCAATGAGTTATAGGGGCCGGCAACTCGAAAAAACGAGTGCGGCTACAATCTTATAACCGGACAAAGAAGTCCAAAATTCTCGTCTATTCTTACTTAAGCTCGATGTGACTCGCAACAAAGTGGCATGATCTGTTCGCCTACGATTACTATCAGTCATGAGACCCAAAAGGGACTTGTTTGACCCAGTTTTCGTATTGATGTAACAACATGGTATCCACGCGAAAGCCGGCTTATAGTACAAGATAGTCGAAAGGGTCATCTAAACCACAGGTTATGCAGAGTATAAGGCTTACAGCCGGAAACTCAACGATTATCAAGCATAACTTCAAACCTCATAAAAGCTGTCCTGAAGTTTTGGGCATCCAGCGATGGGCGATTCGTTTCCTTGAAAAGAAACAATCATGTGTCCTAGACGCGGAAACCCGGGCTGGGGACTTATGAGCTCTAATGAGGAAACAACATCATCCAGCCGATTAAATTACAACGAGCCACGCATCCGGGTCTCAGACGAAACCCGGAGGACGGGCTTTGCTAAGAAAAAAGAAGTATAAGTTATCGAGAATAAAGCAAGTGGATATCAAGAATAAGAAAACGCAAAGATACATTCATCAAAAGCCCAAAGGGGCGCAAAGTGCATCGGGAGTTTAACTCAAAGTATTACAATATCATAAAAGTATCAAAAGAGCACAGGCGCTCTGCTTAAACGAATAGTAAAGCTGTTGTAAACGACGCTTCGCCGATTGACGCATGTGGAATGATAAGCGTTACTTCAAGCTGCAGGATCCACCTTGGCCTTGCCCTTGGTGCCACTTGGATCAGTAGTAGTCTCGGGCTGCGCAGCAGAAGTTGCAGGAGCAGAGTCGACCTCGGCCTTCTTGGCGGCTTCTTCCTTTAACTTGATCGCTTCCTCCCTCCAACGGACAAGCATATCGAACGGCTGGGGGCGGTCAGCCTTGACAACCTTGTCATTAGCATCATAAGCCGGAAGAATCACATCAATTTCTAAGGCATCAGCGATAACACTAGCCGGATGACGGACTTCTTTCTGAATAGCCTTGAAGTCCTTTGGCAAAAACTTGGACCCATCCAAGTTGAACTCTGGGAATCCGCTCATAAGCTTGGACAGCTCTAGCTTGGGAGCGTAGGCCTTAGCTAACGCGAGTCCCCGGGTTACCCCAAAGCGGCAGGAGGACCGTTTCCAATGCCAAATCCATTCGGGGATGGTAGAGCAGCTTTCTAGTAACTTCTTCATGTTATCTGGCCTGATACCCGGCAGACGTAACTCGTCAAGTATCCAACTGACTCCGCTGCAAAGTTGGCGAAGAGTATTCTTGATGGTTTTAAGCTTGGCAGCATCATCTCCTTCGGGGGCAGCGTCATGTGGCCCTGCTAAAAAAGGCAAAAGAAGCAAAGATAGTAGGCAAACAAGTGCAGTTGTTCAAATCAAAGTAATCCGAGTCACAAAAGGTGAAATTCAAAAATCTTACCAGTTGCGGTACGATAAACACCATCAATTTGAGCAGAAAGAGTTGTCAGTTTGCCTTTTGCCTTACGAGCTCTCTTCTTGTACTTTTTCGTCATCTTCTGGCACCTATGAGCCTCAGTCTCAGCAGCTTCACGAAGGGCCGCTTCTTTTTCAGCAAGCTTGGTGGATTTGGCCAGTTTCTTCTCCAACTGTGAAACATAGTCCTGTAGGGAAGCATGAAGAAGGGTCAGCCAGAAACATTATGCAAAGTTCCAAGCAAGCTACCTAGTAATTTACTCGGAACTTGGGGACTATATATGGAATCAATTGGTGTTAGTCGGGATTACCTCGTGCTTGAGTATTAAGGCATCTAGTAAGTTTTCTTCGTCACCCTTCAAGGTATGAAGGGCATCTAGCATCTGAGCAAAGGTCATGTCTTCAGGACGAAGTTGAGAAGGGCCGGAGGATTGGCCCTCTTGTGGAGGAGCTGTTCCGGGTCTGGGGGTCGAAACCCGGGTCGTTTGAACGTCCGGGTTAGGAGAGCCCGGCTTGGTCTCCAAGATGATGTCTTCGTCCACTTCTTCAGAGGGCTGGGGTGATGCAGTTTTCGGTGGAATTGGGTCCTTGAAAGGGTCTTCTTCTTTTCCGTCCTCGGCCTCGTCTTCAATCTCAACGTCCATGTCATCACTCGGCTTCTCCTCTTCCTGTCCTTCCGGTTCAGGAATATCCTGGTCGCTCAGCGTAACTGTGGCGCTGAAGACAAGAAGGAGGACATGGATCGGTGGAAGGTACCGAAAAAGGAAAGGTAACAAGTACGAGAAAATGCAAATAAAGGTAGTTACCCGGTATTTACGGCGTAGTCCGGAGGAAGTTCGCCACTGGAAGCGGATGACGTTGGCAAGAGCACTGGCTGCGGGACGCGAAATTGCCCGGCAAGTGGATGAGTAGGAGACGGGTGACGCTGAGGAGATTGGGAAGGTTGAGCTGGAGGGGTACTGGCTCGATGAGTAGGTGAAGTGGGAATACCCGGGTTAAGGGGATCATCCCCCGGAGAATTCCGGGTCACCCTACGTTTAGTCGGAAGAGGATCCTTCAAGAAGGGTGAATGTGATAATCGCTCGTTAAGTTCATGCATAGCAGCAAAGGAGTAAGGCACACGAGACACAGAAGAGAAGGGAACCTTTTCAACTACCCCTCTAGCCTTCCTTTTGTTTCCAACTGGAGGCTCCCGGTCAGACTCGGTGGCTTCCGGGTCATTTTCTTCTTCCTCCTCGTCATCCCCCGACCCTGAAAGCCGAGTAAGTATCAGATAAGGGAAACAGCACAGATAAAAGGCAGGTATAAAGGTTATGGAGGAATACCCTCATCATCATCCACAGACTCGACCTCTTCTTCGGGGTCTTGAGAAGGAGGAGAGTTTTCGACTTTCCAGAAGGGATCGTCAGCCTGTAAACAGGTAAATACAAATGATGGTTAAAGGCTGTAGCGGACGAAAGTACTGAAATAAGAAAAAGGGGGCAGGACTCACCGCTGGGGCGGGATTCTCCCGAGTAAACAGGGGTAACCCGGCGGTGTTCTTTATGACGTCCAATCTCTCCACCAAGAAGCCCTTGATGGTCTTGATGGTGTTACCGGCAGGGAAGTTTTTGGTGGAGTAGCGGAGGGAGTCTGTGATATGGCCCGAGTATTCGTGCAGCAGTTTTGAACGAATGGAGTTGGGTTGAACCCGGAACTCCACCCAGGTCTTTACTAAGTTGAGCCCGAGAAGGCCATGGGCTGAGAAAGCTGCTAATTTGGCCAGAAGGGGCTGAATCGCTTCCCTATCAGGATCAGGCGCAAAAGCATTGAAAGACGCGGAGGGTTCGAGGGGGGTCTCCGAGTAACCCGGCAATTTCCTCTCGCCATCCGGAGAGGTATCATGGCAATAGAAGAAGGATAGCTGCCAATTTTTGGCGTGGGAGTTCAGATTAAGGGCTGGCATCAGCGAGTGCTTGCGGCGTTGGATAGATACCCCGCCGCAAGTAAGGATTGCTCCGTCATCGCTCTCGCGGCACGGTTCACAGTAAAATAACTCGGTAAAAAGAGCTAGGCTTGGTTGAATGCACAGGTAAGACTCGGACAAGACTATGAAGTGGGTGATGTTCAGCATAGAGTTAGGCCCTATGTCGAACACCCGGAGGCCGTAGTGGCTTAGGATTTCTCGGAAGAAGGGGTGACCCGGAGGACGGAACCCCCGGATCACGTGCTCGGTAAAGCAGATTACCTCATTCCCGGTAGGAGTGGGACGGGTCTCATCGCCAGGAGCCCTCCAGTGTATTTCCTTTTGGGAAGGAAGGATTCCTAGCTCGGCCATCCCATCCAGTTTGGCCTTCGTTGTTGAAGACCGGCCCCAGTCGGCAGAAGCGGTTTGGGAGGTCTTTGCAGGAGCCGGGTGTTTTCCCTGTCTTTTAGGAGCCATGGAGCTGACCTGCAAGGGACAAGAAATGTGTGGGGTAAGATTCGGAACATCAACTCATTTGAATCTGGAGACATTAAGACGCTGAAGGCTAAAACAAGACCCGGGTAATGCGCTACGAAGCTAAGTGCTGAAGATTTTCCGGGTGTCGGATGAAGTTGAGTAAATTGTTAATTACTTACGTATTGAGGTGGGTTGGGTGAACATGGATGGTTGCCCATACCTTACTGAGGAGGGATTAACTGGAAAAGAAGGATTATCCGGGTGTTAATGCGGCAGGCGGAGAAAACAAGGCGGAACGGATCTAGAATCGAAGGACTTGCAAGTAATCTTATATGAAGTTTAATGGTTAATAAGGGCGCGGAAATGGGTGGTGATTGCGTATCAGGTGCTTGAAGAAGCTAAGGACTATCGAAGCGGACTAATTTGATGGTTCCCTAAAATTGATTTGCGGGTTGACTCAGATCCAATCTTGGTCAAATTGATGAAATTGCCGGTTTCAGTTGGATGGTTGAGAGGGGCTTACCGAAGGAGTTGAGGTCCGAACTGAGGCCGGTGCGCGGCGCGGCTTGAGTGTCTCACCACAGTCCTTGATGAAAGAAACAAGAGCGTGGCGGCGGGGCTCGATGGCGGCGCTGGAGAGCTCGAGGTCGGGTGCGGCCGGAGGTGGCCTTATCTCTGGAAGCGCGCGTGAGCCCGGCGGCCGGAACTGTGAGGGAGCGAGGAGAAAGAAATGACGAAACGAGGTGAATGGTTTAGGGTTACCCTCTGCTGATATTTATAAGGGAGGTGGTGAGCTCACCCGCGGCCAGAAAGCCGGAAATTGCGGAACAGTAATTATCCGCGCGGATTTGGCGTTGTGGGCGTTCGGAGCAAGGGTTCAAATATGGAAAGGCCCATTAGGCGTTCGAGGAAGGATCGAGCTATCGGGATAGCGAGCGCCTCAAGAATGAATCCATGAAGCCCGCGCTATCCTGGGGACTACTGATGAGGGGATAGTAACCCGGTATGCCAACTCCCAGGTGTAATCCGGCCCAAACGGCGGATGGACCAAATCCGGCTAAGAACAAAGAAGCTTCAGAAAGGCCCAGGGCTTGTAAGGATCGTAACCCGGATTGTGGGTTATGGTAAGGAAAGTTAGGTTTGTATATAGAGTTCGAGTAGGACTCAAGGAGCGCTTTGTATGGCAAGCCAAAGGGGGTATGAGTACTATATAAACCAACCCCTAGGCTTCGCCTGAGAGGGATTCAAGTCATAACTGTAACACCTATTATCGAGTATCCAGTATAATCATATCGAGATCCGGCGAGTTGTTTTCCGGCTCTTAGATTGCTTTTCGCCATGTCTTCCTTCGAGCTAAACCCTCTCCCAAATACCTGTGTCGACTTGCCCCTAGATCAGTTACCCCCGGTAACATCTGCCGTGATTATCCCACGACAACGTCGGTGGAAGGACTCGAAGGAGATACAGTGTGCCATTTGAGGGCTACTCGGTGTTCCACTTTGGTGGCACCGCACCGCTCCAATGGAGATTAGCTTCCATTGGGAAGTGAACTTCGGGATAAATCTCCGCGTCATTGTGTTCGGTTATCCCTCAACTTACCTTTACTTGTTACTACTAGCTTAGTCATATATTCACCTTGTGCTAGTTGTACTTGCTCAACATATATGATTGTTCACCTAGTTGCATAATCCAGACAAACTATATTTGAGCACTATCTTGTTAACTCGAAAAATAAGCTAAAATTTGTAGTTAACCTATTCACCCCCCTCTAGTTAACCTCTCGATCATTCAATTGGTATCGGAGCCTCGTCTCTTTATATAGGGCTTTACCGCCTAAAGAGGAGGAAAGGATGGCTAATGATCCCATCACCATGGAGGGGATTCAAAAGTTAATCCAAACTATGATTGATAGCTCCGAGAAAAGATGGAGGGACTAATAAAAGACTTGACATCTACATTTAATCAATCTAGAGAGAATGTTTCCTTATATGAAAATGGAACCCTCATTCCATCTAAGGAAGGAACCGCAACATCGGCACATCCAAATGGTAGTGGTGGAAACCTCTTTGGCTTTGCTTATAACAATGCTCCTAATGTTCAACATGCACATGTTAAGCATCTTGGTCCACCTCCTATGGTGGATAGACATCGTTTTACTAACTGGAAAGCTTCCATGAAGTCTTACATGTGCAGCTCTTCAATGAAAATATGGAGAATTGTTGAAATAGGGTATGAGCCAAAGGATCCCTTGAACTTAAGCTCAAGTGACATCATAGATGAGCAACTCAATGCTCATGCTTTGCACAAGTTGGAGAAGGCAATGGAAAAGGAAGGAGCTGAGTAGATCCGGTCCTTCACAAGTGCGAAGAAAGCTTATGATTTCCTTGTTGATATGTTTGACGACAACGTCAACCTTCAACGATCCAAGATGTCAATCATCCAAAGACAAGTTGAACACTTTCATTTGAGTGATGGAGAGAACATTGAAGACATGTTTAGAAGACTCAAGGATCTCGTAAATGACATGAGAGATTGTGGATTCAAGGATTGTACGGAGAATCGGGTCAAGGAGAAATTTCTACCCACCTTGATTCCATACAATTAAAACATGGTGATGAATGTCCAATCAAGGGCCGATTACTTGGATCTACCCCACAATGATGTTTTGGGTCTCTTCCTCACTCTAAAAGTCATGAAGCAAACCTCCGATGATGTCATGGCTCGTGTAAACGGAATGAAGAGACCCTCTCTTCCCTTGAAGGCCAAGGCCATTCCCCATGAAGAAAATGACTCAAGTGATGATGGTGGATCTACTCATGAGGTCTCCGAGAAAGATATGAAGACATCACATGAAGAATTCTTGGCTCTTGCTCGACACAAGTGGTGTAAGAAGGGAGATTTTAGATCCAATGCCACCAAGAATAAAGGGAAGGAAGCCTCAAGCATGAAGAAGTAAAGAACTTGCTTCAATTGTGGAGATTCCGAGCACTTTGTTGCCGAGTGCCCCTTCAAGAGCAGAATTGAACATGGTGGAAGACTTATCAAGAAATCCACTTTCATTCCCAAGTCCAAGAAATTCATCAAGAGAGGCCCTCCTAGGGCATTGATTGCAAAATAAGTTGAGTACACGTCTGGTGGTGAAGAGAGTGGTGGTGAAGAAGTAGGTATGGCGGCCATGGCTAGGGGCATCGTACCTCCTAACTTAAGCTCTCTCTTCTCCAACCCAAATGACAACAAGGGTCCTTCGAGTCACAAGTGCTTCATGGCCAATGGTATATCCCCAAAGGTGACTCCTACACTCAAACTTGCAAACTCTTCTACTCATTCACTATTAAATTGTGTCGAGGAAGACCCCTTGATAAACTATGTGGAGAAACTAGAAGGAGAAACTAAATCTATCTTTGTCTCTCTCATGGATCAATTAAGTGAGGAACATGGCCCCATTGATGAACATGAGGAGAGAATAACTTTACTTGAAAAGTTTTCTCGTGATGATGCTAGTAAAATTGAGGAGCTTGAGAAAGCTCTAGATGAATCACATTGCTTTAGAGAAAGCATAGAGGAAACCTTTGCAGTTGACATAGCTAAAGTAAAACTTGATTGTGAACATGCTTTTGCTAAGGTAACGGAATTCATGGACTAAAATGATGCAACTAACCAAGGTTACAATGAACTCATTAAGGATTTTGATAAGCTTAAAATTGATTATCGAACAATTTAAAATGAGCTCAAAACCTTAAAAGGGTTAAAAAATGTGGGTAAAAACTCTTGTATTACTAACCCTTTGTGTGTCAAGGCAACTCACATTGAGGAGAACAATAGGTTGAAGGCACAAGTCAACAAAGGTATTGCCACATGCATTCAAGGGCAAAAGGACCTTAATGATCTCTTGAGTAATCATAAGAGAGTTATTGGCAAGGAAGGCCTTGGTTTTGGTTCCACCTCCAAGGTGGCTTACAAGAAGAAGTCAACTCCCTCCACTAACTCTATTGTTTTTGTGGAGGAGGGGGAGTTAGCTAATGATGAATATGAGTTTGATATGATTGCTAAGAGTATTGTTCCTAGGAACACTACTACTCACAACAACTTTGCGGGAAAGTATAACCAATCTTATGTGCTTCTTAAATCTATTGATGGTCATGTTTATGCAAAATATGTTGGCACCTCATATGGTGATGATTACAAGCATGCTATTTGGGTTCCTAAGACCCTTGTGACTAACAAGAAAGGACCCATCTAAAAATGGGTACCTAAGACAAGAAGTTGATTCATTGCAGGGTTGAATTTCCGGTGGAACATCATGGATGATTGATAGTGGTTGTTCCGCACACATGACCGGAAGCAAGGAAGTGTTAGATGATTTAAAACTCTAACTTCTCAAATTTTCTCATGTAACTATTGGTGATTGCTCACAACTTAAGGTATTGGGACATGGCAAGGTGGTCATTTCTCCGGATTCATCCATTGAGAAAGTCCTTCTTGTTGAGTCCCTTAGCTATAATCTTCTTTCCGTCTTACAACTTTGTGAATGCAATTTTACATGTGTATTTGGGCGTCATCACGTGCTTGTCCTTCACACTATTTATCTTAAAGTAGCCTTTGTTGGATTTGTGGAAAACTCTATGTATATAGTGGATTTCTCGAAAGAAACTACACATATCGCCACTTGTCTAATGGCTAAATCCGACGCGAGGTGGCTTTGGCATCGCCGCTTGGGCCACGTCGGTATGAGAAATCTACAAACTCTTGTGAAGGGTGAGCATGTGGTAGGACTAACAAGTGTGATTTTTTCCAAAGATCGCCCTTGTAACTCTTGTATTGCCGGAAAGATGCATGAGAAGAACCACCCCAAGACATCAATCATCTCCACAACAAGGCCCTTCGAGCGTATTCACTTGGAATTATTTGGGCCTCCCACATATGATAGTCTTGGGGGTAAAAAGTATTGTTTGGTAATTGTTGATGACTATACAAGATACAGTTGGGTATTCTATATCAAGAATAAGAGTGAGACTCAAGAAAGGTTCATATCTTGGGCCACGGAAGTGCAACGCCAATATGACACCAAGATCTTGTCTATTAGGAGTGACAATGGGTCCGAGTTCAAGAACTACACCATGGATGAATTCTTGAGTGAAGAGGGGATAAGACATCAATATTCCGCTGCGTACACCCCTCAACAAAATGGTGTAGAGGAGAGGAAGAATCGCACACTCATTGATATGGCGAGAACTATGATGGACGAGTTCAAATCCCCATATAACTTTTGGGCCAAAGCCATCAACACCGCTTGTCACCTATCTAACCGACTCTTCCTACGTCCGATGATTGGTATGACTCCATATGAACTCCTAACTGGTAACAAACCCAACCTCAAATATCTTCGAGTTTTTGGGTGCAAATGTAAAGTTTACATAAAAGGAACTAGATTGTCTAAGTTTGAGCCTAGAACTTTTGAAGGTATATTTGTTGGTTATGCCACGAACTCTCACACTTACAGAGTCTACAACATATCCACCGGGTGTGTTGAAGAATCTATGGATGTGGAATTTCATGAGGATAATGGCTCCCAAGTGGAGCAAATTGATTGTGATGAGGAAAAAACTTATTTTTTATTTGATTCAAATTAAATCCTTTCCCCCCAATTTTCCAAACTTTCCTACCAACCTACTCCCCGTTCTTAAGGACAACATTCCGAGTGACATCCAGTAGCGTATCTGATGGTGCAGATCTTGCACTCGTTGGGAGACCCCAAGAGGAAGGTACGATGAGCACAACAACATTTTTCTCTCAGAAAGAAACACATGTTGAATCAAACAGTAGGAGGAAGGAGTAACTTCAGAAGGTTGATGTAGCTGAGATGGCAGGGCGCACTACCGGTTCAGCAGCAACGTGGAACCTACACAACACAAACAATTCACTTCCCCCAACGAAGGAGTCAGATTGTCAATCTCACCGGTTTTGCTGATAACAAAGAGGTTAAATGTATGGTGTGGAAAACGGTACGAGAGCAATATGAAAACAGTAGCAGCAGTGTGAAAACAGTGGAAGCTGTGTGTGTATTACGAGAATGATAAAATGGACCGGGGTCCACAGATCACTAGTGGCGCCTCTCCGTGAAAGATAAATAACATGTGTGGTGAACAAATTACAGCTGAGCAATTGATAGAAATGAAGGCTGCACCCTAGTGTCTATGCAATACATAAAGATTACTATGTGATTCATGCGGGCATTACAACAAGATACATAGACCATCATCCAACTTCGTCTATGACTAATAATCCACCCTCAGAATGTCATCTGCGCAAACCTTGGGTATTAAGTTGCAAGAAAGAGATAACCGCAGTAAGCAAATTGTGTAATGTAAACAATGTAAACGAAGTAAACACCGTTGTTTTATCCCTAATGGAAACATAACATCCTCCATCCGTCACGTTTCTGCCACTTGAGCACAGATGCAAAGGAGGCATGAACCCACTATCGAGCATAAATACTTCCTCTTGGAGTTACTAGCATCTACTTGGCCAGAGCATCTACTAATAACGGAGAGCATGCAAGATCATGAATAACATATGCATGAAGATAACATGATAGATTGATAATCAAAAGACATATCATTCAACATTCATCAGATCCCAGCAAACACAACATGTAGCATTACATAAAGATGATCTCGATCATGTAGGGAAGCTCACAAGATCTAAACATGAGGTATAAAGTGGAGAAGCCAACATCTTGGTACCAATCCATAATGATCAAAGTCGAACCGTGATCCTACTAATGAAGCAAATTCAATGAAACAACAACTGGTAGCGTATAGAAGGGGCCATAAACTCAAGAGTCTTGACCAATTCGAAAGATCATTTGGTGTAGTTGAAATAACAGAAGCTACTGCTATGGACCCGTAGTCCAGGGATGAACTACTCACGCATCACTTTGGAGGAGGGCATGGTGGTGTAGACCCCTCCGGTGATGAATTTCCTTCCCGGCAGGGTGCCGGGGAGAGCTCCAGAACCCTCCCGATCTTGGGATGACGATGACGGCGTCCTCGGGTGTTTCTCGGAAAAAAGTGGTATATTTTTAGGGTTGATGTATCAAGGGGAATAAATAGACGAAAGGGTGATACCGGTGGGCGCCCGAGGGTCCCACACCACCCCCAGGCGTGGCTAGGGGGCACTGCCCTATGGTGTGGCCCCCCTCCGGGCCTCTTCGGGACTCCGTGGAACCTTCGGGAATTCTAAGACTTCCGGGTTTCGAATTTTCCAATTCCGAGAATATTTCTAGAACAACTTTTCTGAACTTAAAAACAACAGGAAACATGGAACTGGCTCTGTGGCATCTTGTCAATAGGTTAGTCCCAGAAATCTATAAAAATGACGTAAAGTGTATAGCAAAGATGTAGGAAATAACATGAAAACAACATGGAACATAAGAAATTAATGATACGTTTATGACGTATCAGTATCCCACTCCACAATAGAAGACATGCCCTATTAGACAACTATATCCCTTATTATTCTTATTAAAGGACATGTCGTACTACCTAAGGAACCAAAGGAGTCTTAGTGCCATACATCTTCCAAAATCTAGTTATTTCTAAAAACCAATATTCTTTCACGAAAATTATAGAAAATAAGTTTTTCTTTCATCACCCCTGATCAAAACTGTGATAGCCTAGGTTTGTGAGAAGCCTGAGTTAAGATTTCTTTCCGAAGGTACTTCTTCTTCAGTAGTTGTTGCCAAGCACCATCAACATTCTTAAGCCTTCAAAGCCACTTGCAAAGAAGACTAATATTCACCAAGTCTAGATTTATGACACCATCTCATCTAAATCTTATGGGGAACACATTGTATCCCAATTCATTAAGTTGTATTTTCGGACCTCCTGCTCCTCTTGCCATAATGCTTCTAAAAATATATGTAACAAAATCACACAACTACGAGCACTCTATAAAAGGAGAGCATAAACAAGGAAATAGTCGTTTAACAAGAATTTAAGAGAATAGTCCTAGAACCAATACCTAACAACTTCCCTTGTCACCACCCCAAGTACCCAACCCCTTTTCCATCTTATCTTATTCGCATCTCTAATGACTATTAAGAAAATTTTCTTATATATTGGACCCAAAACTGCAAAGGTAAATCCTATAGCGGCCCCAAACCGGATGGTTCAGAATCCCTCATATGCATACATTCACGATCCAAGGAATTCAGTCGTGAACAACATACGAAGTTGGTACACAGATACATTATCCATTACACGAATAATAGAGTCTTACAAGAAATGGTCACATGACCAAGTCTTAACAACTGTCACGCAGGACTGGAAAATGTCTCACAAACACACAGCGGAAACTTAGCAAACATATAACGTAGATAGCCCATGTCATGCCTTCACCAATAGGCTGCTGGCCGGGCCTAATTCGCATAGTCGTCGATAAAGTACTCCTCCTCATACTCCTCCTCTTGTGGCATCTCCTCAAAGTCTGACCAAGTAAATAGCCAGGGGCCAAACCAATATGAGTACATTTGAATGTACTCTGCAAGTCAACCTTTATACACTTACAAAATGCAAGTATGCTTATATGGTGGATAGGTAGGCTATAAATAGGGTTCACTACCCATGGTGTATGTAAGATAACATCATGGTTGCTTTGGAAAACATCTCTATATCTTTGTTAAAGAAGATACTTCAAAAGAAAATAATATAATTTTATTTCTCTTGTAGATAGTTCATATCCAAGAGGTTTTATAAACTTGTTTTATAAAAGAGTTTTCTTTGCAAAACTTCTTGTAAGCAACTCCAGGTTTCTTCATCGGTACCTTCACGGTACAAGTCCTTTTCATAAAACATCTTTTTTGAAAACTGACACAATGCTACCTACATGGCCATTCAACTGCCCACATCCGAGGACTCGGCTATTCAGAATAGTTTTACTCTGCAGAGGTGTACACAATCCACAAGATCCAATCATCAGCCATGAACTACCCATGGATCGACACAGCGATATGGAAGCATCAGATAAATGATCCTAACTGTCCACTCTGATCAATCTAGTATATGCGTATCCCTTCAACTGGGTTTGTTCTCCCCGGCACCATGTCACACATCGCCACAGCAGGAGACCCAATTGTCGCAACCGGAAGAGAAATTAATCCCACACTTTGGATGTCCCGTTTCTCCCTCCTGGCAACATTTTGGTTCAGAGAATCATCCTCTCTAGAGCATCTTGGGACAAGAAACGTACTAACAAGAACAAGTATCTAGATAGGCCCCGTACCCATGTTGAGGTAGAGTGGAAGTACGTCTTGGTTGTCCAGCAAAGACTAGGTTATGTGTCTTTTTTAAACCATTTTAAAAACACTCCTCTTTGTATCCCCTCTGAATAAGGTCGCACCTTTCCACCGAGAACTTTTTTATAAACACATTGGATTGCAAAAGAACATTTTTAAAGTGTCCACTTAGGGACTCAAAATTATTATCTTAGGTGGTATTTATATACCTTATGGTGGCTTAAGGCTTGGTCACACCAAGTTGACTAATGGCAAGGTGATATATACCTATATAATATTAATGATAATAATAGCCACTCAAAAATAGTTTTGGTAACCAAGTTTTTGTAAAACTTCAGAAGTGAAAACATGCATGATAGATAATGATAAGTAATATAACAACAACCTTTAGGATGGCTTGCCTTGGTACTGGCTTGACTCTTGGTCTTGGTAACAACAGGAGTGATAGTAATACCCTCCGGCACCAACAACTTCCTCCTTGTTTCCTATCGTCGTAAAGTAAAACAATGATACTCAATCAGAACCAAACTAATCTATAAATGGTTCTAAGCACACATACAACAAGAAATCACAAAACAAAACAAAACTCAAGTTTTCAAGCATAACACTTCACTAGCACACAAGAAAATAACAATGGTTATTTCTACTACTACTATGGTTGGGAAATGTTATTTCTTGCCAAAACGTAATGGAACCCGTGGGTGTTCCACTAGGTTTTCCATGACATTTAAGAGGTTCAAAGCCTATGGTTCAACTTGTGGAAAACAAAAATACAAGCTACACATAATAGTGAAAACAACACTATGAATAATTAAACAATCATTGCTACTCATGCTTCACTATGGATTTAAATACTACCTAGCAGATGTGAAAACAAATCATAACCAGTACCAAAATGTTACTGGACTCAACAAAGCATTACTAAAAACTTAGGTAATAAATATATCTATATAATGCTCACAAAATATATTCAAATAAAGACTAGGAAAACAATACTAGGCATGTCCTATTTCCATATGATTTCCAAACATGCAAACACTTTCTAACATAATAGTAATGTGAGTAAACAACATTTTAACATCAAGCAAAACATCTAAGCATGCTAGAAAACAAAATAACAAGTAGCAAGCAATTATTCTAAACTATTTACACACATTTTATTTCTAACAGAAAAGTGCAAAAACTTAGATCTATTGCCAAAATAATACTAGAGCTCTACAAATCACAAAAAACTAGGATAACATAGATCTATGCATACACTAAGATATCCAATTGGATTCACATCAAAAAGTATTTTTAAACTATTTCTAAAAATCCTTGAATATTCTACTGGACGTACACCAAAATTGATGGCATTTCCAAATGGGCTCACCTTGATGTGAGGTCAAGCCCTACTTATAGATCTACTCATAGGCTACTTAGAGAATTTTAGTTTTCTCATTGTGAACACACATACAAAAAGTTATACTATAATTACTCTGACAGACAGTGTATAGCACAAAAATTACGACAGGAAAAATAATGCCCCAAATCTAGATCTACCAGTTGCATATGTTCAAGAAAAGTAGATCTACTACTAGGAATTTTTGTGGATTTTATGTGGGGACCCCAGACTAGCAGTCCGAGACCTCCAGTATGCGTACATTCACGATCCCATGATCAGTTAGTCGTGAACAACATACTCGAGTTGGCATTTCAGATTACAACATCCACTACATGAATACACGGCTTACACAACTGGTCACTTGACCCAGTTGAAAACAACTGCCACGCAGGGCAGTAACGCACACTAAAAACGGCGGAAGACTACAAAACCCACACGTGGTAGATCCAAGTCACGCCTTGACTACCTACATGCTACTGACTCGGAGACGTTCCTAGTTCGCATAACAGTCAGTGACACCATCTTCTTCAGGTTCTCCAGGTTTCTTCTCAAAGTCTGGCTAAGACAATAGCCAGGGACGAAACCAATGTGAGTACGTTTGAATGTACTCCGCAAGACACCCCAAATGAAAGCTAAACATGCAAGTATGCATATATATAGGTGGTAGGAAGGCTTTAATTAGGGTTCAACTAGCTATGATGAATTTAAGACTCATCATAGTTGCTCAAGTTTTATTTTTCTTTGTTGAAGAAGATACTTCAAAATATATTTCATTTCTCTTGTAGATATAGCATGTCCACAAGGTTTAGATAAAGCATTCTAAATAAAGAAAACATTTCTCTTTGCAAAACTTCTTGGAATCACACATCTTTAAGATCATCATTTATCCGGTACCTCAAAGGTACAATCATTCCCTTTCAACGTACCTCCCAGGTACAATTCCAAAACACTTTCCAGCTTTTTGAAAACATTGACACAATGCTAGCTACATGGCCATTCAACTGTCCATATCCGAGGACGCGGCTATTCTGAATAGTTTTACTCTGCAGAGGTGTACACATTCCACAAGATCCAGTACATCCGACATGAACAACCACGGACTATCCGAGACAGTATGCAAACATCGGATAACTGGTCCTAACCATCCACTATGTCAGCGCTAGTAAATGACTACCTCTTCAACTGGGTTTGTTCTCCCCGGCACCGAGTGAGTCAGCCGTATCGATCTGGTTTCCCCTGACAACACACCGCCATGGCAGGAGACCCAACTGTTGCAACCGGTGGCAAACTTAATCCCCACACTCTGAATGTCCCATTTCTCCCTCCTGGCGACAATTCGGTTCGGGGGACTCTAACCCCTATAGCACATTGAGGTAGACACGGACTAACACTGACAAGCAATTAGCTAGACCCCGTTCCCATATTGAGGTAATGTGGCAGCACGGCTTGGTTGTCCGGCGAATACTAGGATATGTGTCATTTTTGGAAAACAAGTCGAAAACATTTCCTTCTTCACAAACCTCCCTTGGACAAGGTCCCACCTTTCCTCGGGGTTTTTCCAAGATTTTCCTTTCCAAAAACATCAAGTTAAAATGTCCACTAGGGGACTTAAGTTGATTAAGTGATGGTACTAAAATGTCTAAAGGGCTTGGTAACACCAAGATTATATATTGGATATAGCATATTAGATACATAAAAATAGATAGTGGTATAGTCCACTTAAAAGAATATTTTTTGAATCAAACTTTTGTAAAACTTCAGAAGTAAAACATGCATGATATATAATGATAAGTAAAACAACAGCAAGCATTTAGAATGGCTTGCCTTGGCACTGGTCTTGGTCTTGCTCTTGAAATAAACAAGAGTTGCGATAAAAACCTCTCTGGGAAATAATACCGTCTTCGTTATCTAACGTCGTAAACACAAAAAGGAAAACACCCAATCAGAACCAAACAAAGGAAAGCACTTGACAAGAAGTAAACCTACAACAATAATTTCATCAAACAAGTACACTCACAAACAATGGTACTAGGGTGCACACCATCAAGCAAAACAGGCACATACAATACACATGAATAACACTAGAATTGATGTTATGGATCCTCAACCAAAATGGCATGAGTCCAGTTGGTGTGCCACTCTCATATCATGCTCAAATAAGGTCAAATGACTCTCTGGTTATTCATGAGGATGAGCAAAATAACAAGAAAACAACCTAGGAACACATACACATGCATAGGAAAATATTAACAAGCAATACTACAAGCCCATAGTAACACATGCTTTTCTAAACATGGATAAATAATATAACCAGTATCTAATCAACCTAATAACAGAGACAAATAAATACCCAACCTATCATGGCATCACTCAATACATGAAAATAATCATGGAGCAAAAGACTGCTAAAACTAGAGATGCAAAAGGGGCTATTTAGACATGCATACTTGCATAACCATAAGAGATCATCAAACCTGATTTATTCTAACATGATGGACCTATAAGATGGCATCCAAATAACAGAGAAAACAACACCTAGACATTCTAGTAATAACAAAATAAAAATCTAATCAATGCCTCAAAAAATTAAGCATGCAAATAGCAACTATGGCAGAAAATCATCTAAAACTATCATGCAAGACCATTTGACCTAGAGCTCACTCAAGCATGCAATCAAGTATAATATGCTATAATAACAGTAGCTATGATATGGAAAACAACACTAAATAATTTATTCAATTCATCATACCAATATGAAGAATAACATAATTTAACCTATTATTACTAGGAAAAACACCCTATGAGAATAAAACCATAAAAAACCTGTTTTTTCACACCAAACCCTATCATGCTAGTGAAACACTCAAAACACATCTAAAACAGGAATTAATACCCTACACATGCTAGTAATCAAATTTATAGCAAGAACATAATAACACAACAATTTGTCAAGTCATATCAATAATAGACAGAAAATGACTATTTACTAAATAATGCACCAAGCCTATTCTGTAGCTCCTAAAATCATGAAAATTTAGTATAAGGTGCTCCTAGTCACTATAAAACCAACGCAAGTGGATTCACATAAAAATTCAGCACCAATAAAATTAAACAATTCACAGAAGTGCTCTCTGGCCTAAAACTAACATGCATGTCATTTTCACACCAGAACTCAAGTCAATACAAGGACAAATGCCACAGATAGATATTATCAAGGTCTACTCAGAACAGTTTAGTTTGCATTTTTTGGATACATAAAACTTAAGTTATGATTTAAAAGGTGAAACAGAGTGCTTCTGCCATTTATTTTAGTTCTCCTAAAATATACCACAAAATACAGATCTACAAGTTGGAGGTGGTTAAGAATTTGTATATCTAGTACTTTGATTTTTAGTTTGGAAAGATTTGCTCATTTACATTTTTATTTCGATTTAAAGGGAAGCACCATATTCAGATCTGCAGGGAAAAGATTAAACACCTGCAGAAAAACACAAAAGGGCCAGATCTGAGCGGAGTCAGCCCAGATCTGTGGCAATGCGGTGATGGGCCGGCCCACTGGATCCTCTCCCGCGCGGGAGTAGGAGTCAAACTCCCGACGCGCGGGCCCAAGGAGGTCCACCAGTCAGCCGCACATCACCCGTGAAGGGGTACGCGTCGGTTGGATGAGGATCGGACGGATCTCGACGCGCCCACGCAGGAGGTTGCCGGGACGACCAAAAACTGCGGCGGCGCTCGCACCGGCCACCGCTGCGGAGAGTGGAGCTCGCCGCCGGGAGATCTGGTGGCCGCCTGGAAGCGCCGTGAGCATAAAAATGCTCCTGAGAACGCGGTGGAGCCCGTGGTGCCATTGGATCCAGACGGAGGTGACGGCATGCGCGGATTCGACGGGGTCCCGTGGCCGCCGTGCTAGGTGCTCGTGGATGCCGCACCTACGAAGAAACATACCACGAGTTAGGGGGCGCACGAGCTCAGATGGTCCAAGAGGGAGTGCAGGGAGGAAGAATCAGTCCTTGAGGTGTCCTGAGTAGGTGGCTCGACGAGGTGCTCGCCCGCGGTGAGGTCGAGTTCGATTACAAGTATTTGGAGGGGAAGGGATGGGGCTATCGGTTCTAGGCTTCGATTGAGGAGGTGAGGGGTTGGTGAGACATGGTTGAATACAAGGGGAAGGCTTGGTTCGTTCCAGCGCTGGTGCTCGGTGCGCGGCGACAATGGTGGACATGGCGTGGAAGCTCACGATCAAGCTTGGGACTCCAAGCATGTCTGGGGGATTTCCTGTAACATCCCAAGTATGAAAATACCCCCTAGAATGTTTTGTTTCTTGTTTTAATTCAAGTATTGCATCATGTCATCATGTTTAATTATTTGTTTGCATTTGTTCACTATTTGTTTTGCATCTGTTTTATCTTGTTTTCTTAATGAAACTCAAACAATTTTCAAATGGGTATTTCATACTTGTCATGTTACAATCTTTTTCAAATAAAGAAATGCAAATCAAAACCTCAATTGTTTTAATTTAACTCCATAGTGATCACTTATTGAATTGTTGGTTTTAATCAAACAATTAATTCAATCAATTAATTCCAAATCATTTTCAAACTCAAATCAAATCTTCAAATAAGTACCCAATTTGTATATATGAAAATCACCACCCAATTATAATCACTTAATCAAATTTAATTAATAGGGTTCACCCTATTAAACTTGTTGTTTTCAAAAATAAATCAATTAGTTTGCAATATATTACAATTCAAACCATTTTGCAAAAACAGCAACTAAATTTGAATTTCCAAAAACTTAAGTTGTAAAGTGGTAGATATGGGACTAACAAACTCACCTGAATTTTTCCAAAATTTTAGAAACTCAAAACCCTATCAAATTCTTCCAATTCTCATTGCTAAAAAAAACAGAAAAAGCAAAATAGAAAAAAAAAGAAACGCGCGCGGCAGCTAGCCTAGCCCCGCCAGCCCACCCTCTTAGCACGGCCCAGCCCGTTAACGCGCGCGCGTACCGATTCGATTAGAACGCTATCGTCGTCCTCCGCGGTACGGCAGCTCATCCAGAGCTGCCACGGTGGCAGTGGCGTCGCTCCGACGGCCAGGAGCCACCCTAGGGCCCTATAAGGACGCCTAGACCCCCTGGCACCTAACCCTAGCCTAGGTTTCCTCTCTCCGTCGAGATCCGCCGTCGTTTGCCCTCTGCCATTCCTCTCTCCCCTCTCTGAATTCTCACCGGCGAGAACCCCTCTGAATCTCCGATGGATACCACCGCCGTAGCCACCAATTCCCCTCGCTAAGCCCTGGAACCGAGCCACCACTTCACCCTCCACAGTTTGGACACCGAAGGGAGCCCGGAGACCAACCACCGACGCGCCGCCGTCCTCGTCCACGCCGTCTCTGTTGCCTCGCCGTCGAGCTCGTCAGCGACCAACTCCCGGTGATCACCTCCCGTCCACCTCCTCCTCCTCTCTGTTATTTGCTCGCAGCACTCGCTCGCACCCCATCTGCACACGCACGTGTCCACCAGTTCGAGCACGGCCACCGCTCGCCGCCGGTGACATCTCCTCTGACAAAGTTTCAGTCGTTTGTTTCGTCAGTGAAGTTCAGTATTTCGCTTAGTAACGTTATCCTCACTGCGCGTGGTTAACTGACAACAAACTCGACACAGCACACTGGCTCAGTCTAACGCAGCGCGAGCGAGGGGTGCTGGGTTCGATCCCTGGCTCCCTGGGATAAAATCCCACCCTTTTTTTCTCCCACGCGCTGACAGGGAGGGCCCTCTGTCAGCCACCCAGTAGCCACGCAAGCGCACGGTCCCCTGGGCCCCCCTTGGCAGTGGCTAGGGTGTGCTTCCACACGGTAACAAAAGTTTTAACAGTTTCTGTTTTTAAAAAACTAGTCCTTTATTTTAACAGATTGGTCCCTCAAATTATTTTGGCAATAACTTTAGTTTTATAACTCCAATAAATGAAAATAAAATATGTGTGCTAGTCTAAATTTAATTCTCTACCCATTGGTACCATTTGTTTCCTGTTTTGAATTTTCAAAATGCAATTCAAATTTGAATTCAAATAATTCAAATGCAATTTGCTAAATTCAATAACTAATTCATTATTAATCCAATAAATGTAAATAAAATATGTTTTCCATACCATTTTGAATAACCTATTCAAATATAAATTTTGTGTCATGGTTTGAATAATTTAAATTGCCTAAATAATTTAATACTTGTTTAATTCATTTAAATTTGATAAAATCATAACTTGCTCAATATAAAATATTTTTGAACATGCAAAATATGTTTTCAAACCATCAAATTGTGAACTTTTCAAATGTGAGTTTGAAATTATGTTTTGAATAAATAAAATTCAAATAATATTCAAACTTGTTTTAAATTCAATTAAACCTTGTTTAATATTGTTTAAGTCATAATAAATTCATCCTAACTCCTATTTCAAAATTTGAAAAATGTAATCCAACTAAAATTTGATGTTCTTTTCAAATATAAATTTTGTTAATTGTTTTGAACACTTTAATTTGATGAAAACAACCATTGTTTGTGTGACATGTTTAAGTAACCAAACTTTCCAAACTTAACAAATAACTTCCAAACTTGTTTTATTCTTTTACCACTTGCATCTATTGTTGTTATTTTGTTATTATCATCATGCATGCATCATGCTAACAACTTTCACATAATAATTAAATTGTAAATCATTTGTTTCCACTTAATTCATGGACCTTTTTCCATATGCAACTCAAAATTGCATAGGGGTCCATCTTAATTGTGTTACCATGTCACTTAGTCTATTTTGATGCATCTATTAAATTGACATGCATCATCCCATGATTGTGCACTATGCCATGATAATGATTGTTTATATTTCTGTCTTGTTTGTTTGCTTCTTCTCGGATAGACGACGACGTTGAGACAGACGATCTTTACAGCACCCCTTCTGAGGATCTAGCTCAGTACCCGACTGTTGAGTTTGCAGGCAAGTTATCACTCACATGAACCATTGTGTTCCTTTCAACCCTGGTTACCGATGCTTTCCGTTGTCTATTTCTGCTAGCCTTAGTGGTAGTTGTTTCTGTTACGAACCTATCACATGAATCCCCTAACCCTGATATTGCCTCCCCACCACTCCTACAACCCTATTGATTGAGCCAGTGTCTTACTAGCATGCTTAGGTTGCTTTGCTCGAGTCTGTTACCCGTTACTTTCAGTTACTATATTTTATCATGTTCTGGGGGCTCGATGTTTAATCAATCAATCATGCTAATGTTATTGTTAAATAATAATTTGATGATAAGGCACCGGCAGGAGGCCCTGTGTGGTTTTGAGGCCTGCTAGTGTCGACCCTAATAGGAAAAGGGTCTTGTCTACTGATCCATGATGAGCGCACTACCCGCATGTGGGAAGCGAGTATGGGCGCCCCCTCAATTTGATTCGATTCGCATCTCGTCCAAATCATCTCATTTAGTTCGTGCTTTCCATTTGCCGCATGCATGTTTTTGCGAGCCCAGCGCAGGGTGGAACTTTTGTAGTCGGCATATAGGGGGACACGTTCTTAGAGTGTTATGAGGGTCCATTTTCTTCTGGGCTCGATTAGCCGTGCGCCCAAGGTGCTTTGGGCTTGATGCGAAGAAGAGTTGAGTTGTGTTGAGTGCCCCGCTTGGTGGGAGGCATCCCATCTGGCGGGTTATTCATACGTGTACGGCCAAATTGGTGCAACCCTGCAGGGATAATCTTCTCGAGAAGCCGTGTTTTCCGCGGTTATGGTTAACTTGGTGAAAGTACTGGCTAACAAGTACTCAGGACAACTTAAAACCTAATGTTTCACAATCTCACACCCAATGATGAACAACTTGACTAGTAATAGGCTGATTGACACAATAACTTGATTCATCTTTAATCCAACTGTGTGAGTTATCCTCGGATTGCTTCTTTGGATAAGGGGCGAGATCCAGGATGGGTTTGTTTGAAGTTATCTTTCAGTTGGTTACAACACTCGATCTTATCTCCTTTCTGTTAGCCGGAAGTGGTAGAATCTCTGTAGTTGGTTAGTGCAGCCAGTTGCAGCATCTTTTATATCCCCTTCTATCCGTTGAACCCAAGGCATCTGTACTTGGTGTTGACGGGCTACACTTTGGTGAACTGTGAGTCTTGCTTGCCAGTACGTCTATGTACTGACCCCTTTGGGGCTGTGGTTTCCGCAGACTACGCTTACGAGGATCCAGGTGATGGCTACTACGTGGAGTTTGACGAGGCTGCTGACGAGTAGTTAGCGGACCCGGGCAGGATCCGAGACATTGTGGATGGGCTCCGTCTTTATTTCAGTTTCCGGCTTCTTAAGCCTATTTGGATTTGTCTGTACTCAGACCCCTTTGAATGCTTCCGCTGAGATGTAATGATGTTATGTTGGGACATGTGTCCTCTGGATGATTGTATTTGCTATCTCTGCCCTAGTGAGGGCCAGTTGCAACTTATTTTAACCTTTTGTGTCTTAGAGATATGTTGTGTTATCCTTTTGTTCAAGCCGTTGACGTACCATGTGTGTATGGTATGAAGTACGTCAATGGTAGTGTCCTGATTTCTATGGGATAGTTTACATCGACGGTGAACAGTAACGATTGGTTGTCACACATAAGTGTTGGCCTACTCGTAAGAGGAAGCGGGTGCCGGTAAGCCCCGTAATCCAATCAAAATACTGTTCAGTTCGTACGGTGAGTATCCTCTAGAAGTCCGGGTGCGACATTTCCTGAGGCGAGGAGGCTTAGCAAGGAAGGTAGGAGCAGAGGAGGATGTCTGGGGTGGTGGGAATGCGATGGAATGTCTCCGCTCCCGAAGGTGTTTGTTAAGGAAGAGAGGCGGAAGGAGAGCAAAAGAGAGGAGATGGAGATGTCACCAGTGCTCCTGGTGGTCTCGTGAAGCTAGTATACAAGGAGTTGAGGAGCGGATTGAAGCACAAGTGTTGGAACGCGAGGGACGTGGCGACCGTGTCCTGGGCGCCATGGACACCTCATGGGCAAGGAAGAAGAAGACAAGGGGAAGGGAAGGGGACTTGCCAGGGAGTCACAAGATGCATAGGGAGCCTTGTGGCGCAAGTGCTCTCCCTAGAATGGACTGAGGAGGTGGAGTAGAAAAATGGGTGGTGATCACCATCCTTGTCCTCATGTTGGTGGATGAGCTAGAGGGAGAGAGAGAGAGAGAGAGAGAGATGGTAGACCATCTAGACCATGTCTAGGAGGTGAGGATGGATATTTTTCATCTCTCAGAACAGGAGAGAGGTAGAGAGAGTTCAATTATTGGCCAGGACATGCAACAACTCAACCATGTCCAGAATAACCATAAGTGGTTTTTGATTGTTTTGACAAATAATTTGAATAGAACATGTGTGCAAACTCATGTCCATTGGATATATAATAAAAAATGGAGTCTAGGGATGGTGGTCTCAAGTTTTTCTGAAAACTTTTCTTTCACAAAATTTTGGGAATTAAAAAATGGCAGAAACTGTTTTTAAATGTTTTCTCCAAAATTTTCAACACAACTTTCAAATGTTTTTCTACAAATAAGTCCCACTTGACCATAGGCATGTTGGATAATTTTTCCAAGATTTTAGGAATTACTTTTCTTCACAAAATAGTTTAAAGTCCATTTCTGGCCTTTTGGAAAATGGAAGATAATAAATAGTAAAATGTTTTTAAAACAAATATTTTTGAGTTGGGATGATAGAGTACATAATATAGGTATCAAAAGTGATTTTTAACAAACAACTCTTTTGAAAATATTAGAGACCACAAGTGGAAAAAGGGTGAAAACATGAATTTATTTAGTAGGTTAAAAACCATGAGAGAAGAAGAATTAAATAGCCATTGGAAAATAAATGGACCATATGGAGGTGATATATAAGTCATGGAGATTACAAGGGTAGGTTCATTGGGCCTGAAAACAATAAGGAGTGATTTGGAGTAACATGGACAAAGTGCTTCATAATAAAGGAGATATGATCATTATTTAGGGATGCCTTCTAAAGGACTTTGAAAGATGACTGCCAAAGGGTTTCAATATCCAGAATAACAACTTGGATAGATAGCATAGGTATATACAATGAGATGTATGATGGTTCATTGAGGATTAGCTCAAGATTTTTGATAGAAGTCTGTCCCCAAAGTTGGAGATTTTTAAGACAACAGAAGATGATATGGACATGAGATGGAATATGATATAGATGCTTGATCTTGCTATTACTAGGTTTCATTTTATTAAAACAACACACATTAGTCAACAAACAGAAATAAATACTTCAAAGAAAACACAAGATAAGATCACACAACAAGCAGATAAAATAACAAGACACACAAGATCACTCAAACAACTGAGTTCTTCAAATTAATTTCCAGGATGTTTTCTCATGTGTTAAAAAGAGGTAGTGATCAAGCCACAACATGAAAAGAGGAGTTTGTAAAAAGGTTTAGCTCAAAGCTTGTTATTTCCAAAAGAATATAATTGAGGGAAAACACAGAGATAACATAGTCCCTCTCTTATTGTTTTTGCAAAAGAAGGAAGTGAGAAGGAGTTTTTGAAATACTTGCAAAAACATCTTGGTTGAAAACAGCTTGGGGATGATTAGATCCAAAAATACTTTTCATATAGTTTTGGAAATTATCTATTGTCTTCTCAAAACTTGGCCTTTGGGTTTCTTCTAAAATCAAAACATTTTCCAAAAAGGTTTTTGCCAAAAGAGTGTGATGGGTAAAGATGATGAGCTTTCTTGTTATGACTTGATCACAAGGGTTGTGTTTTAATAAAGTTATGATCATTGGTTTTAATATTAGTTGTTAACAAACTCAAACAAAAACACAATCAACAAGCAAATAGAAAAGAAACACAAGCACAAGTCAAACATATCAAAAAGTTTTTGTTGGCCCTGATTTTTGGGTTATTGAAAACAAGTTTTTCCTATCTTCCAAAAATTGGGATCTTACATGTTATTTCTTAAGTTTTCTATTTTTAACATGATTAAAGAAAACATGCATTTTCTAAAAAAGAATAAAAACAACACATCGCGGGCTGGGGTTCTACGCGGCGCGCGGCCTGGTAAGCCGATCCGGCCCAGCTCGCTTGCACGAGCGCGCACGGCACACGTAACGTTTGAACGATTAAACGTGGCCGTTGATCGTGAGATCAATGGCGCACGGCCGTCCTGTTCCTCTCTTCTCTCTAGGGTAGAAGAAGCGATCCGCGCATTTCCTTATTTCACAACGGATTTGACTCGTTAGAGAAATAATTTCTTAGGTATGCTACATTCTTTGAAGAAAGAGTAGGTTCTGCTATTTAAGACTTAGAGGAAGTGCCCGATCCAGCAATATCGCGTGAGTGAAGAAGGGCAATGCCGCTTGTAAAGCTCTTTCGTCGAGTGCGCGATCATGACAGGACTCGAGGAAGAAGCCCCGGCTAACTCCGTGCCAGCAGCCGCGGTAAGACGGGGGGGGCAAGTGTTCTTCGGAATGACTGGGCGTAAAGGGCACGTAGGCGGTGAATCGTCTTCATTTATTGGGAAAGAATCAATATACTTTTAATGTCGAATCGGGATTCACTAAGACAGAAATAAAGCATTGGGTCGAACTCTTCTTTGGTGTTAAGGTAGTAGCTGTGAATAGCCATCGACTACCTGGAAAGGGTAGAAAAATAGGGTCCTCTCTCTCACTCGCGAACGGAGCGGCCGAACGACGGCGAGGTCGTCGATTTCTCACCTAGGGGAAGTGTAGGGAAGATGCGGGGGTGGGGGGGGGGGGTAGGTGATGTCGCACGGGGTCGAGGCAGTGCATGGGAGGGGTCGCAGCGAGTCGGAGCGGCTCCAATCGGCGGCGCACGGCTGCAGGTCCGTGGCGGCTCCGGCGAGCTCCTCGGGCTCCCTGCAAACGAGAGGTTGAACGGTGGTGTCAGGGTGGGTCTACGGACGGTGGCGATCTCAATGGGGGCAAACACAAGGGGTGGGAGGGCTCAGGGCGTGCTCCTCCTCTTCTCTCCCTCCACGGTGGCCGGCGGCAAGATCGAGCTCACTAAGCTCGATGGGGTTTCTAGGCATGCGTGATTCGCGACGGGGGTGGAGTGGGGTGGTGTGCGTGTGCTGGCGCGATGCGTGCGTGCCCGTGGCTTTATAGCCACAGCGCCACAGTCATGCGCACGGGGGCGTCCTCGGGGTGGTCAAAGTGAGCACGTATGCGAGCTCAGAGCGCCCATGTCACGCCCCTTGGCTCTTGGGCGTGGCTGCGGGTCGTGTCCAGGGCAGTGCGTGGGAGGTGAAAACGGCGTGGGCGCCACGACAGTGCGCGCGCACAGTGGCACGGTGTCAGCTAGCCCATGCCACCCTCCTCTTTTCTTCTCTGAACCCACGACCCTTTTCTCCTCTCTGGTCAACCAAGGATCCAAAGCTAGGAAAGTGTTAAGGAATGTGAGGGCTTCTAGAAGAACCAAGTGGTACTGGCTAATTCAAATTCAATAAAAAGATATGAGCATTCAAAGTTCAGTACACTTCACTGTTTTCAGAAAATTCAGTTTTTCAGAAAAATGACTATTCATTTTGGCTAAGTGTGGGAAACAGATAAAACCAACCAAAAGTTTGCTCTATTTTCAAGGTTCAAAACATTTCCAAAATTTGTTTTCAAAGTTTGATTTTGTTAAACATGATTTGTACTTTTATAAACAACAATTGAAAACAAATTTGGAATTTTTAAAGGCACTGAAAACAAGGTGAGAAAACAACTACTTTCTGTTTTTCCAAAAACCACTTTTGTGCCTTAATTTTCTATCACAAAAACCATCAAGCATTTGATTGTTTTCTCTTTCCAAATTTCAAACCAAGCTTATAAATTTGTGATCCATATATTATAGAACACATTCATGCCAAGGAAACATAAAATATGATTCCCTAGCATATTGAAAACAAGGTCTAAATATAGCTACTTGGCTAGTTTTTAGAAACAAGTTTATATAGAAAACTTAAAAGAAAACACCTAAATATTCTTTTTCCATTTTGTTTTCTTGATTCAAACAAATAAAGATATAATTGTTAGGTTGAAAAATACATTTCTACAACACTTTGGACAAAATTTATTTAAATCTCCCTATAGAAAACATCACATAAAACAATAAGGAACATCAGGAAAAATTGATAAATGATTTTAATCAAAGGCTTGCTTGCATTGCATAGGTAACAATAGTTCATTACATAATGTTGGATTACACAAGTGCATTTAAAAGTTTTTGTTGGCTCACAAAAATGGCTTCTCTCATTGTGTTACAAGTGACCCAAAATCTGGGGTGTGAAAAATCCCTAGATCTAAATGTGAAATCTCCTCATAGATGTATGCGTGTCTTTTGTAATTGCCAAGACAATACACCTCATTTCCTAGGAATTTAATTTCAGGGATTATTACTCATGTGCCCCTGATTCCTTAGTTATGCTCACTTTTCCCCACGGTTCACTTTCCCCATCTCCTTAGGTGAAACTCTCACGAATGCTCACACCCGATGTTGTTGTGTCTTCCGTTAACTCTGACTGGTGGGGCCGTGTGGTACTGTGTTGCTCGTTGGACCTGACAAGTGGGACAAGTGCGGCTGCGTTTCTATGGCATTGCCCGTTGGGCCGTCGTATGCTTCGTACGTCGTAGAACGGGCCAAGTTTGTTGATAATAAAATTCAGCCTGCTAGTATACCCACACGTGTGGTCAGCCTTCTATGCATGCCATCGTTTCATCCTGCTATGCATGCGCCCGGCGTTGGCATTGATTAGCGCAACATTGACTATTTTACATGATTAAAAGGTTGCGATTTAGCCGCCACCTAGCCATGCACGACTGTGGTTTAGTGGCAACGCTGCCATGCACGCCATGCATGCAGCCACCTAGCCATGCACGCGGGTGTGATTCGGTCGCCACCAAGCCACGACACCTGCAGCTTGATTCAGTCGCACGCTCGATTAATTTGTCGCGTCGTTTTACGCGTTCAGCCACGCATCGGGGCACGCCCGGACTGAGTGATGTGAAAACAGGCAAAAAATGTACAACCGCGACGCCTCGATGCAGTGTGAAAAAACGGGGGTTCCATCCGCCTTCTCCTCTCCCTTGGCTAGTTAAACCGCGTCTCGTAACCTCCTCCTCCACATCTTCAATCTCCTCCTCCTCCCCATTCTCTTCTCTCCAACCAGAGCCAAAGCACAACCCACGACTCGACGTACGTGAAGATGCAGTTCAATGCGCCCACCTTCCGCTTCCGGCGCACCATGCCGGAGGTCCGCTACCCCCCGGCAGGGTCGTTGAGACCGTGCTGCGCGTCTGGGTGTTCTTACACTGGAGGGATGATACATTGTTGGCCCGTGGCTTCCTCCGTGCGAGCTTTAACCACCTCCCGGAGGGGTCGCCGGTCATGTTCCGTCTGGAGGAACACCGTGCCCACTCCAATTCTCGGGTGATAGGCCTTGTCGCCTACTTCACAAACAAGTTTGATGCATACTACCTGCTCGGCCGCGTGTTCTGGTGTGGATGCGAGTTCATCGCATTCACCACCTACAACATGTACACCGACTTCGAGAGTATCTTCCCCGTGGAAAACCACATGCACACCCTGTATATGTGACATGGTTATGAGAAAAAAAATATAAACTCGTTGTCAAGACATTTTCATGAAAAAGGCTTCTCACAAATGAGCAATCGTGTATCGGCCTATTCAGAGTTCGATGGAGAGTGAATGCGGGTTTTGGTTTCGAAAAAATTCAAATAAATAAAAAAAAATCACCAATGCTTCCTCTTGGAGTGAATAAGAAGGTTTCTGAACTTACTTTTACATTTTCATACCTCAAACGTGTATTTTGGTGGTTTTCAATTAAAAGCAAAATTTTCAATAAATAAATAAATAATATGGAAATTAATTCAATAAACAGTGAGACTTCGATTGGACACTATTTAGATGGAATAGGTGTCACCTAAAAAATATTGGCTCATTTAGAGAAGGTCGAAAAAGAACTTGATTACAAATGGGGCTGTTTACCCTATATTCAGAGCTCATTTTTAACACGTTTCTTCTTCGGATTGATCACCTTCAAATATTGGGGTTTAAATGTTGGTGAAAGTTCAACTTTAGCTCAAACAAGCACTGAAGAGCAACAGACTTGAAATTTTTGTACAACTTCAACTTTGGCTCAAATTATAATTTTGTTCCAAATTCAAATATTGCTTCAAATTCAACCTTTGTTTTAAATATGCATTCTGCCTCACATATGATACCAAAGCACAAACAATATTATTAAGACTTATAAGTTATCACAAGATCTCAAGTAAAAAAAAACACCTAACTACAAATCCATCAAATTCAAATTCATAGTTCAAATTCAAATCTTTGACCTGCTCCTTGTGTGAGGAGATGGCTTCACTGTCTTGCTTCGTGTTTCTCTTGCTGGAGTACTCTTTGGAATAATCTTGTTCCTTCTGATCTTCCCTTGCGGTTGTGGACGTGGAGGTGGTGATAGAGTAATTCCACTCGACGAGCACTCGATGACAAGTTGACGGTCATCCATGTGTTCAATAATCCTTAAAGGAATAGCTGGTACAATTACTCTGTCCTCTTCTTCTCTTATATCTTCAAAACCATCAAGAGTCATGGATTCAAATTCTAAGCCATCCGATGATGATTGAACTTCATTTTCTTGAGATCTATCCTCTTCTTCTCTTATAGCTTCCTCTCTACACATTTTCTTCCCTCTGCCTCCATTTATCCTAGTGCTGAGAAATAAAATTATAAGACATATGAAGAAACGAGAACAAAATGCATAAAAAAGGGAATGCACACACATGCCAAGGTACTGCTTCAACGAGGAGTGCATCTTCAGACTCAATTGCTGCTGTATGGTCCCCTCCATCTTCAATCTCCATTGCTGATGCATTATCCTCTGCATTTGCTGCTGTCCATCGGTCCTGTTCTCCAAATGATGCATCCACTGGATTGGAACAAGGCCTAGAAATGTGCCCCATAATTCCACATTTTTTGCACGCCCTGTTTTTGGTACACGACCCTCTTCACATGCTCTATACCTATTTTTTTCTTGGTCTTCCTCGTCGTCTAGTCAGTAAAGGAGAGTGGATTTTGAACCCCGGATCTACTATGTTCCATTGATCTTTTCCCACGAGTGCATGCACATTGTGAGCATAAGCAACCTTAAATTTAGCAACAGAGAAATACTCAGAGCAATACTGATCAACTTCACCATCTTCACCCCCAATCAGAGTCATCATATGTAGAGGATATATGCATGGATTCCCACGAATCTTCCATTGCCTACAACTGCATTCCCTAGTGTCTAGGTTCACTAGATACCTCCATTCCCTATTTTTACTATCAGTGTAAGCTACCTCAGCCTCGTATGTCGACGATTGAATGCATCCCATCTTCAGTCCTCTTGCCTTATGATGTAGTGCCTTAATCAATGATGGGAGCATAACATGGCCAACATATTGTGTTTCAAAGATTATTTTGCGAAGAGTCATCTTTATCATGATCATCTGCCTCATATTGTCAACTGCTTGCCAAACCAAATAACCCTTCATTGACTTGAACTTTGCATTGAAGCATTTTGCAAGATTATTGGTCACATAGTTTACTTTGCATATGGTGTTGAATTTGCTTCTTGACCACACCTTACCATGATGTGCATCCATATACTCCTTCACCTCTGGACGCTTCTGAGTATACAACACTCTCAAATGGTGCTCATGCTTCCTTTCGCTGCATGTGTATGATGCTGGCCATAGGTTCTCATAAAAAACTTTTCCTTTGAACTTTTTTTTTTAAAATTGCGCTAGGTGTCGCATACATGCCCTATGCTCCACTGCAGGGAATACAATTTCTAATGCACTCTCTAGACCTTTGCAAACATCTGTATGTATAGCTAAACCTAGGGGGTGTTCCTATAATGTTGCGCAACTGCTGCAGAAACCAGACCCAACTTTCCTTGGACTCTGCCTCCAAAACACCAAATGCAACTGGGAATAGCCAGTTGTGTCCATGAACTGCATAACTGCTACTAGCTGTCCTCTCCATCTTCCAGTCAAATGGGTAGCATCTACATCCAAATAAGTCTTGCATCCATCAAGAAACCCCTGCCAACAAGCCTTGAAACATACAAAAGCCCTTCTGAAGCACCCCTTCTCAAGTGACTTCCCTTTTATTGGTGTAAAGCAACTGAAAACTTTGATTCCATTGACCATTAATCCTGTCAAGAGGCATTTCTTTAGCATTGAAAATCCTCATATATGGAAGTACAATCTTATACTTCTCAAAAAGCTTCCCTTGGAGTGCTGTTGGACCAAGACCAGGTTTTTCCCTCAGCCAATCCAATATCGCATCTGCCACCCATCGAGTTTTTACTAGTTTGGATTTTGGCTTCCCCCCCCCCTCCTGGTGGACATGTGTGCTTGTGTGATTTTTTATTTATCGGAAACAAAATAAAGGGTAAAAAATAAGGGATAAGAAACATTACTCAATGATCTGAAATGAAATAATCAATCAGCTTGGAGTACCTGAATCAGTTTGCTCTTTAGCATACAGGATGCATGCAACCTCCACATACACCTATCATATGGACAATAAACTGTGAACCTTATTGGCTCACTCCTTTCAATCTTATAGGAATTTTCAGTAAGAATGCAATATTTAGTTATTGCATTCCGACAATACACCATCGATTGGAATATGGTGCCTTCACTAAGCTCAGGATTCTCCCTGTTCCACTCAATTGTTGGCACGTCGTCACCATCGTATTCATCCAAAATTAAGCTGACATTGTTCTCCGCATCCTCTTCATCGTCAGTGTCATCAAACCTACCTCGGCTCATGGGCTCCTTCGGATATTCATAATCCACTTCTTGCTGACTGACTCTGTCTACCAGTTCAGGGTACATCATCTCGTCTTCATCATCATTTCGAGGCACTTCCTCATTAGGTTCTGCATCTTCTTCTACAACGACCATAGCAGGTATAGGAGAAGCAGCAACACTACCGGCAGTAGATTCAGAAGCAGACATGTTGTGCCTCCATGAACCACTCGCTTTATTTGGTCTCAACCTACAAGGAGTCCCAGGGTGCTGGCTATTAGCAGAGACAAATGATTGCCGAACACCCTTCCCCTTGACTGGTTCTGCGCGTGGCTGAAGCACGTCGATACGAAGTTTACCAAAATGGCTGCCAACATTCAGAGTAAAAAACAACCCGAGATGCTCGTCGCAAGTTAGTGGGAGAAATCTTTGCTCGGTACTGCTGAAGTAACTCAATTCAACAAAATCGGCATCGCTCCACGGATAGGCTGAACGGAGGGTAGTAAGAAAATCTCTGAAGCAAATGTTTGTTTCTATCACAACCGGATAGAAAAACGAATGAAGAAAATGCGGTTTAGTACCACGCAACACACTAGTTTCCATTCTAACAGCCAACCGGAAAGCCAGCGCAGGATCAATCCTATTTAGTTCAAACATACGGCTGCAGTTAGACATGGGACAGAGGAGAGAAATTAGAACGATTCAAGCTAAAAAATGTCAAATACGACCTTACTTACAAGCTAGAACACCAATTCAAGGGGAAACGTTGCTTACGAGGGTATAATCCATGAATTATCTGCCGTTGATTCGACCCAATCCTCTCCACGGCTGAGGGCATTCTGGGGGTCCTCGATCAACATGGCTTCAGAGATGCTGAGGTGGGATTGATGGTGAGGTGGGGTAGATGTGCCGGAGAACGCGGCGGAGGGGATGGGGCGGCGACGAAAGCGGCACAACGGCGGCAAAGGGGATGTGGCGGCGGCGGAGGGGGCGAGGCTGCGCGATGCGGCGGTGTCGATCTGTTTTAGCTTCAGAGAAACTCGCTTACGTGTCTCCTTGCGGTCCCACTAGGCACACAACGGTCAAAGGAGGACCCGACCCCACTCGTCGGCACGAACTCATGAGTTGACGGTCAATGCATTGACTGGACGTCAAGCGGCAGTTTTTAACTTTTGCGAGAGTTTTTAGAGCGTGGAGAAGAACGAGCAAGACTAAGCAATAAGGGGCATGGAATTAAATATCCCTTAATTTTAAGACCAAGCATTTGTTGGAAGAGATCCAACAAGAATTTCAAATTCCTTGCATTCTCAAAACCTTCCTCTGAGATTAAAAAAAATGGTAGCAATCCTGCAAATTAGGGACCAGTGAAAAACAAATAATATGAACGAACCGTTCTCTGTGAAATTGTAGATGTGTTCACATGCACTTGCTGTAGTATATACCCCGTACGTACTATCACTTGATCAGCTTTAGTGGGCGAATCATGGCGTTGTCCTCATGGTCCAGAATCTGCGAGTGATCGAACAGCAATAAAACGTCAGAAATTAATGTCCTTATCCCGGCAAGGTAAAAATACTCTGTTTTTCGTTGGCATTATAAGTAGTAGTAAAAATATTATGCAAGTGATCAGTAGTGTAGACAGACTGATCGATCGGCCGGAGGGACGCAAAAGCGCATATACGTACGTGGCAGTGGTAGACGTAGCCGGGCTCTGCGGTGGCGTCGAATGGGTAAGCCTCGCCGTTGTGCACCATCAAGAACTTGACGACGATCGTCGTCACGTGCCCCGGCGCCATCTTGACCACGTTCTTCCACGTCTTCTCGTGCTCCGGCACGGCCACCGCGTCCCCCACGGCGTGCCCGCTCACGTTGCACCTGGCCGCGTCGTTGAGCTTGACCATGCAGCCCTCGAACTGGTCTAGACCCACGAGCGCCCGGACGCGCACCGCCTGGAACGTGGCTAGGTGGAGGTGGAGCGGGTGGTTGTCCGGCGTGAGGTTGATCACCTCCCACAGCTCCGTCGTGCCCGCGCGCGGCGTCTCCGTTGCCGGGTCCTCCAGCCGCTTCCCGTTGATGAACAGGTGCGTGGGGTTGCCCGTCGCGTCGTCGTCGTACTCGTACAGCACGATGTACCTCTTCCGCGCCGCCTCTTCCTCGGCGACCTTGACCATGCAGCCCTCGACCAGGTCTAGCCCATGGAGAGTCACCCCCAAATGTCAGCCGGCCAACACTTGTGGTGACAACTACGTAGAGTGGAGGACGGATCTAAAGTATGCCCACCCACACTACTGACCGACCTTGTTCCAATTGGGAATAGGCGAGTCCCCAAATAAGCATAGCCATCGAATTGGAGGGGACGGTGAGGGGACCCCGATCCGTCGTCGTCCGCCCAACAAGGAATCGAGGTGGTGCGAAACCCAAACCGATGCACAAAAAGAGGACGAAAGATCAAGGCGACCCACCGCCCCCGCCCGTTGTTGCACACCATCTGCCACCGCTCTAAAATGAAATATGCACACTTCACAAACTACATGTTGGACATGGAGTATCATCATGGAGATCTGAAATGGAAGTATGCACATGGTTGTTAAGCTTCTCATTGTGTGTGCTCCGTTTCCATCTTCGTGTCTGGATTTTGTGTGACGCTCCCATCTCTCCTTGAGGCAGCATGGGAAAACCCTAGCCGCCACCCTACAAGCACCTTCCTTTCCGCTCCATCCACTCTCCCTCGCCAAAGGGGGGGGGGGGGGGGGGGTTGCCAAAGGATTTTCCCTCCCCTAAGATGGTGGTGGCGCGGCATGTCTCTCATCCTTGCGCCCTCGGCCCTCACCCCGCGGTGGCGAGTATACGTATGTAGTATGTGGAATTCCATGCGCAGGCGACCCCGTCGATTTTTAGGCCATCCAGATCCGCACCGATGGCTTCCGTTTCAAGTCCCCCTCATAGCGCCCACTGTATTGACATTGCCTCGGTCGTGGTTGTGGCGGAGACACCCAGGGTTTAGGCCCAGATGCGTCGTGTTGGGGTGGGTGGCCTCCCTAATTCCAGCCCGTGGAATTCTTAACGACGGAGCAGGGTGTCTGCATCTTCGTGTTGCCCGCTGGTCCGTCAGCGGTGAGAACGTGGAGATGGTTTTGCCGGTGAAAACCACGCTTTACTTGATGGTAGATGATGACGATGTTTTGGGGGTGTCGTTACTTTCACGAAGGCATGAAGTGCAGTCCTTGTCTCCTTCCTCGGTTGATCAGGAGGAACCCTAGATCTGGGTCTCCCAGATCAAACGATGGTGACGTTTGGCATCGTCTACCTCCCGAGGGCATTGTTTTGGAGTAGCTACTAGCTAAGGGGACAGGAAGAGGAGCAATGTTGTTTCTACCACGTCAAAGACGATGAGTTTCGGTCGCACGACGCGGCGGGGTCTCGGTGACGAGTTGTCGCTCTCATATGCTATACCCACCCACAATCGTGCCCACCCATAGGTTGTTACTCCCATGCTATACACGCGTACAACATGCAGAAATAACAACACCTCCGAACATTGATTTTGAACAACACAGATAAAAAAATCAGAATTAATTACCTGAATTATTCGTGCCCTCGACCCGATGAGGCGGTCGCGTGAGGAGTAGGTCAGCAGGGTTTGTTGTTGCGTCCGGTCGATGGAAGCAGGCACATCGGGGGTGCGCGCCGGGGGGGGGGGGACGCAATGTTGGCGGAAGAGGGGGATTCGCGGGGCGACGAGTCGCGGGGTGGTCGGACGACGAGGCGTCAACTACTGGGAGGCGCTATGTGCGGGCCGTTGTTTTCCTACTATGTTTAGTCATTTAGTCGTGCGGGCGTGGGAAATCTCGTCCCATCATTTGAGTATCGTATCTTACATCATTAGAGAAGCGTGAGACATGTTAGATGGTGCATTAAAGGGATGATGTTATTTGGATCAACCACCTCTCTATGTTTTTATATTAGGTGGAGATATAATGGATCTATTGTAGGTTTCAAATACGGCCACTGTACCATGTATATCACCCTAGCCGGAAAGAGCCGTGCACTCGTGCGTCAAACGAAATTTACGCCCGCCAAAATTTAGGAAGAAACTATAGCGCCAAGACTAAACTTTTGGACAGCCCGCCAAAATTAACATTTTTTAGTTGGACCGAGCGGGAGGATTTGGGCCAAAAGAAACCCTGCCCACTCTGGCGGCTCGTGTTTCTCCTTCGTCCTTCGGCTTTAGGCCGCTGCCTCCTCCTCTCCCCGATCCCCTTTACCATCGTTCTCGTCCCCATCCGTCCTCGCCGGCCGCCGCCTTCTCCCCGGCCACATTATACTTCCGCCCCGCCTCCTCGACGCACCCCCTCCCCCGCCCCAACCACCACCTGATTCCCGCGCCTCCTCCCAACCCTAGAGGTTGTCGAGGAACTCCGCCCGGTGATGGCCCTCGCAGCCGCTGCCGCCGTCCGGAGCAACGAGGGGCCGCCATCCGGAGCGGCTTCAGCTGCACCAGCCGTGGCTATCCACGGCGCCCAAGCAGCAGCAGAAACGGCCGAACCCGAAGCCGGCCACGACGTCCGCGTCGCGCTCACCGGCCACTGTAAGATGCCGAACTCTTCTCCTCTCCGCTTCCAATCCTGGATTCCATCTCCCTCATGCTCGTTCTCGTTCCCATGCTTGTGCAGACAAGGAGGAGATCAAGGCCGCCTCCTGCTCCTGATGGTGGCTGGGTGCTCCCCTGCACATGGTGTCGTCTGGAGCTGCTGCTGGGCATCTGGACGCCCACTATGATGTACAAGGGGAGGAGAGGGGTGACCTGTAAATGGCTCGACCAGAAGGAGAAGGTGCTCGCCCAGTCCGATCCCGACAACCATTTAGGCACACCAAAATGTCCTTCTATTTTTCTGTCCTGCTCTAGCCTAGTCTTGCACGATCCATCCGGCTGCAAATTTAGCTCGCCTCCATGCTGTTGATGCTTCGGACTCGACTACTTTAGGTTTAGTGGTGGTGGTGCTATGACTAGGTTTGGTAATGCCAGTGTCAAATACTCAATCTGCCATCTTTTGTGATTTTTAGGTTTCCATTGAATGGACCGTGTACCTACTTGGGGAATGTGTATCATTGTATAGCTGTTATTAGGGTTTTAAGTTACTCCCGATGATCTGATTAGGACATTGTTATGGAGTGGTTTCCCAGATTTCATAAGAGGTTTTGGAACCTCTCGATAAATTTTCCCTTGGGGCTCTACCTTCCGTTTGAGATGTTTCTTTTTAAAGGGTGAAGTCGCCTCCGGGCCCTTTTCCACATTAGTACTGGATTGCTTTGTTTCTTTCTTACTCTGAGATGCATAGTGATCCTTGGAGGAATTATCATTTGAGGACGCCGAGGCCTTCTTTCTTTCCTCGACAGGGCGCAGTTCTGGACCAAAGGGCCACTTCCCATCAGCATCTTTCGTTCCCGGCGTGGGACATAGCATATCTGCATGCCCAATTCGGCCACAAGCAAAACAGAAGTGGGGGATGTTCTCGTACTGGATTGCGTACATGTCTATGCTCTTCCTCTTCGCCGAGTCAATCAGCACCCACCTCCGGAGAGGTTTGGCAATATCAATGGATACTCTCGCCCTCAAATATCCTCCCAGGTGATCAAACTGAGCGATGGAGACATCCTTGTCAATCTGTTTGGCGATCTCCTTGCACCAGAACGTTGTCCTCAAATTATATGGCAGATTGATGATCCTTGCCCACACTTTGAGGCTGTCAAACCGCAAATCAGTCGGCCGCATGCAGTCTGAAAATTCAGACAAGATCACGGCATGCTTACTCACGTGCCAGGGGGATCCTTCCCACACACGGTCCCGGTCTCGCTGGCTCTCGAATTCAGCCACGAAGACATTCTCTCCGAAAGATCGGAAAACAAGTCCCCTAGGGTTCCCCCAAGCAGGCCGAAGCGCACTCGAGATAGTTTGGATATGGAAGATGCTGCGATGAAGGATCTTCCCCGCCAACATCCACTTCTTCTCCTCCTCCGCTTCGCGATCATCGATCACGAACGGCGTTGCTTCTTCCTCTGTGATGTCCAGTTTCCCCAGAGCCTCCTCCAACCGAGACCTCGCCTCATCGGGCGTGGCCGTCTTCGCCTTCTCTCCGTTCTGATCGGATGATGATGCCATCTCCCGACCTTGAATCCCTCGCCCCATCGATCGAGATCCACGGGCGCCTCAGTCGCCGCCGAAAACCCTAATCGCCTAAGGTAGGGGAAGGGGTACGCGGAAAAAATCATTGATAGTACATAATATGAATGAACTGTTTTGTGTGAAATTAGACGTGTTCACATGCACTTGCGGTAGTATACACTCCGGAGTCCGTACGTACTAATCAGTTTTTTTTTTTTTTTTTTTTTTTTTGAGATTTACGTACTAATCAGTTGATCAGCTTTAGTGGGCGAATCATGGCGTTGTCCTCGTGATCCAGAATCTGCGAGTGATCGAACAACAATAAACGGTCAGAAATTAATGTCCTTATCCTGGCGAGGTAAAAATACTCTGTTTTTGTTTGGCATTATAAGTACTGTAGACAGGCCGATCGATCGGCCGGAGTGACGCAAAAGCGCATATACGTACGTGGCAGTGGTAGACGTAGCCGGGCTCTGCGGTGGCGTCGAATGGGTAAGCCTCGCCGTTGTGCACCATCAAGAACTTGACGACGATCGTCGTCACGTGCCCCGGCGCCATCTTGACCACGTTCTTCCACGTCTTCTCGTGCTCCGGCACGGCCACCGCATCCCCCACGGCGTGCCCGCTCACGTTGCACCTGGCCGCGTCGTTGAGCTTGACCATGCATCCCTTGAACTGGTCTAGACCCACGAGCGCCCTGACGCGCACCGCCTGGAACGTGGCCAGGTGGAGGTGGAGCGGGTGGTTGTCGGGCGTGAGGTTGATCACCTCCCACACCTCCGTCGTGCCCGCGCGCGGCGTCTCCGTTGCCGGGTCCTCCAGCCGCTTCCCGTTGATGAACAGGTGCGTGGGGTTGCCCGTCGCGTCGTCGTCGTACTCGTACAGCACGATGTACCTCTTCCGCGCCGCCTCTTCCTCGGCGACCTTGACGTACTCCAGCAGCCTCACCGGCATCCTGGAGTCGTCCCTTGACTTCGCCGGCTCGACGACGAACTTCATCAGCTTGCCGGAGAGGCGTCCCGGCGCGTCGCCGTCGGGGTACGGGTACGGCGCGGTGTTGAGAAGCTCCACCTCGGGAGCCGCGGACTGGTCAGAGAAGTCGATGACGACGTCGAACGTCTCGGACACGCCGATGAGGACGTGGGTGGTGGTGATCGGCCGGGGCAGGTAGCTGGTGTCGGAGCCGACGACGTAGAAGGGAAGGCCGTTGGTCAGCGAGAGGTTGAAGTACCGCGCGTTGCTGGCGTTGATGACGCGGAAGCGGTAGCGGCGGCGGGCGACGCGGAGGAACGGCCACGCCTTGCCGTTGACGGTGATGGCTTCGCCGAAGTACTCAGGCTGCCACTGCGGGTGGATGTGCGGATTGTTGCCGGTGGAGTTCATGTAGAGGGAGCCGTCGACGTAGAAGCTGCGGTCGGCGAGCAGGAGCACCTGATCGAACTCGTCGCCGCAGGGGAGGCCGAGCGGCGCCTCCGCCGCCGGGTTGCGGATGATGTAGGCCCCGAGGAGGCCGGCGAGGAGGTTGGCACGGGTGAGGCCGAGCGCGTGGTCGTGGTACCAGAGGACGCCGGGGGACTGGACGTTCGGGTACGCGTACGTCGGGGTCGTCCACTTAGGGCCGGTCTCGCGGAAGCCGGCCGTGAACCAGGCGAAGGCGCTGCCGTCGGACTGCGGGGGATGGATGCCGCCGTGGAGGTGGACGACGGTCGGGACCCCGCAGCGCCTGGGGATGGCGACGGGCACGGTGGGGTCCCATGGTAGGATGTGGCGCTCGGGCAGGTGGTTCTCCCACGTCACCCACAGGGGGACCCCCTGGAGAGCCTCGATGGTGGGCCCGGGGAAGGTGGCGCTCTCCACCGATGTGCCGAAGACGAACACGGTGGTGGCCGGCAGGTCACGGTGGAATTTCTGCACGCGTGCAAAATGCATATTGAAAGTTAGTACTACATGCACAGATAATGCAGTCTCAATTATGTTACGAAGCTAGCGAACCCATTTTTTCTGGTACATCCCGACGGCGAGGTGCACCGACGTGGGGCGGCCGTGTTCCATGGAGAAGCCGTGTATCTTGGGCATCTGAGGGAGCATGTCGACGTACATTGCCAGCGAGCCGGCCACCTTCTCGAGCGTGTCCGCTGACACTGGCGGCGGCGGCCTGTTCCCGGCCGCGAGGCCGACGAGCAGGAGAAGGACGGCGAGCTGCACTCTCCCGAGCATTTCGTCCGGCCTGCACGTACGTCGCTTGCTTCCTCTGCAACAAGCCAACAAGGCAGAAGCATACATACGTGTTAGCAAGCATGCGTGCAATATGTTCCCGATTGTAGCAATATATACATCATCAAAGAAACTGAACCTGCGATACATTCATTTCAAATGTGAGGAAATGCTATCCGTGTCAAGATGCAGAGGAACCAAATAATGTGAGGAGCACTAGCTACCAACTGTGTCCTTGACGAGCTTCTATATGTATCACTACACGCATGCACACGCTAATGTGGAGCTTCCACTCGCGACCTAACTGTATCGTGCACTCATGTGTGCATATTACAAAATCGTTGGCACTAGCTGACACAAGATGATGTGATGTTCTGTGCATGCCTAGTTTCTTTTCGCTGATAATCGTGGAACGACAAATGGTCTACATTTGTGCTAAACTATAGGGTTAATCGTACGTACGTGCATCGGTGCATGGTGCACTTCTTGAGACAAAGACTTCAAGATAGCATACATCTATGAGAAACAGATGAAATATACTGACATACGAAAAATACAGTACAAACCAGTGAGTGGAGCAGATGAAATGAGATTGCTGTTAGAGAATGAATGTAGATAGATAAGCTGGTATGCATATCATTTGCTTGATTAATTCACGTGCATCTGTCATATGCCACGGCCACCCTATATATAAGCAATAGCCACAACAGCATTTTACAGGCAGGGTTTGGCTAGCAAATGATGCCAAATCAGCCAAGATACACTTAGATCGATCGATGGCGTGCCAAGGTAATTAAGCAAGACAGGGGCAGCCGGCGTCGGCTAGCTCTATGTGCAGGCGTGTGCTGCTTATTTACTTGTTTCACAAGCGTGAACGAGCTATGCTTGCCGTGCGATTTGGTAAAAGCAAACAAACGATTAAGCTAAGCAATATGACCAGATCAGTAGAATATACATGCGAGGAATGCAAGCACATGCATGCTGTCTGGTTTAATCTGATTACAGTTTGACACAGTAAGATCCCGGGGGACAAGCGTAATCCTCATGTGTTGAGAGAATAGGTCTGGGATGGGGTACGTAGGCCTGGCCAACGATTTCAAAAACAATTTCTAGCCTGGAATCCCTCATGCTGGAACCCTGTCCAGTTGGGCTGGAGTTCGAACGTACTTCACTCAAAAGTAAAATGATTAATGGTTCAGGTATTTCACAATGGAATGCAGCTAGCAGTTGTGCCCTGAACCAGTTGTTACCGGACCATATAATATGTTCAATGGCAAGATTACATGACACTCCCTCCGATTTTAAAATGCAAGGCTATTCTCGAAAAAAAAAATGCAAGGCCATTTTTTTTTGAAACTTTAACTTTTAATTTAGATCAATAAAATATGAGTTATATTTCAAAAAAAAAAAATCACCAGAAAGTTCTTCGAAATGTCAATTCAATGGTATACATGTTGTGGCATATCACTCAAATTTTGTTGATAAAATTTATGGTTAAATTTTGTCCTAAAAATATGAATTGGCCTTATATTTAAAGATGGAGGGAGTATAAACACCCGTGCTATCTCGAGCCAGAGAGATAAGATCTCTCAAAAGGTTTTTTCCTCAACAAAAACTCGTGCTATTAGCACAATCAACTTGAATGAAAAACTTTGACCAACCCTACAAAAGTTACATTAAAAACAAATCTGTACTCTATTTCTCAGCTAGGCAACCTTTTTTTTTAAATGAGGGGCACAAGATTTGCCCCGTTAAATTAATTAAGAGAGGGTTCGAACGTAGGATTAAATAAAAGGAAAAAATAAGATACAATCTGACTAGTCTCCAAGCATGATTTGAGACAAAAGTTTTGTCTCCGCAAGAACCCAAAATTTCGCCGCATGCTTCATAATGCTTGATATTCGAAAGGATGGGTAGAGGTGTTCGTGCTTGTTGTGGAAAACACGAACATTTATGTCATTTCAATTTTTCCAATTAGCGATAAGGGCGAGGGAAGCCATAGCATTGCGGTTCAATATTCCTCCATCGGACATGCGGCTCCATCATTCCATGATAGATAGGTCGGCCAAGGGGCAAGGTCAATCGCGTCGATCCCATCAAACTCCATGAATAACCAAAATTAATTTAATGGAATGATCAAGCAAAACAAAAAAATAACAGAGATATCATATATTCCATAATGCCGATAATGGCACCACGTGCGTAGAGATCGTTGGACAATGCCACCTAGGAGAGGAAATAAATGAAGGCATGCATGCCTTTCGGTTTGTCACCAATAAAAGATCAGATTCATGAGAGTATACTAGTGGTAGTGTGTGAGGAGACATACTAGATCAGACAGAGGAGGAATGCTCATAGAAAAGGCCCAACAGACTGAGGAGTAAGGCCATAGAAAAAGTCAAGCAAGGCAGATCACCAGCTAGCCCAAAACCGGTGCACGGTTGAAAGTTGCAAAGGAGCATCGTAGAAAAGGTCTAGTTTTTAGTCCCACATTGCTTAGCTAAGAAGGTGGAGAGCAACTTATAAGGTGGAGTTGTTGGCAGGTTCTAGAATGGAACAAGCATACAAGCAAGCAAGTCTGTTCAACCACATACACGATTATAGCGCGTGCGCTCGCGTGAATATTCGCGACTAGACTTATGACTTATCCGACTTGACGACGGCGCGGCTAGCTCTAGCTAATATAATCTATCTTTTTTCTTCGAAGTGGATTCTTTTTTTTTTGAGGTTCACCTATCTCTGTAAATGTAGGTGATCCCAACGATAGAAGATATTCTTCACCAAAACAATTTCCATTGCTAATTCTTAGTTGCAACACTGATAACCATTGATATGACATTCCGATCCATGCAAGATATCGAATTTTTTAACACTAAGAATAAACAATACATACATTTGCACTAGATGAACAAACTATAACAATGGATTTGACGAACCAATTATTAGATGTGTATGAGGAATCTAAATAAATATGCTGAGAATTAATTAATTCTCAGTCAACAAAGACATAGACACTTCTATTAGTAAAATAACATATACAAACAAATTAAGTAGAGCAAAAACATTTCTTTTTATCAAAGGGGCCTCCCCAACTTCATTAACGAAACTCAAGTGTTCTTGCTAAAAAGTTTGCCAAGATCATAGCATCACAACATATTGTAGATGATCAAAGTACCAGGAAAAAAAGCACGAGAAATAACAAGACAACATAACATAGGATGATTCCCAACACCCTTTCCTAGCCAAAATAGAGACCATATACAAATGTTGCATAAAAATCATATCCATCGAGGAGCCTTCGACGTGTTGGTGACTAGCCTCTTGCCTTTATTAAGATGTATTAGATCGTCATCTTCATAACCTTAGTTCCTTGTCGTAATACCTCTTGTACTTTTGGTTTATGTTACTAACCCCAATAATCAATCTAGTGACCTCTTGTACACTTAGACCGATCGATGGCGTGCCAAGGTAATTAAGCAAGACAGAGCCAGCCGGCATCGGCTAGCTCTATGTGCAGGCGTGTGCTGCTTATTTACTTGTTTCACAAGCGGGAACGAGCTAAATGCTTGTCGTGCAATTTAGTAAAAAACAAACTGACGATTAAGCTAAGCAATATAACCTGATCAATAGAATATACATGCGAGGAATGCAAGCACATGCATGCTGTCTGGTTTAATCTGATTAGTGGGAGAAATCTTTGGTCGGTTTAGTACCATGCAGCACACTAGTTTCCATTCTAACAGCCAGCCGGAAAGCCAGCGCAAGATCAATCCTATTTGGTTCTTCTGGCGGTGGCTAGTGATTGGGTCTGCGTGGGCAGCCGGCGCTGGCCGGGGTGGCGCCGCCGATGGGATCTGGGGTGGCTCGGCCATGGTGCTTGTGTGGGTTTTTATTTATCTGAAACAAAATAAAGGGTAAAAAAAATAAATGGTAAGAAACATTACTCAATGATCGGAAATAAAATAATCAATCAAGTTGGAGTATCTGAATCAGTTTGCTCTTTAGGATACGGGATGCTGCATGCAACCTTCACATACACCTATCATATGGACAATAAACTTTGAACCTTATTGGCTCACTCCTTTTAATCTTATAGGATTTCTCAGTAAGAATGTAATATTTAGTTACTACATTCCGACAGTACACCACCGATTGGAATATAGTGCCTTCAGTAAGCTCATGATTCTCCCTGTTCCACTCAATTGTTGGCACATCATCACCATCGTATTCATCTAAAATTAAGCTGTCATTGTTCTCCGCATCCTCTTCATCGTCAGTGTGATCAAACCTACCTCGGCTCATGGGCTCCTTCGGATATTCATCATCCAGTTCTTGCTGACTGGCTCTATCTACCAGTTCAGGATACATCACCTCGTCTTCATCATCATTTCGAGGCACTTCCTCGTCAGGTTTTGCATCTTCTTCTACAACGACCATAGCAGGTACATGAGAAGCAACAACACTACCGGCAGCAGATTCAGCAGCAGACATGTTGTGGCTCCATGAACCACTCGTTTTATTTGGTCTCGACCTACAAGGAGTCCCGGGGTGCTGGCTATTAGCAGAGACAAATGATTGGCGAACACCCTTCCCCTTGACTGGTTCTGCGCGTGGCTGAAGCACGTCGATATGAAGTTTACCGAAATGGCTGCCAGCATTCAGAGTAAAAAACAACCCGAGATGCTCGTCGCAAGTTAGTGGGAGAAATCTTTGCTCGGCATCGCTCCACGGATAGGCTGAACGGAGGGTTGTGAGAAAATCTCTAAAGCAAATGTTTGTTTCTATCACAAACTTGTTGATGGTATCTCGGATGCATGACCATCTATGCCGGAGAGATTTCTCGGTGCGGAATACGCCTGGATACGAATTGAACATTTCATGAACTCTCAGCCAGAACAAAGGAAATCCGGAACGACTTTCCCCCAACCAAGACAACCAAGTCAGGGACAACAATGCATCCTTTTTCTCGGAGAACTGAGGTCTCTACCGCTCTAGGGAACGAACAAGCTAAGTTGATCTACAATGTGCCGACTTCTTCTCCTCGCTTCACACTTCTTCTCCGCTTGATACATCCTCCACTTCCACCACAAGGGCATCAGAGTACATCTCATGCGCAGATCCGCTGCCGGAGCCCGACATTGTTGACGTGGTCGGCGAAGAGAGTGGAGTGAGAAAGGGGATCAGATGATAGTGAGCTAGGGTTTGCTCCAAAGTGTGGAGTGCGGGGATATATGTGGGGTCGGGATGGGCCGACTCCGACGTGGCGGGCTATCTGGGAGGCCTTAAACTCTCCCCACATATGGGCTAGGTTTGGAGATTTCTGGACATCCCAGATGTTTGGGCTCACTTTGAGGAGGCCGATTGGGTGCATGTTTGGTGATGAAAATGCGCTCAGGCTGTCCGTTCGGACGTTTGGGCCAGTTAGGGGACTCCGGCTGGATATGCTCTTACATGTCAAGCGTTATATAAAATTTTACCTCAAGGCTATCCTCCATCCTATCTCTGTAAATGTATGTGATCCCATCGGTAGGATATATTCTTCACCAAAACAATTTACACCGTTAATTCTTAGTTGCAACACCGATAACCATTGATACGACATTCAGATCTATGAAAGATATCCGATTTTTGCACACTAGGAATACACAATACATACATTTGCACTAGATGAACAAACTGTTACAACAGATTCGACGAACAACTTATTATATATATATATATATATATGAGGAATCTTAATAAATATGTTTAGAATTACTTAATTCTCAGTAGACAAAATTAGACACTTCTAATAGTAAAATAACATACACATACAAAATAAGTAGAGCAGGAACAATTTTTTGATCAAAGGGGCTTCCCTAGATTCATTAACGAAACTCAAGTGTTTTTGGTACTCCCTCCGATCCATATTAATAGGTGCTGAAGTGGATGTATCTAGACATGTTTTATTGCTAGATACATCCACTTCAGCACCTATTAATATGGATCGGAGGGAGTACAAAGTTTGCCGAACTCATAGCATCACAGCATACTGTTGATGCTCAAAGTACTAGGAAACAAAAGTATGAGAAATACAAGGCAACAGAACAGAGGATGATTCCCAACACCCTTTCCTAGCCCAAATAGAAACCACACATAAATGTTTCATATAAAGCTTATCCATTGAGGAGCCTTCGACATGTTGGCGACTGGCCTCTTTCCTTGTTTAAGATGTCCTAGATCAACATCTTCGGAACCTTAGTTCCTTGTCGTAACACCTTTGTACTTTTGGTTTATGTTATTCACCACAATAATCAATCTAGTAACAAATGAAACAGATAATATCACAATGGTCATTACTCACTAGACATAACATTATCAAAGCAGGCCTTATTTCTTGTCTTCCAAATAGACGGCCAGCGCATAGGATATAATTTTTTTAACCATCACATTCTCACAATCTTTGAAATTCAATACACAAATATCAAGTTCAGCAACAACTTTGGGATGTGCTGGAGTATCAAAGGTGCACCAGAAAACATTCCAAATAAGTCTTGCAATAGGACACCCAAAGAACACATGATCTATGTTTTCGTTAGAAGCACAAAACATACACTCCCAGGTGCATCCTATCTTCTTCCTCAAAGACACCTCCTAAACACAAGACACACCCCATTAGTGTGAGATCCTGGCGCAGGGCTCAATAGGATTAATAGGATACTCATATCAACAAGTTGCAACTTCTTTTCCGGAAGCTCATCTTGAAAGAACTCCAGTGTTAAGCGTGCTTGGCCTGGAGCAATTTGAGGATGGGTGACCGACCGAGAAGTCCTTCCCGGGTGCGCATGAGTGAGGACAAAGTGCGCATGAAAGACTAGTGTTGGTCTGTGGGGCCAGTCTAGAGATCCTAGAGAGCTATCAGGAGTGACAGCCGCCGGCTACGGGGTGTCCGGGGTGTTACAATTAGACAACTATATATCCCCTTAATATTCATATTAAAGGACATGTCATACAACTTAGGGAACACAACCGTCAAAGGAGTCTTATTGTGCCACACATCTTCCCAAAATCTGGTTTTATTTCTAAAAACCAATATTCTTTCACGCGTAGCTTAGGTTTGTGAGAAGCTTGAGTTAAGGTTTCTTTCTGAAGATACTTCTTTTTCAGTAGTTGTTGCCAAGCACCATCAACATTCTCAAGCCTTCAAAGCCACTTGCAAAGAAAACTAATATTCACTAATCTAGATTTAGATTGATAGTACATAATATGAATGAACTGTTTTGTGTGAAACTGTAGACGTGTTCACATGCACTTGCTGTAGTATACTTCCCCCGTACGTACTAATCACTTGATCAGCTTTTTTTGAAATCAATTGATCAGCTTTAGTGGGCGAATCATGGCGTTGTCCTCATGATCCAGAATCTGCGAGTGATCGAACAGCAATAAAACGTCAGAAATTAGTGTCCTTATCCTGGCAAGGTAAAAAATACTCTTTTTTTGGCATTATATATAAGCAGTAAAAATATTATGCAAGTGATCAGCACTGTAGACAGACTGATCGATCGGGCAGTACATACGTACGTGGCAGTGGTAGACGTAGCCGGGCTCTGCGGTGGCGTCGAATGGGTAAGCCTCGCCGTTGTGCACCATCAGGAACTTAACGACGATCGTCGTCACGTGCCCCGGCGCCATCTTGACCACGTTCTTCCACGTCTTCTCGTGCTCCGGCACGGCCACCGCGTCCCCCACGGCGTGCCCGCTCACGTTGCACCTGGCCGCGTCGTTGAGCTTGACCATGCAGCCCTTGAACTGGTCTAGACCCACGAGCGCCCTGACGCGCACCGCCTGGAACGTGGCCAGGTGGAGGTGGAGCGGGTGGTTGTCGGGCGTGAGGTTGATCACCTCCCACACCTCCGTCGTGCCCGCGCGCGGCGTCTCCGTTGCCGGGTCCTCCAGCCGCTTCCCGTTGATGAACAGGTGCGTGGGGTTGCCCGTCGCGTCGTCGTCGTACTCGTACAGCACGATGTACCTCTTCCGCGCCGCCTCTTCCTCGGCGACCTTGACGTACTCCAGCAGCCTCACCGGCATCCTGGAGTCGTCCCTTGTCTTCGCCGGCTCGACGACGAACTTCATCACCTTGCCGGAGAGGCGTCCCGGCGCGTCGCCGTCAGGGTACGGGTACGGCGCGGTGTTGAGAAGCTCCACCTCGGGAGCCGCGGACCGGTCAGAGAAGTCGATGACGACGTCGAACGTCTCGGACACGCCGATGAGGACGTGGGTGGTGGTGATTGGCCGGGGCAGGTAGCTTGTGTCGGAGCCGAGGACGTAGAAGGGCAGGCCGTTGGTCAGCGAGAGGTTGAAGTAGCGCGCGTTGCTGGTGTTGATGACGCGGAAGCGGTAGCGGCGGCGGGCGACGCGGAGGAACGGCCACGCCTTGCCGTTGACGGTGATGGCTTCGCCGAAGTACTCAGGCTGCCACTGCGGGTGGATGTGCGGGTTGTTGCCAGTGGAGTTCATGTAGAGGGAGCCGTCGGCGTAGAAGCTGCGGTCGGCGAGCAGGAGCACCCGATCGAACTCGTCGCCGCAGGGGAGGCCGAGCGGCGCCTCCGCCGCCGGGTTGCGGATGATGTAGGCGCCGAGGAGGCCGGCGAGGAGGTTGGCGCGGGTGAGGCCGAGCGCGTGGTCGTGGTACCAGAGGACGCCGGGGGACTGGACGTTCGGGTACGCGTACGTTGGCGTCGTCCACTTGGGGCCGGTCTCGCGGAAGCCGGCCGTGAACCAGGCGAATGCGCTGCCGTCGGACTGCGGCGGATGGATGCCGCCGTGGAGGTGGACGACGGTCGGGACCCCGCCGCGCCTGGGGATGGCGACGGGCACGGTGGGGTCCCACGGTAGGATGTGGCGGTCGGGCAAGTGGTTCTCCCACGTCACCCACAGCGGGACCCCCTGGAGAGCCTCGATGGTGGGCCCGGGGAAGGTGGCGCTCTCCGCCGATGTGCCGAAGACGAACACGGTGGTGGCCGGCAGGTCACGGTGGAATTTCTGCACGCGCGCAAATTGCATATTGAAAATTAGTACTCCATGCACAAATAATACAGTATCAGTTAGTATATATGTTAGGAAGCTGGCGAACCCATTTTTTCTGGTACATCCCGACGGCGAGTTGCACCGGCGTGGGGCGGCCGTGTTCCATGGAGTAGCCGTGTATCTTGGGCATCTGAGGGAGCCTGTCGACGTACATTTCCAGCGAGCCGGCCACCTTCTCGAGCGTGTCTTCGGACACCGGCGGCGGTGGCCTGTTCCCGGCCGCGAGGCCGACGAGTAGGAGAAGGACGGCGAGCTGCACTCTGCCGAGCATTTCGTCCGGCCTGCACGTAAGTCGCTTGCTTCTTCTGCAACAAGCCAACAAGGCAGAAGCATACATTACATACGTGCTAGTTAGGGTGCGTGCAATATATATGTTCCCGATTGTAACAATATATATATTGAAAAAGAAAAAAAGTGTTCATGCGATACATTCATTTGAAGTGCGGGGAAATGCTATCCGTGTCAAGATGCAGGAACCAATTAATGTGACGAGCACTAGCTACCAAGTGTGTCCTTGACGAGCTTCTATATGTGTATCACTACACGCATGCACACGCTGATATGGAGCTTCCACTCGCGACCTAACTGTATCGTGCACGATCATGGAACTACAAATGGTCTACATTTGTGCTAAACTATAGGGTTAATCGTACGTACGTGCATCAGTGCATGCTGCACTTCTTGAGACAAAGACTTCAGGATAGCATACATCTAAGAAACAGATGAAATATACTGACATACGGAAAATACAGTACAAACCAGTGAGTGGAGCAGATGAAATGAGATTGCTGTTAGAGAATGAATGTAGATAGATAAGCAGGTATGTACTATATCATTTGCTTGATTCACGT